>NMRA01000172.1:555870-645687 GCA_002633005.1 Phoronis australis
GTCATTCATTCAAAGATGACTGCAATCTCCACTTATTATTGAATGACATGATCCTAATGGAGTACATGGGAGACCTCAAGCAATATTGCTGATGCAAAACAGCTTTATAGTGCTATATGCCACCTTTCTCTGATTAAAACATCAAAAGTTATACGACCTTATCAAAAATTCTGTGTATTCAGCCAAGATAAAATTTTACTCAGTAGAAGCCATTTCCTTAAAGTAGAAATCTTTCAAAATTTCATTTATGACTAAATGCCAATCTTCCAATAACTGTGACATGTTTTATTAAACTTTATCAATAGCAGGACATGAATTCATAACATAACAATTAATGGCAAGATGACAAAATTTAGTTATCATGAATGTTCTGGCAAGACGAAATCTCTAAAACGCCGAATGTTAAAGTTATTTCATTCGTTTTGTTCATAAATTCAACTTCTGAGTTCTTTTGTAAAAATCATCACTGCAAATTTTTAATGAACCCTCTTGTAAAAGTGAATTCAGCAAACAGGATTTGGACTATATTAGTATTACCTCGTCATAATTTCTCAGGAGCTTATTTTCCTCTTTGATGTCAGGTCGGTATTCAGATGGATCGAAGATGATGACTTCATTCTGAAGAAAACAAAATGAAACCTCGATCAAGCCTGTGAGTTTTACATGCTGCAATACAATCAATACTAGTATGCCGATTTAGACCTCCCTACAGACAACGCCAAAAACAATGCACAAGCTGTTTTTAAGGCCTCACAGACATTTTTCCTCAAATGTGCAGTCTCCCCCATAATTGACTTATGACGTACACCCTACCCTAACCCAATGTAAGAACACCAACATCAAAATACTACGTCTACAGTCTGCAATTTACTCAAGGACGGGTAGAGTCAGACATTATAGTCATTTTTACCACACCGCCGGTGCAAAGCCGTACCTTTTACAGCTGTAATTAAGCACCAAGGCTCTCCCAGTAAATCAATACTTTGCGTGGCATATTCCGCGGACCAGCCAGAAATGCAATGAAAATAATCTAGCCTGGACAGGCACCTGCCAAGGTGCCAGTAATGTGCTCCAGATAGAGGACGTTGTCGCTCAAGTAGTTGACTTTCTTGCAACCAATTTTCATAAAAGTGACTTTCACAAGCAAGTTTCCTACAAGTCGCTTTCTGCACCCTCTGAGAGGGTTACTATCCTCCTGAATTTTCGCACCTCCTTGTGTCCGTCAAAAAGAAAATAACCCGTGCGCACAGTACGTGACTAAGTCCTAGCTAAATTAATTGTAAGCAGAGGTCCTTTCTTGGGAGATTTTAAAGCAAATTGCGTTTCTGAAAAAGAAAATAGGACCAACTAAACTTACTGTTTCCATGATAAAAGCTCGAGCTACCGGTTGTCAAACAGAATGTTACTGACGTGATGACGTGATGAAATTTAATCGAGCATGACTTATTTGTCAACCCTGGTGTGTTTACAAGAATCTGGTTGGAACTGGTATTAAGGAGCATACATTAAACGTTGATAAAAAACGACACAGTTTGTACATCAAGGAATTATAAGCAAGCCATTATAGGCCTAGAAGTTTTCACAATACATATTGTTGAAAAATATATTTAATACAAGTGTTTTGTGTCTGCTAAAAGGAAAATGTTGGTAGTAATTTACTTGCATTGGTTTTTATTGAAATGCTCCCTAAAAACGCAACTCTGAAATAACCAATGGCTATCAGATTTTATGACACACCTCCTGGCAGTAGTAACTAGGTCGAGGTCGTGAATCAAGTCAGTCATCCACTCAGCGCAGAAAGAGGCTGGCGCTATTTCGAAAGTGGCAGCGGAGTACGGTAAAGTGCAGACATTTTAAAATTTCCATTTTGGTTGCCTTGGATTGGTGGATGACATGCATGCGTGTATACGTTTGCATTCTTTTAAATTCAGTTCATTATAGGCAGTCCTACCGAGATAAACTGTATAAACAAACCAAGACAACCCCTCACACAACACATTACGCTACATGCCACAACAATCTTAAAGTATACAAGATTCTCAAAAAAAAAACTATTGATTCCGCCAAGCAATCTTACTATTATGACACATTCGAAAAAGGGAAGTCTGACATAAATAAAACATGGGATACAATAAAGACAGTTATGAACAACGGCGTTCGAACAAAAAATGACACGGCCCAGAATGTCTCAGCTTACGTTCAGATAACACCTACCCGAAATGGCAAGTTTATTCAACACCTACTTTACCCAAATCGGCCCATCCCTTTCTGAATCAATAACTATGATAAAAACAAAAATTTCAAAGACCTATCTTTGGCCCACGCCAAACAAATTTAAGTTCTCTTTCAAACCATTAATAATAAACATGTACTAGATATTATAAGAGACATGGACGCAAAAAATAGCACTGGACATGACAATTTATCATCTAAAATTATCAAAATAAGCAGTCCTTTTATAATTGAACCTCTCACGACCATCATCAACCAGTGCTTGCACACTGGTATATTTCTAGATGCTCTAAAGATTGCTAAAGGTGATCCCAGTTTTTAAACAACATGGTTTGGACCCAGAGCACCCGGGCTATTATAGACCCATTTCTATTCTTCCAACAATCTCAAAAATTATAGAAAAAATCATCCATAATCAACTTTCAACTATCCTAAATGAAAGTGATATACTTAATAAATATCAATATGGTTTCAGGAAATGTCACTCTACAGAACTTGCTTCGCTTGAACTTTTAGACCGCATTTGTTCCCATCTTGATAATGACATGAATCCATTGGTCATCTTTATAGATATCTCGAAAGCTTTCGACACAATAGACCCCCAAATACTCTTGCAAAAGATAAATCACTATGGTATTACTGGAGTTGAATATACACTGTTTAAAAGTTATCTCTCAAACCGCACCCAATCGATGGCACTAAGTGATACAACTTCCAGTTGGTTACCAATATCTACCGGAGTTCCCCAAGGCTCTGTCCTTGGCCCACTTCTCTTCCTAGTTTACATAAATGATCTTTCGTTTTCTTCTCCCATGGACACACTTCTTTATGCTGACGACACTTGCCTCGTCACACCTTACAAACTGACTGAATCTTCCCAACACACTTTAAAGCAATCAACCACCGTCCATCAACAACAACCTTAAATCTATTTCAGACTGGTTTTCTTTCTGTGAACAAACTTTCAATTAACACATCGAAAAGTAAATTAATAATCTTCCACTACCCCCAAAAGAAAATTGAAAAATGCATTATTCCCACCATCTATATAAATAGCAAAACAATATATCATGTGAACAGTTTTCCTTTCCTTGGTATTACTGTTGACAAAAACCTCTCATGGTCCCCTCACATTAACCTCGTCTCAAACAAACTTAACAATCTCGGTGGACTCTTATACAAATTGAAATCTTATCTTCCTCTTCCAGCTCTCAAGTTGATATATAATTCACTTGTCCTTCCACATTTAAACTATATAGCATTGCAACTTGGGGTTTTGGCAACACTAAGAAACTTCAGACAGCCCAGAAAAGAATCCTTAGGAATATATCAAATTCCAGTTATAATGCTCACTCTCTGCCCATATATAAGGAACTTCGCCTCCTTCTAGTTCAAGACATCTTTCTCAATAATCAGCTTCCTAAGTATTTTTACACTAACAACGTTTTGAGTAAACCCATCCAATATAAGCCAACCAGACACATTAAAACTCCTACATACCTGAATCAATACTCAGCTACTATACCGACAATACAACCCAAAATTTTAATTCCTCCGTCCAACAAATTGTCATCAAGAGCCTGTATTAGATTTCAGATTCCTCGACTTATAAACAACAACGAAATACCAGTCTCTGCTCTAAATACAATAAAAACGCATTCTTTGCAAGCATTCTCCAGGTTCTTAACCAATTTTATTATTAGCAACTACGATCCAGTTTGTCACATTTCCAATTGCTTCATATGTAACAGTATCTAATTGTATTCTCAAAATCTCCTGAGCTGTGGCAGTTTACTTCTTGGTTCCTGGCGTGTCGGTCGTTTTCAGCACTAATTCACTGTTTTCTTAAGTATTCCTACTGATTTTTGCATTTCCATTTGTTTATCTTGTACAGGGGACCTTCTTATCAGCGGTCAATAACCTTTAGACGGCCTCCTAATTGAAATCAAATTTTAAGCAATGTATTATTATTATGTAATGTAAATAAAAGCGTTTCTCTCTCTCTCTCTCTCTCTCTCTCCTCCTCCGTCGTTGCTCAATCAGACATTTAACTACGTGGGCGGCGCACCTTAGCTGGTCGGTTGGGGGGCTATAGTCCCCACTTTTTTCAGTGCTGCACCGCCCATGAACTACCGTATTTTCTTGCACTAAGAAAACCCCGACGAGCATGTTCACTAGAGAAAAGTAGGTCTAGACCTTAGTAAAAACTTTTGTCAATGAAGAAGTCTTCTCTTGTCAATCAATGCCCGGATGGCACCATAGACTATAATCTATGATGGCACAAAGCCTCGCAGGCGTCATACGAGCAACAATTTACTTGATGGAAAGATTTCCAAGGTTACATGTCACCCTTCCGAAGGTTCACTACTCCGAAAGTCCACTACTACTCCGATCGAAGTTACTGCGAAGGTTCTATACCTCCCGGCGAAAATTCACGACTTCCAATGCACACATTCCGAAACCACTCACTAAGCCTTCGACAGCTCATGACTCTGATTGTCTGCTGTGACGGGTCGGAACTGACATGAGAAACGTATTGCATTTGTGCCCATTTATTAACTATTTAAACGGTGTAAAAAAGTTGAATATTTCTTAAAACGTTGATTACAAATGAGCTCAGTTGCAATCACTGCCAGTACCTACTGAACTAACGACTCATTCACTCTCAACTGAGCACTGATGCAGCGACAACATCGGGTCAAGAATTCAGCGACCATGCAATGGCGGCGGTTTTGAATTTAGACGACTGATTGGGACTCTCCGACTTCGTGAAGACTGGTGAGGGACAGGGTAGCCTACTAAGTACATTAAGTTTCGACGCGGCCATGCCCGGGGTTCCGATGGGTGAGGTGTGAAGGGTAGAGGCCCTAAACTAGCTCAGTCACGCTGTGAAATGATGCGAGTAAAATGTATCGTGGTTGATAATTCATCAATATACCTACTTCATAACTCAAGTACGTACTCATTCATTTCCGTATTCGAAAGACATGCGGGCATTTTCGCCCTGAAATCTGGGCGTTGTTTCGAGCATGATAGGTACTTACACCACCTAGTTCATCTATTTAACCGAAGCCTGAGTATCGTTTATTTTTGCAGGTAAAAGGGGATATTTAATGATATACCCAAGTCCGAAATTGTAGGCTAATGAAACTTCGGAATAGTGAACCTTCAGAGTAGTGAACCTGAATACTGGGGTGTTCCGGCCATTTTCACTGAGCGATGCACTAAGCAAGTTACGTAACACGCAAAATATACAACCAGGTCAAAATATTCAAGTCGATCATGCTACGATTAAATAATTCCGTCCGAGTATGTAATGTAATCACTCATTTAACTTGAGCACGCCTGGTTTGAAAATTTGGCAGGGGATAACGCGGCAATACTCTCTTTCTGACCAGTCATTATATCCCCGAATTTGGGTCTCGTTCTTTGTGAGCAACCGTCAGGGCACCCCCATTTCTGGTATTACGAATTCCGTCTGATTTTGGGAACTGAGAGCTGAGAGTCGTCGTTGTTAATATACATTTCACTCCCTAGTTAAGCTGGGTCAAGAGCCTTACCAAAAACTCTGCAGTGTCGACGTTTGCAGAATGATTAAAGGTCCACCGTACTAGAAATTCGAACCACCCCCCGCGAAATGCTGGCTCCGGGTCTGTATAGTCGAGTAGTATATATCCCAACTAATAAAGATCGTTGCACGAACATTGACACTTTTTGGCTGTTTGGCACATTATTAGAGTAAAAGCTTACGGTCACACCCGGTCGCCTGCTGTAGCGAACTCTCAGTGGAATGGACTGTATTGAGGTAGTCGTAAACGCCACGTGTCTGAGACAACTCGGACTTCACGACCTTCACTACAATGAGGCAAATAAAACCTCTTTAGGCCCTCACTTATTGTGGTTTCTCCTAGACCATTTCAATAATAACCATTCAGTTATCTCACGGATATCGAATGATCGACGAATCGATTTCGCGGGAAATTCCAAGCTCGGCTTGCGAGGGCCTTGAACTTTGTACTCAGTTGCGCGCATGCAGGCGGCCACGGCACGGCGCGCACGCGTAAGAAGCGACACGAGAGGGTACTAAACGAGTACCTTTCTGCGCGTACTTTTGCTTAATGATGTGCACTTTTGCTTAATCTACGTACGCTCTTATTCAACTTTTGCTTAAAAAATGTACGCCTAGTTTTACTTAATTAACGCGTATTTATATAGTCCAATCACGCCCTATTTTACCGAGCGCATCAGGAGCACGCGCAGTGTTAAAAATGGTCACTAAGTTGGTGATTTGGGCAAAAAAGTTGAGTACGGGATTATTTGTTAGATTTGGAAGGAATTAAAGAAATCGACGGCCTAACAATCAACGGGAGTCCTCCGGCTTTGTGCAAGAGGTAGCCCGTAGCAACGGGGCGACTTACTGGTACAGTGTAGATGTTTTAATCAGTGCCGAGGCATAATTTGTCGAAAAGCTTTCGGCGTATGGAGCTCCCAACAGAAGCTTCACCGTTACTACTAGGCCCGCAGTCGAGACGGAGGCACTGTCTATAGTACGTGTTAATTAAGAGCAGAAAGATGGTCGTTTGAGAACTAAAAGCACCCGTATAGATTAAGCACATTTCAAAGTGTAGAAATGTACCCGTTTAACAATCCTTTGGCGCTTCATAACAACAAGCAGAGTTGAAAAAAATGTATATAAACAAGTAGTGTGCAAGGATACGTAATGTCTGAGACGTATTACTCGAGTGTGCTATTACTCGACGTAAAAAGGGGTCTTTGAAACATTTATTTATCGATCAAAAACGGACAATCGTCGCACAAAGTTCATATTACATGTAATTCGACGTCTCGTCTATTTGTTGGACACCATCAGGATACAAAAAATCAGAGTGACATTGATGTCTGGTTGTTTGTATCCTGATGATGTCTATTGAATAAACGAAACGTCGGATAAAACGTTTCATAACGCCGGAACCATTCGAATCAATTATTTATTAGCCTAAAAATTTGTCTACAATTCCCAAACCCAAAAGATGGAACTATGTCCTGTTAAATTCGAGGCGACAGACTAATGCGAAAGACAAAAGTAAAATTTTAGCTACGAGACTCGAACAGTTCGAGAAGTGAGACATCTGCACTGCTACAACTATTCCACCTTTTCTCAGTCAGGTCCATGTGCTGAGGAGATCCACCATATTAAATACTTTGCATTGCCGATAACCGAGACTCTTACCGACCAAATTACAAGAAAGCCCATTTCAAGACAGTGACGTACACCACCGCTCTAGATTTTCCAGTGTAACTTCAACTCCTTACAATCACTAAATTAGCTTAATTATATCTATACTACTTAAGATGCGGATTGTTCATCAACCGCCACAGTCAGGCATCATTTCCTCTGTGTTGTTGTAGAGACACTCAGACATTTGCTCTTTTTGTTTAATTACACAGAGAGCAGCTATGCTGTAGTGGGGTGTAGGCGCAGCCAATCACCTTTTGGCATTTGAACGTCGGTTGCGCCTACGCACCGTAAGTTACGTTCAGTGCTCGAGGTGATACGGTGTGCTTAGGCGCCCACTTACCTCTAATTTTACCACTACAGCGCTGGCTGGTGAGCAAAGCTGGGAAACACTCGAATAATTACTCCGATATTCACGTTTACTCAAAATTATCTAAAGTTTGCTGAATTGCCATAAAAATCTTGATAGAGGTAATAATATGACTTTATTTGAAGAAAGTGTGGTATTCTCAGACATTGACTACAATACAATTATTAAATTCATATCTATATCATTTTTTGCATTTATAAATCTTGTATATTTTACGCTGCCCTGCTCCCCACCCCTAACTAAAAATCCTGGATCCGCCCCTGTATTACTGAAATTCTTGTTGCATTTGTGTGTAAAATGCATTATGTAAATACTTTAATCAATACATTGATACCTATGTAAATATTTTGACACCCAGAGTGTTTCTGGCATTTTCTGTGCTGAACTGTAATGACTGTTAACAATAAAATTCTAAAAAAATACATCTCAGTCGATTCAATGACCAGCAGAGGCGACAGTCCACAGGAGAGTTTGGCTCTCAACTTACTGCAGCTGGTGAATTTAACTCCCACAACTTCCCGGGTTGAATGCCCTCTTGTGACAACGCATGGCCTCGATGAATTGATGGTATCTAACAAAAATTTGGCTCAGAGATGCAAGGCACCGCATGAGCCGAGGGCAGTGCATGGTGGCATTTTTCAAATTATCCCGCCTCTGGAGTCGGGGCTTTTCACTACTTTTGGGGAAGATTGTTTCCGAGTGATATATATATAAAGAATCACAGAACGCATTTCAATGAGACTTGACAGAAAAGTATGTTACAACAATGTCCTGATTTTGAGCGGATTCGACATTTACATCAGTCTCCAGATAGTGCTCATTTTGGTCTTGACATAACAAAGTGCTAGTATACACAGATACACTACAAGTGAAACTGCAGGCTTCGATTTCAGCGAATGGTTGGTAGACTCCGCGAGAATTTGCGATTTGTGATAAAACAACAAAAGCACAGCTGATTTTGTCTCTTTCTCTGGTCAAAGCGAACAACCTCAGTGAAAAAGTCTATCCCATCGAATAGTAATCCCAAAATGCGTTTTTCTACCGCAGAACGTATCATGCTCCTTTAACGGATGGTCAGGAAAATAATTAACGTTACAGATGTCCACGTGCGTAGCGTTACGTGGAAGTTGTGCTGGAATTTGCGAGTCTTGCTATACTCCATATATAAATTTGTTAAGTGGGATCTCTCACTATGGTTGATTAAGAAACGTGCCCCAGTTTGTTTTGTGCTCGATTGTGACAAGCACTGCTCTAGTCGCCGTCATACTGGAGTGCATGGAATGCGGGAAATGATCTTGAACTGTTCTTGTCAACTTGAAAACTTGATGGTAGAAATAACAATTACATAATGGCTGCAGTTCACGAAATACGTCAATTTCGGTTCTTTCGCGTGGTGGAAACAAAATAAAAGGTTATAACTTGTCATGAAGTTACAGGCTCATTAACCCATGTCATTTTCAAATACATTATGGTCACGTGGCTTGTCGTTGAAAAGTTAATACGTGATGGACATTACATCCGTTTGGTTAATGGCAGATTGACATACTGGACGGAGGTTGACAAAGCATTTTTTTTACTGTCTGCTTGGCTCTTCTGAACTTGCACAACAAAACATATATTCCCACATTACCCATATTGGAGGGGAAAACCAACAAAATGTAGAACCAAGTAAATAACTCCAAGTGAACACGACAATCTGTACAACATCTGCGATCATCTAGCTAATTTGTGTGTTTGTTCTGTCTCTGTGTTTTGCTACATAGTTGCACGCCTGAAGAAAGGAGATTGTTTGAACACTAGAAGCGAGTCTGTACAGTGAAAACGTACATGGCCAATAAAGATTCAAGAGTGTTAGATTTTAATCATAGTAGAAGGTGAAAATTAGAAAACTTATTTACAGTAAGAATTGTGAGAGTGAATGAGTGTATAAATGATTTTACTGCTTTGGCTTTAATCATATTACTGTTTGTAAAGTGATTTGAACCATTCAGTTTTCAAAAATCGAATGAATAAAGAATAAATATGACATCCTGATGCCTTGACTTACTCCAGACGATTACTTTCTTTGCCAGGTAGGAAACAGCAAGACAAGCTCCGCCATTTTAAATATTTGCTGACATTGAGTGACTGGCTTACTTTGTCTTTGATTACTGAATAACTTAAACCTGGTTTGATTGGCTAAAAATGAAAAATCAAATTAGAGCTTTTACCCTCATTATAAATCGGGTTCATAATATTACTTTCCATGATAGGATGTTATGAACAACACTATTGAAACCATCAGCCACTAAAAACTAGCTTACTGGGATTGGCTCATCCTAAAACTGTGAATTCGAAAATGGCGCTGGTACTCCTTGGCAGTGCATTGAGTTGCTTAAGGAAAAGAATCCTATCAACACCAAGGATTGTGGAATCAAAGTAAAGACATAAAAGGCCCAATTCGTTTTTCACCCGCTACACAAGGCAAAATACAGCTTTAAAACTTGACAAATTCATAAATTAAAAGGAAGGCAAATTTTGTATTCATCAGCCTATCAATCATGCAACAAGTAATAAAACACCTTAATTCAAACAAAAGATTCAGCAAAGGAAACATGAACACACATTATCTATGAAATAAAATAAACTTATAAGATAACCAGAGGCAGAGCTCTCCCTCACCTGCGGGCAAATATGCCTCTGTCTTCTAAAAGGGAAATATTTTGGTTGGGTAAAAACATTCTCCACCCACTGGTCACACTTACAACCAGCCCAGTTTGCCACCTCTTGAGAGTAATCTTTTAATAATTGGAGGGAATTTGTGGACCTGATGATGGAAAGTTTCAGCTGGTTTTTAACATTTTTAGTGGATCGGGTCGATACAAGAAGTAACTTGTTCCATGAAATCTCCTCAACAACAAGCAGGGTAAGAATACTTTTAAGTAAAAAAATGGCAGACAAGTGAAATGTCATTTTGTCAAATTTACGAGCAGAAATCACCTTTCAAGAAAATTTAATGTCTTAGCATAGTATGGCATAGGAGTCGCTAAATAACACTCCTAAATGTTTATGCATTTGCAGCCAAATAAGAATATATAGAGAAATTGAAAATAAATTTTGTAATAATTTTTGTCCAAAATTAAATGCTTTGATAGCAATATGGTATCCGAGGAGTAATTGGAAATATGGTGCAAGTTTGCCACTGTACAGCACTGTTCCCTATACTACATAAGACCATCCTCACACTGTCACAGCTATTGCTTGCATCAGTGCCAACATACAGTTTTCAACACAGAGAATCAAACTTTTCAAAATCAATGAATCTGCCATTGGAATGCTGAAATCACAGATTGAATCTATGTTAGGAAGACACGGATAGTGGCCCGGATACACCATAATTGTACCCATTAAAGTATAAGTAAGACACTGGAGGAAACATTACAGCTTTAGAGACTGATTTCTGGATTAATGGAGGAGATATTAGTTACCTTGGATACAAACAAACACCACCTAAAACTGAATCATGGTACACTTATTCCTCTCTAAATACTGATGGAATCTGTTTACAACTTCAACAAATTAAGCTGAAAACATGAATGTTAAAATATAACTCTTAAATACAAAATAAACTGCATAATCAGGGCTTAGAATCACCAATGACTAAAAAAGAAGAAAACTTTCTACGTGAAGAATCTTGAGTGAAACTATTTTTGTGTAGTAAATTTAACTGAAATAAACACTTTGCATAAATAAAGTCAAAATAACGATAAAAAGAGACAAAAAAGAGGAAACTGGAAGTCAAATAAAACGAAATCGAAATCAAAAAGAGGAATCCTCTTAAAAGAAGAAAATTCCAAGCCTTATATAATACAGAGTTTATACAATGTTGACTTATTGAATAAGTGATCAAGTCTCTTCTGCTCATTAAACATCTTTTCTTGCCTTGCCTCGTTTCCTGGGAGATTCTGCGGCAGTTAGCCTCATTTTCAATTTTTCAAGGACACCAAGCAGGTCTTTCTGCAAACACATAATGATGAGTAGAGTAAGATTAATCATTCTAAGGCCGCCGCACTAAATTGTGGCAGCTTCCAACAACTGAAGACGTAGTGACTGAGTATCCATAGCCTGAAACAGGTTATCTCTAAACTGTGAGAAAAGAAACTACAATGACAGTAGCCAGTTACTACAGTGTAAGTCAGTCAGTACTAACATGCATTGTGTCGAATCAGTCACGTGTCTGTGAATGAAGCTTAACATGCAAATGGGCTGGCGCAACGCTGTAAGCAACCGGCCATTTCCTTCGCTAAGGGCCAAGATTTCGATTACACGGCTCTAAATGGTAATAATGTTAATCAGTGAAATACAACAAAAACACATCGCAGAGAATCTGTTGGTGTATGTTTGAAAAGGATGGTAGCCATATTGACTTTGCCCTGCAGGACGGCTGCAACAGGAACTTTGATGGGTATGGCCTGATTGTGTTTGTCAGAACTATCCACAACATGGTTTCATCATGATAGCTCTTCAACCTACTCACCTCGTCAAACTTGTACAACAGATGGCACTGCTTCAGCTGCTTCTTGGGAAGCTGTACAAGAGCGACACCTGGTGAATAGCAGACAACTTTACTGCTGTCATCACACTCTTGCACAACCTGAGATGAAAAATAGCAAGACATGCAGTCATAATAGTTTTATCATAAACAGAAGTTTGATATTACTAGTAGATATGTAATGGACAACAGCACTGAAATCTGCTCAGAACTAGACCAAAACACAGGAAATAAATAAAGCAAAAGTCCACCAAGGAGTGCAACATGAGTCAAAACCATCCAATACACAGCAAGTTCTGTCATCTACTTGACAGTCAGTAACATTTTTTGACCAATTTCATGAACGGTCATCAAGGAACTTGGTAGATATAGATCCATACGCACATTAAGAAAACCTAAAGTGCTAGTAGGGGAAGCTACAGTAGTCAGATTAGTTCAAAAATTGTTGTCAGGCATATTTATTGTACATGTAGGCCACGACTACAGTTTTTCATCCTGTGAGCAAGTCAGTGGTTCCAACTTCATTTAGTACATAAAAATAAGCTTGACGAGGAATAATTCCTAAATTTAAAATATTGAGAATCAGCAACAATGGACATGATTTTGAAGTAAACAAGAACATCTGCCCACTAAGAGATGAAATTGCATGAAAAATGCACTGTTACAGCAAAATGCACTGTTACAGCAAAATGCACTGTTACAGCACAATGCACTGCTACAGCAAAATGCACTGCTACAGCAAAATGCACTGCTACAGCACAATGCACTGCTACAGCACAATGCACTGCTACAGCAAAATGCACTGTTACAGCAAAATGCACTGTTACAGCAAAATGCACTGCTACAGCAAAATGCACTGCTACAGCCAACTGCACTGCTACAGCCAACTGCACTGCTACAGCAAAATGCACTGCTACAGCAAAATGCACTGTTACAGCAAAATGCACTGTTACAGCAAAATGCATGCAGAACTTTCTTAATTATAGTTCTTGGTTTTTTACTGCGGCCATTGTCTTGATATGAAAATTTCTTTAATGAAAATTTTCAAAAAATACCCCTCAGTAAACAGTATGGAAAATATGAGCACTGCCCCAGAAATCGCTTTCGTATTATATCCAGGTTCACATTTCACTCCCTTGCATACATTCACAAGTAAGACGGAGCTCAGAGGAGTCAGGAAACACGTCTGTGCAATGCTTAACTATCTGCCACTAAAGCCAGGATTCAAACCTGGGTTTCCCGAACGGAGCCCGGAGCTTAAACCACTGAGCTACAAAAACATCGACACAACATTAAATATGTAATTGACAATCATAGTGCTGCCTTACACAGGCATAACCATCAACTACCTTAACTGGTACATACACGACAGATCGAGCAAATTTACCTTACTAGTACCATAAGGTTAATGTGTGCAAAGCTACATTAATTTTGGTTAACTTCCAATCATCATGCTTCAGACATGGCTGACCAGATTCGCAATGCACTGTGATTTATGCTGAGGGTTTGTTTTTGAAAAATTCCACTTCTGCACGAGGGGCTATAAAATTCAGACTTCTTTTCACGAAAAAGTCTAAAATGCAAAAAACAAACTAACAGTAAACAGTAATTGGGATTTTGACATAGCATCCTGAATGCTCATCAAACAAAATTTGCTCATCATGTTGTTGATACTTACTGTTGATTTGTTACGTCACTGTACCATGCTTTCTTGCTAAATTTAATAACTAAAAAAGACATACTGGTAGTCACGCGACCTAATTAGTGTCACATTCGTGAAATGTCAAAAATAAGATCTAAAGGCTTTCCACTTACAGAAATAGAGAATTTTATTCTGTTAAAATTTAATCATAGTTTTGTTTATATTTACCTAATTACCTAGACTAGTGTCAATATGGTCCTAATGGTGTTATACGCCATGTGGACCATGTTTTGACAACAGAATACACGTGCTGACTTCTTCATTTAATATTTTGTGCAAACTTCATCAAGGTGAGGTCATTATCAAAGGTGCTAAGCAACAAGGTAAGACTCCAGTGATTGACTGACAGTGGCAAAATTATCACCAGCCCACCCAGCACTCAGCAGTCTGTGACCTTACCTGACCTACTTCCTAAACACTGGAGAGTATCACAATTATATTGTAAGCAACAGTGGAACAGTTACGGTGAGCAGTTTTAGTTCACAATCTTTGGTATCTAACTAGGATCAACATGTATTAAGACATTAGTCATCACAGGGAACTGAGCAGTTAAGGAGAGATTGAACAGTTTCATTGAAAGCAAAGATTCAGCATACCTAACATAAATCAACCAGAGAGTTACTGAGAAGGCATGTTCCACATTACATGGGCACATTCTGTGACAGTCATAACTAGCATAGCTTTAAGCAGTTATTTCTTATGTAACCACTGGAAAGGAGAACAAAACTATCAGTTGGGACATGTTGGGCTTAAGATTGACACTAATGAAGGAGTATATTTTGCCATCTTTGGTAATGGAAGTGAACAACTTTCTACAGGCAAACTTGGCATAGGATTAGAGCAACACGATAAAGAAGAGTGCAGTCATGCCATCAAGAGACCAGGACTGGATTCTGAGGGGTTCTGCAAAGAATGGAAAAACAAAGCTAGGCTGGAAATAAACCAACTGCCATGGAGTGCTGACTGTTACCAAATTACGTGGCAGGCTTTGGCAGCTGGCACTGTACTAGAAGACTGCTTTGACGTCAACAACAAAGTGCGCTGGTTCGGCGGTGGGGAAACCTACAGTCAGCCATGGCCACTGCACCGAGACACGGTTACAATGCAGAGGTATGTTTCTGGAGATTTCGTTCCAGCACCCCACCAGCAATTTGGAGGTGTGATAGACAACTACTGGCTAACTTCAACAGGTGTTGGCATTTATGTCAGCGACAACGTTCCACTTTACCACGGAAGTAATGCAAGCCATGTCTGCTTCCGGGCTATGAATGAAAAATGTCAATTCGGACAAAAATTACCACAACTGAACTACACTATGTGCCATGCAGGGAATATTGTAGAGACTCATAGGTTTATGAGTGAACATTTTATTGACAGACCCGAAGGCCATCCTGACGAACTAATGTTTCGTTATCCAATATGGTCATCGTGGGCAAGATACAAGACAGAAATCAACCAGACCACATTTCTGCAATTTGCCAAGGAAATAAAGAAATACAACTTTCCCAGCAGCCAGCTGGAACTAGATGATGATTACACTACAGCCTATGGAGACTTTGTGTTCAACTATGATAAGTTTCCAGAACCAAAAGCCATGCTACAGGAAATTCATGAGTTGGGATACCGTACTACATCGTGGATCATACCCTTTGCAAACCTAAACTCTAAAGCATTTGAGGAGGGTTCTCATCATGGCTACTTTTTGATGAACGAAGCCAATAAGGTGCCTCTGCTGGTGAAATGGTGGCAAGGAACTGGTGCTATTATAGATCCAGCCAATGAGGAGGCAGTTCACTGGTGGACTAAGCAACTGAACAAACTCAAGCAATTTGGGCTCGACTCCTTCAAGTTCGATGCAGGTGAGGTGTGTTATCTGCCGCAGCAGTACTTAGAAGACAATCCTTCTAGAAACCCAGGCTTTTTCACTAGGGATTATGTAAAAATGGTGGCCAAATTCGGCACACAGGTTGAAACACGGGTTGGATTCAGAAGTCAGCGGCACCCAGTGTTTGTTCGCATGTTGGACAAAGATTCAAAATGGGGCTACAACAATGGACTACGGACGTTAATTCCAACTGCGCTACTCTTTAGTCTTCTAGGATATCCATTTATCTTACCAGATATGGTTGGAGGGAACGGGTATGGAGAAGAAGTTCTTCTCCATTCAAGCGTTCTCCCACAGAAAGAGCTGTTCATTCGCTGGCTACAGGTCACAACATTCCTCCCCTCTATTCAGTTCTCTTTTGTGCCATGGCAGTACGACAGTGAAACTATCGAAATATCTCGAGACATGGTACATCTGCATTCACAATATGTGGCGCCACTGTGCATTAGACTGGCACAAACAGCAGCAGAAACTGGTGAGCCAATTATTCGTCCTTTATGGTGGATTGCACCCACAGACCCTATTGCTGTGGAAATAGATTCTGAATTTCTGATTGGTAATGATGTTTTGGTAACACCAGTACTTGATGAAAGCGCTCGAGAAAGAGATATTTACATCCCAGAAGGACAATGGAAGAATATGATCAATGGTCAAATATATCAAGGGCCTCAGTGGCTATTCAAGTTTCCAGTCGCTCTGAATGAGGTCATTTATTTTGAGAATTTGGGAAATGAGGAAGAATGACTACAATTCTCTATAAATATGGAGTAATGTCCTCACTTGTATCAGTCACCAGCTTATCAAAGTTTGGCATACCCAGATGGAGCAGAAACTAATTCAGGAGCTAGGCTCAAACGATGTTCTCTGATTTGGCTGCAGCCGATATGTAAATACACGGGACAGAATATGCATTATGTCATTGTTCAGAAAAAAACACACACAAAGAATCCTACGCTGACATCATCACCAGTCCAGTTTGATCAACAGCACTCAAGTTCAAAGAAACCATCTCCAGCTTCATCTGATGACATGGTTAGCTGTGACTGGAGATTAACTTAATATTATGTAATTAGGCGGGAAATTGTCCATCATAAACAGTGTTATAATTACTGGGAGTGACAATAGTATTATTTTTTAAATTTCCATAATCATAATCAAATTTTTAATGGCATGTTTCAATAGTTGGTAAAAAATGCACCAGTTTAGTTTTTGAATTATGAAAATCGGAAAGAAATGTGACGATTATAACCTATAAGAGGAAAGTAATCCATGGCCAGAATTCAGCTCCATTAAATTTCAAATTGGTGGTTACCAGACATAATGGACCAATTACCACGGCCACAAACCAGCAGCTGGACAGTGATGAAAGCCAAGTGTTATTCTACAGTTCTGGGCATGATGTTTGCAGCAGCATGATAAAATCAGGTCACTCCACAATCAATTTGAGATAAATTAACACATAACCATCAATTTCAAGAGAGATATTTTAGTTGCAGAACTAAACTGAGATTGAAGTCAAGAGAACCAATGCCCAGGGTTCTGCAGTTCTCAAAATTAATTAAAGGCGAAGGCAACCTTCTTCCATGTCATTTTGAGCTAAAATAAGGTTGGTTGGTTATCCTAGACATATTTTCCACTTAATTACAGCTTTTCGTAATTTTATTAATTACTCGTCCGCTACTCCGGAAGTGACGTTTTAGGAGGCAAGCGTTTCCCGCCACTTGGTTTTGCGTTGACTTTACCGTGCGAATCTGTTCTGTTCCACTTTTATTTTGTGCTGTTTTTTAACAATTGTCGCCACCACTTTCCATCGGCGAGTACTCTGCGGCAAGATAGGTTAGTAGAGAACTCAACTACCTTGGATTTAGGGATTGTTTAGTGTGTTGTAAGCTGAAAATGGCTGGAGTCGGTGACCAGTATCACAGTGACAGTAGTGTGAGTGACGGAGACCTTGTTCACAGTAGTGGTGACGAGGAATTTTTTTAACGGACATTCAGTGGGTGGGTACATGTTTGAGCCCGAGTATAACGAGTCAGAGTACGCATAGGCACAGGCCGCTGTTGAGAGAAACGAGGCGGCTACTGAGGACAGACGTGGTGACACATCTTGGTGCAAATGCACTGTGTGCGTTGTTATGCCTACTTCAATGGAATGCTTGT
Organism: Phoronis australis; assembly: GCA_002633005.1. Taxonomy (NCBI): domain Eukaryota; kingdom Metazoa; phylum Phoronida; family Phoronidae; genus Phoronis; species Phoronis australis. Next base: position 573,986 of record NMRA01000172.1, read on the forward strand.
GCTGTTCAGAGTTCAACGAGGCCAAGCCACTACTGGACATGGTTAAGTGGACCTCCAGCATACCACGGATAGAGGAACAACTGTCCCACTTGCCAGAGTGTCCCGCGACCTAACACTCCCAATGGATGGTGACCTGAGCACCCAAACTGCTTACATCGTGCCGTGTGACTCCCTCGCCACACACCTGGCACCTTTTAAATAGACAAGTCCACAATAAACTTATCAAAGTTTGGCTCACCGATCTGTTCACTGAACGACGAACTGTCCTCTTCACTGGGTGTCGAACTGGGCCTGTAATCACTCCCACTACTCAATATTGCTGCAGGGCTGCTTAGATGCCCTAGGCTGGAGAAAACATCACAGGGCGAATCACCACTGGTTCCAGGAATTGCACGCTCTGGGGTACGTTCGGAGGCATGGGTGACAGTAGATGAAGTGCCTCCACTCGCTCCAGTCACTGTACTGGCCACAGCTCGCGAGGCTTCTCGCTTCAAAAACGCACTTCTCGGGGGTGGCGACGGGGCACTGCCGGGAATCAACACAGACGGAATGGCATCCTTCTTCAGNCGGCAGCTCTCACAGTCAGACTATATGAAAAGAAATTGGCGCGAAATGCTTGCCTCCTAAAACGTCACTTCCGCAGTAGCGGACAAGTAATTAATAAAATTACGAAAAGCTGTAATTAAGTGGAAAATATGTCTAGGATAACCAACCAACCTTATTTTAGCTCAAAATGACATGGAAAAAAGGTTGCCTTCGCCTTTAAGAGAGGGCAGAACCATGCTAGACTGCCAATAGGGAGATCATGCGCTAGTAGCCAAAAGCTATCACAGGGATTGTATTCTTATATGACAGCCGGTGACAGATTTTTTTATAATTAGAGGTTGTTTCCTGCACTTAAGAAAACCCTTTGATGAAATATTAAGTAATTTAAAGAATTATTGAACTATGCATAGTAGCAATTAAATCTGATAGTAGCAGACACCAAAAGTAGCTTATATTACCAAAGAATGATTGCCAAAACCAAATTTTGTGGCTAAACAAATTAAAAGAGAATTCAGCACCCATTTATAACAGAATGTGGAGAACCTTGGTGCCTAAGAATTCAATGCATGATTACACAAAAATGTGAAATAGTGGTACAATGGTTTGTTTTTCTCCAACCATAAAAGACATTGCATACTTGCCTAGACATGTATTTTAAATGCAAAGCAGTTTCAAAATTCTGGCACTGCGAAGGTTTCACAGTATCACAATTATTGCTAATATTTCTAAGTCTGGTCACCACGCCACCTGTGGACATATCATGTGACCTAATGAATATCAAGTCTGAAAAGATTTCTGTCCTAACTGGGACTTGAACGCACGACCTTCTGCTAACGGTGCAGAAGCTCTAGTCTACTGAGTTTTTGGAACCACTGGTCAAACACAGAAATCCAATTAGACTTAGTAGTGGGCATCTCGCTCTTGATCTCCTGAGTGTATACAAATATTTAAATCTGAAACCAGCGTTTAAATGTGAAATTCACAGCAAATACTAAGCACTGTACGTAATACTAAGATTGGATTTTGAACAAGCGGATGACGTCACGCTCTGACAGAAATCAAGCGAACGGACATCTACTTAATATCTAAACATGAAAACAAGAAATGAGACACCACACTTGTTACATCTATCACTGCTAATAGTGAATATGTTAGTATAACATTGAAAGAGGATCTGCCCGAGTGCTACATCATAGAACAAAATATAGCATAACATGACACTTACGGTGGAGAAATAGCATATCTTCTTGGTGACCTCACAAACATACTCCTCCGTAGACAGCTGGAGGGAGGTTCGTTTTCGACGCGTGCTTGGGAGGCTACTCTCGGGTTCAGCTGTCTGTTGCTCAGAATGTTTCAGACCAACTGACAAAAGTTTTGCCCGGTGATCAAGTTCATCCAGACTGAAAAAGGATGCCAGAGGCTGCACAGTGATCCATGACAAATGCAGCGAGTTTTGGCAGCAATTCTTAAAGTGGCTTTAACAACCTTATAGTTAGGCACCTTGTCAACATCTTTACGCAGTACGTAACAATACAACATGTATCTGCAGAAAATAGGTTTTATTCTTTTCCTTTAAGCAAAATGGCATGATTTTATCAGGAGATCGTTACAAAATTTGATTCTATCATCATCTCTGCCGTCTGTCCTCAATCAACATTATCCGTGATACTCAGCTGCACAACAAAAGTAAGACTTTTAACAACTACTAACAAAGCGCTGGACTGTGGTCACTTTAGTTGTGGGTTTGAATCCATCATGGGAATGGCCCCAAATACACATCAACATTCCATCAATGTCACTTTAAAAGGCCTCTCCCAGTAGCTCCAAAGTTTCGGTTATAGCGAAACGTCCGTCAAATGGAACACTTAACTTTGGTCGAAGTCAAGGGAGCAAGATTACGCCAGAGTAAAGGGGTGGATTTAACAGCATCAATGATTCGCTACAATGGGAATGTTTAACTTGGATGCCACAGAAGTTATCGCAGCACTGGTGTTCTAACATTTATCATTTTGGCAGTATCAGCATTCTGTTTCAATTTATCCACATATTTGCTGCAATCATTTACATTACCAAAAAACACCAGTGAACACACACAAAACAAAATCCTGCCATACTGCAGTTATTCAGATCCACTAATATAGCGCCACCTTGCAATAAGTTAATTTGATATTCAGCCACCTTTTGACAACTCCACTAAACTAGTTGTCTGAATAACTCAAAAGGTGATGCGAAAAGTGACGCTTCACTTCGCGGTTAACCACTGTTTATGAAAAAGGCTTCGATAGTAGTAAACTGCACGGAAAAGGGCAATGAGTGAGAATGCCCAGATTATGTCTTGTTATCAATTCAACAATAAGTCTATGAAGCAATTTGTAAACATTTAAAGCAAAAAGAACAACTAGTGTATCAACAACTTATAAATAACAGCATTATTATTAATACAATTAATATTTAGTAACAATAACTGTTTCGATTAGATTAATTCTACCATAAAATAGTAAATACATTGATGCTGAGGTTGGCCAGTAGTGAAAGATATCAAATAAACACAGAAAAATCAGGAACCCCAACTGGGAATCGAACCACTGGTCTCTAGACTGCCGGTCTGGTGCTCTTATCACTGAGCTAGTGAGGACCCCATATCTGAGTGTGCAATTACTGTTTACAGCCAAGCGTTATGTAATTGTCCAAATCTCATAACGCTTGGCTGTAAACAGTAATTGCACAGATATCGGGGTCCTCAGTAGCTCAGTGGTAAGACCACTAGAACGGCAATCTAGAGACCTGTGGTTCTATTCCCAGTTGGGGTTCCTGATTTTTCTCTGTTTATTTGATACATTTCACTACCATAAAAGTTTAATACCAGAAAATAATTATAATATTGTATCATTTATATATAATCATTATTACAGCACTGTGATCACACCTTACACTACACTTACATTGCTTTCTCCAATAAAGGCTGGACCACCTGCAGGGTACTTGCAGGGGTGCTGTCACTGGTTGCTAGGCGCCACAGCAGGTTGTCCATTGAAAACAGCTCAGGCTCACAACTGTCTTGTAGCATCTACAAAACAAGTCAGTCGATGCTCAGCACAGATACCTCTGTATGACTTGGTCATCTGAGACAAGTCAGATGATGCTCAGCACAGATACATCTGTATGACTTGGTCATCTGAGACAAGTCAGCTGATGCTCAGCACAGATACATCTGTATGACTTGGTCATCTGAGACAAGTCAGCTGATGCTCAGCACAGATACATCTGTATGACTTGGTCATCTGAGACAAGCCACCAGCTTCACCACTGCAGGAATAACAGTAACAACACATTTCAACAGCAGATTTGAAAAAGAAAATTACTCAAGGGTTGAATTTTAACATTTTACAATCGTTGACAGCACTCTTGTAAGATGCAGGTGAAAATAATTTAATAAAGAAAATCATTGAAAATATTGGGCAAGAAAAAATTGAAGTGACACTTGCAAACTATTTACTGACTTAGTAAATGTTACTCAAACAGCATCAGAAAGGTCAATGAGTATTTCCACAAGCTCACAAATATGCACTAGATTTGGGGAACTGTTCCATGCAACTGACCACTGAAGCCTAATAAAAATCACTTCTAGTATGAACAGCAACGAGTTGGGACCAGCTTTGACACAGTAAGTTGCCTAAATCAAATGACTTGTTTCGTGGAAAGCAGAGCAGTTTTAACAATTTTTTAACTAATGATGATAAGTTGGGCTGTGTTAAAAGACAGTTGACAGACGGGTTTACATAGCCACGGTAAGTTCATTATGTTTAAAAGTGGAATATGCAGGCTAATTCCTTATCTGTGTGATTGCTTGACCAAATTAGATAGAAAGACAACAAGAAGTGAGGATGTGACGAAGTAGGGTGAAATTCTCAAATGAAGGAGCTTTGTGCCGAAAATGATCCACCGCAAATCACTGAACCATGTCCAGTAACTATCGTGTCGTGGTGATGGGGAATAACACTGTATGATGCACGCTATGTAAGTCCGCGAGGTACGTCATTAGTGCAAAGGTCACCAATTTTCAGATTTTTTTGCTTTCAAGTTTACAAGTTGATAAATAAGTACAACTGCCCTTGGTTTAGTGTAGATTATGTTAAAGGCGAATGCCACCCGATTTAATTAGTCTTTTTTGCCGTCTTAATCGGTCTATTTCCACATCGCCTCGCATACGGTCGACCTTACCTTGCCAAGAGGTGTCGCGTTAACCTGTGAGGAAGGTGAGAAATGACGCTAGCGACATCAGTGGTTCACATGCAGAGTGAATGTCGCTATGTTGCGGTGTATCGTTCCCGCTTGTCCGAACTAAGCAGCCGCGAGGAAAGCGAGTATATCGTTTTTTTTACTTCCTCGAGAGTCCAAAATGCTTAGGAAGTGGCTCATGGTAGTGAAGTGAAATGTACGCTGTAAATAGCAAGTATGAGGCCCTGAAACATCTCCGTGTCTGTGGCCTGCAGGCGACGTCGACAGTGCCTCACGAATGCCGGCTTACCAAATAACTCCATACGTTCTGTTGTCTGAGCTTGTTCACGGCGCCTCTCTATTATTTCATCACCGTATTCCTGTTCGAATTGATAAAACTTAACGATCCACCTGCGAAGTCGGTATTGATGAGCTGCTCTAGCTCGTCCTAAGTCGGGATTGCGAGTTGCCATGTTGGCGTTTATTACTGAGCGTTCTGTTTCAAAATGAATTATTCTCACCCTAACCAATACTTTATACAAAACTGAAACAAAATCTGTCTCATTAGATGCAATTTGTAATGCCTTTGGAGTGTTCGTGAGTGCATGAAATGATTTGAGAAGCCAGCAATAAATAAATCACTGAGTTACCGTCTTTAGGTGCAATAAAACTCAATCAATTGACGGACCACTGCGAGACCGTGTGAGCTCATGCTAATTTAGTGTTTGCTGTCAGAAACTGTTGTGAAACAACTAGATTTCCACCCCACGACCAGGTGTTAGGGGAATCTTTATTTACATTTACATTACTCAAATAATGATTGTCAATGTAGAACTTCTGCCCTGACGGTGCTGTGGCCAAAGCGGAACTGAATTCGCAGCCCACGACGAGTAAGTAGATTTGCAGTTTCGTGGCTAATTCACCAACATAATCACGTGCACATTACTTTGGCTCACAAGTATAGTATTTTCTTGACTGGAAGTTTAGATTCCACTGAACTTTGGCTGGTTTGTTCGTGATGTGTGATCAGTTTCCGAGCCACTGGCCAGGATAACGAGTCAATCTGGCCGGCCGCGACGGGCCTGATCGGGCTCCGAGCCACTGGCCAGGATAACAAGCGTTTTGTGTTTAGAACTCAGAAAATCACAAGTCTAAACAACACAGATCTAGGTTCTCCTGTCTGTATCTAACGGAAAATACTTCGAAATTATCTCCGAACACACCCCAAACTGCTACGGACCTTATTGGCCTGCTGAACTTTGTAGGCTATGGTGAGTCCAAATACCAATAAATTCGTAAGAACGAAATAAAACAACACGTTTTTGTAAGAACTCGGAGTATTTTTAAGGGTTTTGCATCGAAGTTTGATGATTTATTGGTGNCATCTGTATGACTTGGTCATCTGAGACAAGCCCAGCGATGCTCAGCACGTCAGATACATCTGTATGACTTGGTCATCTGAGACAAGTCAGCCGATGCTCAGCACACGGATACATCTGTATGACTTGGTCATCTGAGACAAGCCACCTGCTTCACCACTGCACAAATAACAGTAACAACACATTTCAACAGCAGATTTGATTACTCACGGGCTGAATTTTAACATATTACAATCGTTGACAGCACTCTTGTAAGATGCAGGTGAAAATAATTCAAGAAAGAAAACCTTTGAAAATATTGAGCAAGAAAAAATCGAAGTGATACTTGCAAACTATTTACTGACTTAGTAAATGTTACTCAAACAGCATCAGAAAGGACAATGAGTATTTCCACAAGCCCACAAATATGCAACAGATTTAGGGAACTGTTTCATGCAACTGGCCACTGAAGCCTAATAAAAATCACTTCCAATATGAACAGCAACAAGTTGGGACCAGCTTTGACACAGTAAGTTGCCTAAATCAAATAAGTTGTTTCGTGGAAAGCAGAGCGGTTTTTAAGTTTTTTAACTACTCATGATAAGTAGGGCTGTGTTAAAAAACAGTTGACAGACGGGTTTACATATCCACGGTAAGTTCATTATGTTTAAAAGTGGAATATGCAGGCTCATTCCTCATCTGTGTGATTGCTTGACCAAATTAGATAGAAAGACAACAAAAAGTGAGGATGTGACGAAGTAGGTTGAAATTCTCAAATGAAGGAGCTTTGTGCCGAAAATGATCCACCGCAAATCCCTGAACCATGTCCAGTAACTATTGTGTCGTGGTGATGAGGAATAACACTGTATGATGCAGCCTATGTAAGTCCACGAGGTACGTCATTAGTGCAAAGGTCACCAATTTTCAGATATTTTTGCTTTCAAGTTTACAAGTTGTCAATAAGTACAACTGCCCTTGGTTTAGTGCAGATTATGTTAAAACAGCATTGTTGTAGTTTAGTTCACTATACAATAATACAGTTAGGAGCACGTACTAAATGCATCTTTAAACAAACCTTAGCAGCCTGGACACCTAAACACAGCCAATCAGCTGTGCCAATATGAAGAGACTCGCTAATGCTGTAGCCACAGCTAACAGTGGCAGTGAATGTCTCGGGGAAGACAACCATGAACTCCCCTTCCTTCTGAATGGTACGACCCACTGTAACACCATACTTAGCCAGAGATAATGGGGACACCTAGAGAGAAGTGTTGTGGTTAGGGGTCATAGGCTCACACTGTAAAGCGAAAACACATTGACTTCTTCAAGATTCATTTACAAATTTGAGGAGAAATTCGTACAAGTATGAGGCAAATTCCTGCAGCTTAGCACTTTGACATAAATTGAAGTGAGATGGAAATTCACTTCACACTTTATCTCATAAAAAGTCTGTCTCAAACTGTCATAATGTGAAAATATAACTGCACGCTTAAATTTGTGAACTTGCAATCATTGACTTTACTCTCAAATTTGCCGACTGCCAGAATACCAGAGTTTTTGTAACTGAAAGAGGAATCAGATAGCATCATATCCTGCACGTGTCAACACCAGTGACTGTATATTACAGTCACAATGTTAATTGAAAAAACACAGCTTGGTTACCCACAGGCAAATTTATTGGAATTCAGAACACCGGGTAAATCATGTCCCAGTGCAAACTTTTTTACGATTAAAATGTCAGCAGAAAAAAGTAATAAGATTACTTCCTCACAATAATGGTCTGATATTGCGTGCACGAATTTTGAGAACCAGTTATCTCCACTGCATAACAGGATTAAACTGGTTCTCAAAACACTGGCACGTTATATCAGACTATTGCCCTTCCTCACTAAATTCCACACGGGAACACCACTACTATGCCAACCTATATGGATATTGATCAATTAATCACAGAGGTACTGGAAGTTTTTTGGGACATTTGCTACATAAAAGTTTTACAACTTGTCAAATTTCTTACCATGGCGGTGTCTTCTGGCAGCCAGACTGGATTTTTACTGATTACGTCTGGCACTAAGATGGTCATTGCTGTACGGAACTTAGTAACATCTTCTTTTGGAACACCATACCTGGAACATGAAGACATGTTAAATGAACAAGATATTAAAATACCAACAAACAATTTGTAAAACGAGATACGAATTTAAAAGTAAACATGATACTAACTTGATATTCCCTGCTGCCAAGTTAAGTGGTGGGATGCCCAAACAACTAACGGTTACCATCAGACTTTTAACCACAAAAGCATACAACAACAGAAAGAAGAAATGAATCCCAGCTACTTAAGTACTGATGCATCTGTTTATTCCTTCAAAATAAGACAAGAATTATCCAGGTCGTCATGGTTACAGGCCAAGACACCAGTCAGACAGCGTGATGTTGAAAATAATTATAAATGTTTATTACAAAATATGCAGGGCACAATAAAAAGAGTAAAGCCCAGAAAAGGCTGGAAAGGAATTTATTTGAACTTGATATAGAAAACAGCTTTTCAAAGCTTAGCAGAAATCATATTCATCATCAACGGGGACATGAACTGGGTATCAACTCATGGCCACATTATTTAAAAGAAAACATGTAGAGTTGGGATCCTAATTTCACACGATTGCTCTGCGGGCTCTTCAGACAGCTTCTGAAGGGAGACCAATCACAAAACTTGATTATGTCTTGTTTTACACACACAGTCACTCAGGTTTCAAGTTGACAGTTTTGACTCGACACAATTAACATTATATTATTACGTGGTTTTCAACGCAAGATAATTTACAGCCTCCACTTACCATACAACAGGAGCACCCGTGTGTAAATACTGCATATAGGGCAGCAAGTGCGGGTCACATGACCAACAGGAAGTGCTAAAGAGCATGCCCAGATGAAGTGTGGGACTAGACACACCTACAAAATCAACAATAATTAATAACAAAATTCTAGCATTAATCTTGTTGCATAAGACTACACTGATAACAATGGGAGACTAAAAGGCCCAAGGCGGAAAAAAAACACTGCTCATCAAGATACCCAGATTTACTTAAGACGAAATTTTATCAAAATTATCATCAACATCTGTTGGTATGAAATGAAACATGAAGAAGAAAGAATGAACATAAAAACAAGCATTAGATCTCAGCCAGCTTAACTAGTCTAATGTAACCATTTAAAAGCTATACCTTTGACAGGACCCAGATGTCTGAGTACACAACTCTTGTGTTGTGACAGAACATTGTAATTCCACAGATGTCTGAAACAAATAAACAACACAATCATGCCAGGTAGTTTTCTAGAATCTCAAAGGAGAGATGCAAACTAAATATTATCGATTCACCTCAGACTTGCACACAGCAGCAATCTTTAAGATTTTGTAGAAAAAAGTTCAAAATTGTCTAACTTCGGAACATTGCACCTCAGAAACTGCTCGTTGCATTCATAATGAAACTCCCAAATACTATAATTTGTGACTATTATCCATTATATATATTTCATAACAAAGGCCACAGGCCCAAAGTACAAAGTTACTAATAGTCAAGTATTACAAAGTATCGCCCTTCTCTTCAATGCTAAATAGACAAATTTTGAAGTGTAGATAATGTGGATCACTTAAGCAAGTTGATGGACCTATGCAGAGTAGAGAAATTCCAAGAATGACAACCAAAATAGATATTTCTAAGGTTTGAGTAATCCGCTCATACTCCATTAAAAAACAAAATTCAACTTCAATGGTATTGCTTAATTTAGTAATTCTTTCACTGTATTCAAAGCCCACATGGCGACCAGTTTCTACGAAAAGACAGTGGTTTGCACAACGAAATCAGGTCATTTCAGGAATGAAGTACCAACTTAAGGTAAATAATTTCCATAATCAGCTTACAACAATCTAAAAAGAAATTCAGTATAGAGTTTGTTGCCAAATCTGATCGCCAGCCCTGCAAATAAAAATCTTTGATGTGCTGAGAGAAAATCTTGATAAAGCTCACCAAACCCCATGAAACTCATAGGGATCCAGCAAACTGTGATTTGATCTAAGAATGCTGCCATATATACGTGCTTTTAAAATGATCCACTTGTGCACAAGTCACTATCAAATAACAGTTTGCAGCCAAGAGTATCTACTTTAACAGGCTAATGATCAGTGGATGCATTGTGACACACTAGTTCACTGTGTGAAAATATGTCAGGTAGTCACGTTGTAAAGTTCCGACCACTCATTGTTACTTGTTGTTGCACTACGTTTTTAACATCCACAGTACTGCAAAGTGTTTCTGACGTTTTAGGAACTTCAACACAGAAAACTAAGCACAACTCTAGCTGGCTACGGGGTGATCAACAAACAATGCTATGACTCAACACTAGCAACCTAAAGTGCAATGGAAGGGTATAGATAACTTACTTGGAGTGTGCTCCTTTACTTGGAAACGCGCTACCACAGGCAGCAGTGTCCACATGGCCACACTGTACAGCCACATGACAGTCACACTTGTTGACATATCCCCAGTACTGGTCCTATTAAAGACATACACCACATAAGACTGAGGTCTCAACACTCACCTCCCAACAAAAACAAATGAGGGACAAAGAGGTCAATTCAGAATGTGCTCAAACTAAGCTTCACATGATGCCTTGTAACGTGCTAAGGTTGTTCAATAATTGGCCCATGACAAATTTGTACTGAAAAATGTGTTGCTAGTATAGTGACATTGCACAGCACTTGTCAAAATGGTTCGAAACTTAAGTTACAAAGGGGCCAGAGGCAGTTATGCATAGTTTTATTCAAATGTTTCATAAAAATCCAAGACACAAAAGTAAAAAAATATCTATTAAAAAACTAAAACTGTCCAACTTGGATACAAAGGAATACAGTGCAGTACACTAAGAAGATTGTTTCTTCTATAAAGTCTAGTGACAATGCTGACTTAGGACACAAGCCCTCGCACTTTGAGCTCTTTAGGTGAAAACACTGTGTAATTTGAAAGATTATCAAAAAAACTGACAATGTGTGGAACTTATTTTTTAAGGTGTCTGAGTAAAAATCACAGAAATTAAATGCATAACAAATAGTGCGTTTAATGTCGTGTCTCATACCGTATTGTTTGCTTCATAACAAAGCATTCAACAATAGTTTGCAATCTTTCTTGTTTTCGTTATACATAAATTTCATAGGAGTAACAAATTTGTAGTCCAATATGACTGATAAGCAGAGGTTTGGACGTGGCCCCTCACCTCAATGTCCTCGGGTGTTGCCTGTTCCTTCAGCCATGCCGCTTGTGTCATCTCTGCTGCACGGAAGAAGTTGGCCAGGGACATGGAACGACCCTGGCAGGCAATGAGCAAATACAGATGTGACAAAACAGTATCCAGTAAAAACAACCGTCAGCCCTTCAGCAGCAAGTTCACTGCAGATCTAATACTGACCATAGTTATCTAGCCGTGAGTTCAAATTAACACGCAAAACAGTGGAACTCTGTATAATGAAAAAAAATTGCAGAGAAAGAAAGCAAATCCAAGTTGCCAATTCGAGAAAATATTTCTGGTTTTTGGTGTCATAGCACATTGAGAAAAAATCAGGTTTAAACAAAAAAATTGAAAAGTAGACACACAAACAATGAAGTAGTGTGATTCTTAATTGCCTGATCATGTGTTCTGACATTTTGATAACCAAAAATCTAAAAGCAACACGCCAAGAGAGTCAATCCACAGTAAATTTTTACTTGGTAGTGAACAACTACACCTCTTGAAATTTATATCAGAAATTCCAGACATCTCACATTGTCTTCTATACATACACAAAAAATATATATGAAAATGTTCAGATAGCTCTACTAATACCAGGAGCTTGACATTTAGCTCCAGTGGAATTACAAGTTCACATTCAGAAACAACTATTTTTGCTTTAATTTACTATCCGTCATTACCGTAATTTCCATCTTTCCTCACTAAGTTCTAGTAACGCAACTCACCTTACTGACACACACACCATCAAACAAATTTCTATTCTGTTCCCGTTCTGCTATCACTTGATTCCTGATTTTAGTGACCTCTTCAGGTGGAAGGGTGGCATACGACAGTAAATACTTGCAGTAGGCACTATACAGCTTTGCACTGCGATCGTGAGCCTGGGTAAACAAGGGGTCATCAATATACAACAGCTCGCTAAGTCAAGATCTGCTTTCCAGCAGGGCTTTCTAATAAGATGACAAGTCAAACAAACTAAACACGATTTATTGCACAGTGTGTCAATGAAAGTAGCACCACCAGCCAAAGTAACAGATGAGTGTAGTCACGTGGTGAAAACAAACGTCCACGAATGACCTAATAGACATTTTCTTTGGACGTTAAATACGACCTTTGGTGCATTTTGAGGCAGAATGGTTAAAGATGTGCATGGGCGGTGAGTACATCAAACAGCAAACACCCTATCATTTCTAAAATCAGTTAGTCTATATCCACAAGACCTCTAATAAATTTACATTGGCCCGACCTTTTGGTCGTTCATTTCTTCAGTCATCTTCAGGTGTTACAGCATTCTTAGAAGAACGAGGCAGCGTGGTTGTACAGCAAGCTTTGGTGTTTAAATAATGATACAAGCGAACACTTAGGAGTGGGTTTCAGAATGAGCCATGGCAGAGACAAGAAAACAAATTGCTTTTTGGCCAATTTTAAAGATATTTCTTACTTTGACTTATGTTAAGAGACATATTAATAAAATTATGCTCAACATCTTTGGAATCTATAGCTTGTACGTAAATTTATGATTTGCATGCCCTCCGTGCAGACAGAATATGGGAAAGTCCATAACAGTTGACAGCCCCATCACCTTCCTAGAGACAAAAAGTACAAAATGAACATACCACAACAGGCAGTCCAAGAGCATCAGCGACCTTGACCCACTTTTTCTTGTCAATCACTTTCTGCATCCCGCCCATTTCCTGGATGATCTCATTGCACTTGGCCAAGTCTAACTCTACGCCAGCCACCTAAAGGTTGTACAGTCATGTGGAACAAACTATCTGCATTTTTCATTCAAATTAGAAGTAGATACAATTCTCAGTATACAAGAAGACTCAAATTATGCATAGTCTGTACCTTTCCATAAACAAGTATTTGAGGAAGCAACATTGCTATTTTTGATTAAGGATACAAAGTATTGTGATTAACATTGGACATTGAAGCGCCTCATATTTATGAAGAGTAAAATACTTACTACAGGCGGATGCTCGAGTTTGATCCCCTGGCCCTGTAGATGTCGCCGGATGCACTCTGTTTCTAGAACATTAGAACCCCACCTGTGCTGCATTCTGTGTACATACTGCACTTGACTGGTAAAGCGCATATCTTCCTGTACGTGACATTCAGGCTGAAGCAATCAAACTATTTGGTTGGTAACAATACACATTAGAATTCAAATAAAGGAACAAAAATGTGGTGTTATTTGTCTCAGAAGAAGTAACTTGTTCGTTCTAACAAGAAAATCTAACACCAATCAAATTCAGTTATTACTTGAAATTCTTCTTAAGTTGGGTACACAACAACAATACAAATGATAGGTTCATAGATAGTACCTTGATACCAAGTCTTCATTTTTAGCTCGTTAAGCCTCACCTTCCATCCACAAGGTGGTACAATCTTGCACATTCCAAACTGTTCGGCCTGTTCCCGTATTGACTCAATGTAGACCAGAGGGTCATGGAACTCATCTATGGTAGGACTAAAAGTAGTGAATTTAGCATAGTTTGTAAAATGCCTCCAACTTTCCAATGACATAACACTTTCAATTGTGACATTTGCACGAAAGACATTCTTCAGTAAAGGTATCCAAATACATGCAATCTGTTCAGTGCAGGACCAAATGCTCACCCAGAATTTGTCAGCAAGCGTATAGACTACTTCATAGAGACAAATTATGTGACATAAACTGTAAACTTTATGCATCAAAGAACAGTAATTTGACCATGGGTATTGAACAGAAGTGAAAATGGTCATCAGCCATGTCATATTATTGACTTTAACAAATTCCTTTTAAATAAGTACAATGTGTTCTATAGCATTTGTGGCACTGAACAGGAATTACAAGATAACTTACTGAAAGGTGGGCAAAGGAATACAGCACTTAACCACATTCTCTTCTCTTTCCACTTTGGGAGAGGTGGCAGTTTTTCTGACCTTTGATCTTCTGACCTTCTTAGAAGGCGAAACAGACCCTGGTAGTTCCATTGACTCACTCTGCACATTTTCTGACAAAACAGTCCGAGTAGAATTCCCTTTTCTCCGTCTCTTCTTCAGCGATTTAGGAGCAGATGACACAACATCAGCTGAGAACATTCCCTCGCCAGACACGTCATTGATGATTGGGCTTTTGAAGCTTATCTCGCCATCACCGGAATCAACATGGCAAACAGTGCTGCGAAGACGACGCTTCATACCAGATTCTGTTGCGTAGTCTATATCATCACTAACATCCCCACTTGACTTTGAGTTTTCCCTCCCTAAGAACTCCCCAGAGATTTTCTTCATTTTCCCATGTAAAACACTGACCGCTAACTTTGTCTGCTTTATCACTGGTGTGTTATCACTAAGCACAACAGTGGCACATAATTTTCTTTTCCTCATTGTCCTCGAGTCTGTAACATTAGTGGCAGACTTGTGACTTTTGATTGCCTTGGCCTTTTTAGCCAGTTTCCTTGCCCTTAACATTGCAGCTCCTCTGCTGGGCTGAATACGATTTGATTGGCTGAGACTGACTGCTGAGGGAGATAGAGGCGGCATTGACCTTTCAACTGGAGTAACAGGGGATGCGTTCCTCCACTTGAACCGGGGCTTGTTAGGTTTGGTTATAGTTTCTTTAGGCTAAAAAAAAACACATAAAGCACTTCAATCTTTGGGTTACTGATGCAATGCAAAAACCCTGTCAGCTGTTTACAGATAAACAGAATGTCCTCATGCTTGGCATAATGAATTGATGAATATCTAATCTATTAGTTACATGTAAACAGTCTCAAGTTCCTTGTGCACAAATAAATCAGATATTATGGGCTCTCCTGACGCCAAAACTTTGAAGTACTTGGGAAGACATCGGCTAACATCAAAGTGATAATCTTAAAAGTAAAATAAAATTACCCACACCTGAACTGAAACACACTTGTAAATTAAAAAGCAACAAACCCTGTTTCTCAGACTTTGTTCCCTGCCAGATACCAAATTTTCAAATTTAAAAATAACTGATAATGGAAAGCAAGTGAATAAAACTAATAATTCCAGCAATTCATGACAAGGGAACTTGTAAACATGACACTCTGTCATTTTTGTCTCACAACCATTAGTTGCTAATGAAAGGGTCACTTGCAATACATCTCAACGATATATGGAGAATAACGATGTAAAAGTGCCGGTCACTGATAAAAGTATCTAGCATTACCCAAAAATCAGCTGAAAATATGCCTGGACAAACAAAAACACTAGACCTCCACCTGACAATGAAATCGTTCAAGTGCAGTCAAACTGTGTGGAAGTAGTTTACCACAGCGGCTGGTCTTGTAAACATACGGTGTGGAGCAACTACTGGTACCTATGGTACCTGCTTCAGACATATCAATGGGCTGGCTTATTCTATGGCTCAAAGACTTGATATCAAGGACATGCCATAGTGTGGAACATTTTGTTAGCTTCCCTCAGACCCATTTTGATAACGTGGTTTAAATGCGAACAGTTAGTAAAATTTGATCAGAAACACACCATACAGCCGTAGCACGCATGCTAGACTTTTGCTACATCAGCGATGCACTGGTGTTTCCAACACAGCAGTAACTATGAGGGGCATGAATGACTGCACTGGAACTATCTATTTACTCATGCTCGACAGTCAAGCAAAACAAGTTAGTTATAAAACAAAATTTTCTCTCCAGTCATAGGGCCAAGAACAACTAATAGGTGACAACTTTAGTCCGAGAACCTGTCCACTGCCATTGTGTTAGAATACCCATCAAAGTAACATGTGAAAGTTGTCATTACAGAAACAAGTGAAAAAGAAAAAGAAGTTACCAAATTGAAGGTGAAAATGCCGGGGGCGGAGAGAGAGGGAGGAAGGGGGTACAGTTGGATGCAGGGGCTCTTCACTTGCCAAATGCTGCAGATTGGAAGAGGTGCGGATAAAACACTGCTGACAGCTGCTTCACGGCCAGATGTTACCACGTTCTCTGTAGTAGTGGAGGTGGTGTTGGTAGTTACGTTGTCTGTTGACAGGTGGCATTTAGCATCCATCTCATCTATCGATGACATGTTGCTGGTTGTTGTCAAGGTATCAGCAGTCACAACGCTGTTCCTTGTTTCCACATTGGATGTCAATGTCATATTGCTTGTTGATGATGTCTTCAATGAATCAGTCTTGTTAGCTATCCTGTCAAGTGTCACAGCACAGTCTGCTGACAGTTTACTGTCGGTCATCACAACCTCGTCTGCTCTAGTTATGCCCTTGTCCGTCTCAAACCCACATGTAAGACATCTATTGTCCAACTTGGACTCTGAGATCTTCAACCTCTCTAAGAACACCTGACAGTCCCTGATATCAACATCATGACTTCCAACCTTGTCTTTAATTAAATTCTCTCCAAGACTGCCCACGTCTACAGAGGCACTGCACGAGCTCTTCTTTACACCATTGTGTTTTGCCAAGGTTTTCAGCGCAGCCAAGTCTGTCAACTGGTCAGCAGAGACAGGATATCCATCAACTTCATCACCTTGCCCAACATTGCTTCTTTTACTACTTGACAAGTCAGGTGCCGTTGACTGCCCTGAGGCCATAACTTCAGCTTCAGATTGAAAAACGTGCTTTTTTCTTGGTTCACTGGCAGCACATCGCATTAACCTGGTATTGGAAGACTGTTGTTGGAGAAGTGTAGCTGCCGCCTGGTTGTAGTCAGAGATAAGAGGATTGAGAATCTGGTTTCCGGCGTTAATCAAGTTTTTACCATCGCTAAAGTGGACAGTAGTATGGTGCTGGAGAATAATGAAAAGGTGGTGAGAGTCGGATAGCTGGGTCTCTGATTTGAAAGTGATTTGAGCACCAGTTGCTACTACAGTATACTGGGCATTAGTCATTGGAAGTAACTAGTCCTCTAATCAATGACCCAACTATCTGTGGTTAGCGCCACATGAGTTACAAAGAGCAAGAGACACGCACGATCTAAATTGGGAATGTTTAAAGAATGATTACAAAACATAAAATGATTCACACACATGCATAACATTCTGATGTTTACACCATTATGGGATTTTAGTAGCACAACTGAAAGCCAGAGTATGTAACTATGTTAAGGCCTGTCAATCATGCATCCTGATCATACGACATGGATCTAATAACAGTAATTCTACCACGTGACAGTTTGTGTAACCAAAAGCAAGGAAGAGATCAATAGAGCAGAAAATAATTGATAAGGTGAAAGGTCAAAAGTTTTGCTAAAAGAAAGCCAGCAGTCAATACAAAAACCCTCACTGTAACACAAAATAGATTTTCACAGAAAAAGCAAGCTGATCAACCACCGAGGAACCTACGAGTGGCTTAACTCCAAGATCTGTTTCTCTGCTTGTAGAAGTGCTGGCTTTCTTCCACAATCTGACTTTCGACTGGGGTGTGGCTGGGCGACTGTCACTCCCCCTGCTGGTGCTGGGGGTTTCTGGGTAGTTGAAGAACTCTAGGCGTGGTGGAAGAACATCAGTACCTAAATGAAGCACAAATAAGACACTGCAACACGACAAAGACTTGATGCATGATCCATGATGATGACATACCACATTGAATGCAAGCCTAAATCAAGACAAGAACTTGAAACTAAATTCTCAAAACTGAAAACTCAGACAGACTGTCTTGATTACATCCACATCAGCAAAATCTGATTTAAAAAGTGCAGTGTACTAGCATTTTAATGAATAAATGAAGCCAACGCAGACAAATTTATGGAAAATTTTACTTCAAATAACCTTATAAATAGAGAAGGTCATTCGAAAAAGAAAACAATGTATCATCACCATAATAGCACAGTATTGGATGGAAAGAGTGAGTTTCAACAATCAGAGAAATTTTAATTTATCAATTGGTTATTTCATTCATTTTCCCCAAAGTAATACAAAGTAGTATAAATACAAAATGAGGGTATGATAGGCACTACTGCTATGTTAAGATGTGCAAAAAACAGTAAGTAACATCAGATTCTAACAACAGCCAATTATTTTGAGGACACTGGCTCATATGTGGTAACAAGGTGTTCATTCATTGGCAACAGCATGCTGTATGTGTGACTGGTATGGCCAGACTGTATCACACAGCATGCTGCATGTGTTTGAGTTGATGTGATTGGTATTGCACGACCACATCACAGAGCATGCTACATGTGTTTTGAGTTGACATGACTGGTATGACATCACACAGCATACTGCATGTGTTTGACTTGACGTGACTGATATACCATAACCACACCCCATTGCATCAAAACACCCACAGCAGCAGTCGTTGTTAATGAGTTGTTGTCCACATAATTAGAGAACTAAAATGTAACTTGTAAACATTGAAATTGTAAAACGAACACTCCAACTTCCATGAAATGTCTACTTAACAAGCCAAAACAGTACCACAGAATTTTGCATGGGACTGCTAATGATGCGATTCCTAGAGTTACCTCGCAAGCACAAAAATGTCAAGAAATCTTCAGTCTTTGCCTTCTTCCCACGGGTAATGTCCTTCTTCTCATTGTTGGGTGAGGCCCTCATCTTAACTGGAGTCAGACTGGGACTTGGTGTGGCGAAGGGTACTGCATTCTGGGCAAATTTGCGTTGAGCGTGCACTTTGGCCTTGAACAAGCTGAAACAAGCACGCTACGCTGTATATAATATTACATATCTGATTGATTACCATGCCATTTTTACTCGTTAACAGCAATTATACCTGCTTGTTTTATGACGGGCTGCTTATTCACTCTGTGCAACCTTCCAGTGACTATGTCCTATCTATAAGCCTAGTTTTAATTACTAAGTACAATAAAGTTTTTTGTACCAAAAAATGCTTGTGAGGACAAGCTGAAATTAAAAAGTTCAAAATGAAACAAACCAAGATTAACAGTTGTAGGGAATGTTTCCTTTGAGCCAGTGATTGCACCCTATTCAACCCATGATCATACCATATGTCATTAGGTATGCCAACTTGACCTAGAAATGAACAGAAACAATGAAGTCCACCTCAAAACATGAGTGGACTCAATGGTGTAGAAATATGCCACAGCAGGTGTCTTCACGAGAAATTTGCTTTTACTACAGAGGACGTCGTGTCAAGATTATAGAACCCCAGCCTTGAGTCAAGTTTTTATTTCAGAGGACCTTGTGTCAAGTTTTTAGTCCATAGGCACCGTGTCAAGTTTGGTACAGTAGTAGAATGACTAAAAAGCCGTGTATGACCAAAATATTGCATGACAAATGGCAGAAACACTTCCTGTAGGGGAAGATAATGTTTAGGGAGAAATCTTAATTTAAAATATATAGACCTGAACATTCTCAGAAGTGACTCAGTCAGCAGAAACATGATATGGAAAACTGATTGTTGGGCTCACAAAGCAAGTTCAATAACTGACAAGTACATAATATTGACAGGTTCTTCATACACAGCCAATGAATTAAAAACAAGTTAACATTTTTGGCTGTGGATTCTACAGCCTTTAACAAAGTAATGATGTTGTGAGCGGGTTGGATGCTGTTGGGCTGACAACAGGAATTCACTTTCGGTTGCTATATATGGCTAATACTGGCAAAGGAAAATAATAAACACTGTGATATGCCTACTGAAATTTGCATATGATATAACCAAAACTGAATTTTGCTTTCCCCTGTAGGGTATATTAATGGTGCATAAAATAATTTTCACAATTACCTCTGTTCATGTTTATTCAAATGCTGAGTGACAGGCTTCTCCACAGGCACAGATGCCACCTTCGCTTTCTTTTTCTCTGTCTTGACAAGTCGGCTGCGCAACACTTTGGGTGAAAACTTCTTTTTCCTTTTTTTCTTCTTCTTAGGAGCTTTCTCTGTGGCAGAGGTTGATGACATAGTCGTACTAAAAGAGGGAGATTCTCTAACAGGTTGCTTTTGTACAGGCTTCAGTGAGTCAGGAGGAAGTTCAGGAGTAGCCTGTCGGGAAGGTCGACGACTCTCCTGCAGTGACGCATACAGTGCCCTCTTCAGTTCGTTTTCCTCTTGCCATGACAGCCCCGTGGCACCATCCTGTAAAGCAAGAAAAATTTGCAATTGAGGTTGATTTCTTGTAACATAGGTTTTAAAAAATATCAACTGGCTAATATGAAAACATGGCCATAAAACTGTAGGCAAAATGCAGAGATCACCACTAACATATATCAAATTGTGGAAGACGGAAAACAAAAAATAATTTGCAGTGACATGCTTACACTCAGTGTATCCGGGCTTGGAAAGCCCAATGACAAAAAGAGGAATTTTTTCCAGGGTGGTGTATCGTTCTACAAATAGGCTTATGTGATAGAAATATTTTTTGTGTTGTAAAATTTATCTGAAATAAACACTTTTGCAATGCCATAAATAAAGTCAAAATAATGATAAAAAGAGACGAAAAAAGAGGAAATTGGAAATCAACTAAGAGGAAATTGAAACCAAAAATGAGGAAATCCTCTTTAAAAAGGAGAATTTTAAACCCTGACAAATTCAAAAAATTCTGTTAAATAGTGTCACTCCATAATGAAAACATGTGATTTATGGCATACAAGATCAAATACAGGCTGGACTCACTTGGGCGACCTGCAGCTTGTTAATGTGACCTCAGTTTGTGTTTGGCAATCTGGTAAAAATGGTCACCACAAAGTCATCGGATTTTTGAAAGCTACAACTACGTCAGCGAAAGAAAAATTGCACCTGTAAATTGCTTCAATATTTGTGGTGACGTCTAAACTTTAAAATCTAATATTCTTCCCAAATACAATAAGTTCAGTTCACAAATTTGTTGTAGTACTTCGTGAAATCTGTATACATGACAGGTTTACCACACATCAAAGCATGCACAGCGGGTAAACAGATGGCATTCGGAGTTGATTGGCAAAAAAACCCGACAGGGAAGTTTTACAAAATCCCTCTTTTAAGAGTAAGTGATACAAAAATATGCCAGTTGTACAGCAAAGTGCTACATAGGATCCTTCCTACAACCGTTTGATTATCTAAAATAAATTATGTTGATTCTGATTCTGATTCTTGTGCTTTCTGTAAGAACGAATGTGAGACAATTGAACACTTATTAGACTCTTGCGTCACGTCTTTTTGACGTGACATTGAGAGCCTGTTATCAGCGAGGGTCCACTCAAAACTCCATTTGAAAAAAGACAATACCTTTTGGAACTCCGTTTAAAAAAGAAAAATTTGTAAACAAGGTACTTAACTGGTTTCTATTACACGCAAAATATTACATATATATTTCAAAATTCAAATATTTCTCTTAATTATTTGAAAATATTTTTTTCTGTCAAGAAGTATATTCTAAAGCAGCAAAAAATCGAAGATGAACCACAGGTCGGAATTCTGGAAACTGTGGGAGTCTATCTTTGCTGACTAAGTTATCCATTCAATGATACATGTACATATATTGCGCGCTTAAAATTAATATGAGTAGGGCCTGCACTGGGTGACTGACATATGAATGTATGTGTATTATATCAAATTAAGTACCTCAACAATACTGTTAACATTTTTGTAATGCTGTTGTGCCAAACGTTAAGCCCTGCAATAACTAAATTGTACTTTTTTGATTCAGCAAACTTATATAACAGAAAACATTATAGTACAAAACGGACGAGACATTTTACCAGGTTTTTTGGTATGATAGTTCGTTTTGGTCGCGACCCTGCAGCAACACCTTTCAGTCTACAACCTGCGCCACTAGCAGCTTGTCCCCTTGCTCTCTGTGACACTCCTCTAGCTTCCCTTCCAGGTTTTCTCACAGACAATGATTTCTTCTTCAGCTTTTTACTGACCTCAATACTAGCGCTTGTCTTTGCATCCTTCATGGTAACTTTGTTGACAGTTCCCCATTCACAAAATTCAGCTTATAACCTATGCAAGTCATACACGAAATCACTTTTAAGTCAAATTCAATGGTCACACTTATTAACAGGCTCTAGAATTGGACGGGAGTTTGATCTTCGGTTGCATTGCTCGAGTATTTGCAGAGCTGAAATTATATCCCCTGTCACGGCAACTTGTAACAATGGCCAGTTGCCGATTTGGGCAACTGAACGAAGGCCTGTTCAAAAGAAGTTTCACTGTGGGAGAATTTGTTCGAGCTGGGAAGAGTCTCCTAAGGTGTCCCTCTATGTGCAAAAGGTATATGAGGTCATATCTGCTGGCGTCAGCAGTGTAAAATGACTAGTTGCTGACCAGCGCAAATGATAAACGGACTGCTAGAAAAAAAGTTAATTGATTTTGGGAGTATTTGTTTGAGTTGGAAGGAATCAATGGCCTCCTAACTTGAGGTGTCCCTCTATACACAAACAGGCACTTAAGCAACATGGCTTTGATGTTTTAATTAATATGAGACATAATTTGCCGAAAACTTTCCAGCATAGGGCCATATCTACTGCTAGTTGCGAAGGTGGTAGTGGTACCATCTACTGTGCACTTAGACAGTGCCACCGTCTCTACTAAGTAGTAGAGAAGGTGATGCTCCCATAGGTCCTTCATACAGCAGAAGCTTTCGGCAAATTATGCCGCACACTGATTAAACCATCAAAGACTGCTATAAGATCCTTTTTGCCCATAAAGGGACACCTTAGGAGGCCATCGATGCCTTTAATCCTTAACAATTCCAAGAACTACTCCGTGACAGTACTCAAACCTTTTTAGAAGTCCTTCATTATTTGTCTAAATCAGCAACAGGCCAATTTTACATCAGGAATGATGGGAGATATTGCTGTGCGTGCGCTTGAAATCTTGCTTTTAAAATCTCAAGATTGTGTACGTGTGAACTTGGAATTGAGTATTCATTAAGGCAATCAGGTGAAATTTTAAGTTCATTTTGAAGAATATTTGCAGTTACTGGCATCACGATATCACCAATTTTCTCCTTTACCGTAACTTGTGTCACAGGACTGGAGGAATATGTGTTTGGTGAATATGATTGCCAATATACGAAATGAGGTTGATTAAAATTTATATTGTTTTACAAGCATGTATTGTAATTTGCTTTAAGTGCAGTCTAAATTTTTTGCAACGTGTATGCCATTAATTGTGTTGGTTTCATGGTGTATTCTAAGTTCACACATGAAGACCTTGAGATTAAGCAGGATTTCAAGTTCACATACAGCAGCATGAAGCGAAATTATTAGGTACATGTACTACAAGCAACGTGACTGTCTTTGATGCCTATACAACACAAGTTTGAAAATTGACACTGACAGGATTCCCTTTATTTATTTAAATGAGTAGAAGCCGCAGATGACGCTCTAAAGAAAGAGTTTGTGATCTGTTTTTAATCAAAATACGTGACATGTCAGCTCGCTAAATATCGCAAATGTAAAAAGTTATTGCGAGACTGGGACGCGTTTGTCTCATTCACTGCCCCCATAGCCATAGATTTAGTTGCCATTGAGGCATTGAGCATCAGCCCAGGCATCAGTCACACTGTGTTGACTTGATGTGGTTCAATCCACAGGGGTTCAATCACCGCGTGGATACCAGAACAATAAATTACAAATGCTCCCTATATCAATTAAAATATTAACAACAAACCCCCGTTCTTTTTCAGGGTTAATACCGCACAAGGCCTTTCACAAATCAATATTAATTAACAGAAAACAACAAAAACAAAACGCACATGCCTTCGGCGAGGATTGAAGTCCTGTCAAGATTTGTCAACAAGGAACCCAAAGCTAACATTCACTAGAAAAACTTAAACATCCATCAAACAAGACTATTGATGAATTTTAATTTTTCTACTAATAAATTATTAAAATAAAACTGTATTATATTTTTTCAGAGTCTTTATGTTAAAGATATTTGTTAGAATTGTCATAAAAAATTTATGGTATTTGGGCTCTGTATATTCCACCCAATCAGATTCACGGATCGTTTTCTTAGCTTGATAAAAATGGCCGCCTCCATGAAGCCGGGTTCGGTTGTACTGATGTTGTCAGTATTCATAAGTTTGATAAGATCTGAAGAGTTTCACGAGGAATTGTTCATCAAGCCTTTTTTATCAGGACATGTTTATTCCCATTTTCAGTTCACCACCACTGTTGACGCAAACGTCGATGACCCCAAATCATGTAAGGATCTAGGCAATGACCATCGCCTCTGTTGGCCCGAAGCAGAGGCGATGTAGAGGCTATAGGCGCTCTGTACGCCGGAAGCTTTTCGGCGAATTATGCCTCGCACCGACTAAACCATCAAAGTCACGTTGTTACAAATACCTTTTGCGCATAGAGGAACACCTTAGGAGGTTGTCGATGTGTTTAATTCCTTCCAACTCGAACAAATACTCCCGTTATGAAACTTTTTCTTCGAGCAGTCCCTATTTCAGTTCCCAAAATCGTGAACTCAACTTTTTNGCCTTTCACAAATCAATATTAATTAGCAGAAAACAACAAAAACAAAACGCACATGCCTTCGGCGAGGATTGAAGTCCTGTCAAGATTTGTCAACAAGGAACCCAAAGCTAACATTCACCAGAAAAACTTAAACATCCATCAAACAAGACTATTGATGAATTTTAATTTTTTTACTAATAAATTATTAAAATAAAACTGTATTATATTTTTTCGGAGTCTTTATGTTAAAGATATTTGTTAGAATTGTCATAAAAAATTTATGGTATTTGGGCTCTGTAAATTCCACCCAATCAGATTCACGGATCGTTTTCTTAGCTTGATAAAAATGGCCGCCTCCATGAAGCCGGGTTCGGTTGTACTGATGTTGTTGTCAGTATTCATAAGTTTGATAAAATCTGAAGAGTTTCACGAGGAATTGTTCATCAAGCCTTTTTTATCAGGACATGTTTATTCCCATTTTCAGTTCACCACCACTGTTGACGCAAACGTCGATGACCCCAAATCATGTAAGGATCAGGTTTTCTTTACTGAGTTAGTGATTGCTGGCGTGCGTTCAGTAGCGGCTAGGACCTACGCTAGGACCTAGCTAAAGCCTAGCCAAAGTCACGTGCTCTCATTTAAAACGCACGGTAATATCTCACGCAATCTCGCGAAGTCTTGTTTTTTAGCGAGGTCCTAGCGTTACTGAACGGGAGGCTGTTGTAGTGTTGTATTATCTACTTTTTTAACATGTTTACCCAGCCCGCTAGCTGTCTGAAGACTGACGTCAAAATACAGCTGGGAACCGCTGTGTTTTAATCTGATTCTCACCTAGACGTCAAATTTTCATTTTGCCCTGTAGTAGCGTGCAGAGGTTTGTGTAGACAGTGACCACTGCATGTCAGCTAGGTGGCAACACCTAGCCCCTCGGTTGGCCGGTTAGGGGCTACAATACTTCCCATCGCTTTCTGTACAAATTTTGTGTATTTTAAATGGGTGGTAGGCCAAATCCGGCCAATGATTAGGAGTTTTACCTTGTCAAATGCTTTCCACACTTCAAACTATCACTTAAAAAATCACTTACTTTCTTCAGTGGTCTTTTCTACTTCCACCCATATCTTTGATGAAGCTTAGTTATGAGAATTAAGGTGACTTTGGTGAAGAATTCCAACTCCATTTTTTTGTCACCATTAACTTTTTCACTACGCATGCGATAATTACAAAGTATTTCAACTGAGTCACGTGAGTTAGGCAAAGGCTAGCGCAAGACTGAGCGAAGGGTGTGACTTGGCGCGTGACACTTGCAAAATAGCATGGGAAGATATCAGGTGTAATATGTAAGATTTGTGTCCCTTGGACCTTTCATTTGTCAACATATGTGATTTCACATAACTTCCTCATAATAGCACCGGTTAAGAGAAACTCGAGCAAACCATGACAGATTTCCATCGATTTGTTCAAATTATCTTGGCCGAATCGTCTCCAGACTTATGGTATGTGTTAATTATAACTCCATGTGCATACATGCATTTTCATTGATTTTAATTCCTGTATTTTGAAATTTGTAACTTTATGTGGGGATGTACTATAGCCCCTGTATGGCTGCGGCATCCAAGGCGATGTAGTTGCCTAGGTGACTCAATGCCTCAATAGACGGTTCTTAGGTGCTTCATACACCTACTAAAACTACAAATTCACATTGTTATAAATACCTTATTCCCATAGAGGGTCACCTTAGGAGGCCATTGATGTCTTTAAATCCTTCCAACTCAAACAAGTACTCTCGTTATAAAACTTTTTCTTTGAGCAGTCCATCTTTCAGTTCCAAACATCTGTAACTGGCCATTTTTACACTGCGCAGGCCAAGGGATATGACGTGATATCACCAGCTGCATGCAGTGTTAAAAATGGCCAATGGAAGCGGATGCGATCATATGCTTCCTTGAAAACATAGCGATATTTCATGTCTTGCAAGGTCTTGCATTTCGGTGAAGTTCTCGCAATCATGCACGGAATGCACCCCCTACCAACTGTTTAGGTTTACACTCTTCCCGTCTTCCCAAAATTTTTGTTTTTCAGGCTTGGGTATTTACCCGCCCTCTAAGTTTTATTTTCCCTATTTAAGCACCCTGGACATTAACTACACACAGGCAGGTACAGCACATAATTTGTTTACGTCTTGTTTTACTTTCAGTCCAACACTTTAGGCTCTTCCCCAAGGCTCTAGGTGAAGTATTAGCCAAGTATTCAGTGCAAGAGCTTCACTTAAGTCTGACTCAGGGCCTGTGGCGACATCAAAAGTGGGGCTACCCTGTTGTAGATAACCCCCCGGGGGCTGAGCTTTGGGTGTGGTTTAGTGAGAACACACGCAGGTGAGTGTCGTAAGATCAACCTGTGTCTAATGAATTATTGTGAGCAATAGTCATGTTACATCTAGCCTGATGACAGGAGTCCTGTTAAAAACCCATATGGGATATTGGAAAGGATCTCTGCATTTGGGAGTTTTTGATTATTTTAATTGTACAGTAGTAATTTATCAAATGAATTTACTTTAAAGTTGCGCTCACTGAATAAGTATCATGGTAATATATATGCAACTTGAGTGTACTATGTAGTTCTTACCTAACTTCAATAATCATCTTTTAATAAAAGGTGCAACTTCAGTGAATAGTTAAGTGTGATAATTAAGTCTACAGTTCTATTTTGTGCAGAGAAGCATTAGAACAAATGTTATAAGTTTGTAGTAGTAGATAGATGTACATTGGGACTAATACTATGACTTTGTGCTATCAGCTAGACATACATTGCGTTGTAGTGTTGATGAGACCTGGCCTGAACTGACCAATGTTCTCTCTGGAATGTTCTGTGCCTCACTCAACTTCATGGACAGTCAGTCCACCGTTAGCCCTCGCCTGTCTTTCCGTCCACGCGGTGTCGCTAGTGAATTCTATCAGCGCAACTCGTCACTGCTGCGCTATGCAGCCCTGCCGCGTGAACTGGTGTGCACAGAGAATTTGACTCCTTGGAAGAAGTTGTTACCTTGCAGCTCAAAGGTAAAGAAGATGCACTTCATGACCTATTTACAATATAGGTCAATTGATTACTCCATTAAGTTTTACTGATTGTAGAAATGAAAATTGTCAGAATTTCGTGACTAAAGAGTTGTCCATCTCCTAATAGACCTTTAAAGGCATTTGATGGTAAAATAAGTGTCAAACATCCATAAGGTTATTCAACCCTTTTAAAACTAGGCAGCTTCTATTGTATGAGAGCTCTTTTTTCTTTTGGTGGCTGAAAACAATTGCTATCATCGGCAAAGGAAATTATGGAAGAACTCAATTTAAGTTTTGACTCTGTCTTAACAGTTTTTTTTCATGTAAGTAAGTCACAACTTGTTCAATGTTACCTGTCAATGAGAAAACATCTTAATGGTGTTTCAGGCTGGGATTGCCTCTCTGTTTCATTCCAAGAAGCTGTATGATTCTTATTACCAATCCATGTCACTAGATGTCAGGCCTGTATGCAGGGTGAGTTGAATTGTGCAAAAACTGACCTGTAGCATGCATGATAGAGTTTACATTCACCTTTGTTATGTAACAACAGACCTGTGTATCATACACACTGATTCGTATGGAAATCAAGCCTCCAGTACACAAGTACGCACAGCCAGGCAAAAACACGCAAATTCAGCAAAATTCAAAAGAGATTTTTAATTCACCTATTTCTCAATAAATACGCCTATTTGTATTCAAAACGGACGAGGAAGAAGATTTCAAAGTTAGAAATTAAAAAATTATTGTAATGTCCTTATTTTAGCCAAAATGTTAAGCTACAAATTTGTTTCATTCTCGAAATAGCCTGACAATCGGGGAATCGCGAGGCCTCTTCTATCGGTATGTGTGTCACAGGCCTAACCTATAAGCAACGACTTCTGTGATTTGTGGATTGCTTACTTCGTCTAATTCCGGCTATTTACGACTAAATACGTACTGTTGACAAAATGGCAAAGTACGAGTGGTCGCATATTCCAAGATGTGAAGAAAGTAGCTTCTGATAGAAGGGAACATTCTGTTTTTGTCGCGTTATTCCAAAGAATGACTGTCTTATTCAAGGGACCGTGGAATTTATACTGCAAGTTGTACAGCATGTTGTTTGTTGTTTTTTTGCGGATATGGTGGCTGTTCACAGACACTTTGCTATTCAAAACTTTTGTGAATGGTTAAGAAAATATCGTCTGGGGTAAAACATTGTCCAGTGCAGATTCATCAACACATTTTTGCAGATATGTTTTTGTGTTAAGAAATTAGGTGTACATTAGGCATGTAACTAAGTTCAGGAGTAAGGACATTTTCGATAAATTGGCAGTGTCTTTTCACTAAGCGCGTTGTCCCTCAACTAAACGACTTAAAATTATTCTGAAAATTGATGATCAGTTTACTACGTGTATTTTAGAAACTGTTTCAGAGGTAAGTAAGTAGGAAAAGTACCCATGCGTCTACCCAGAGGGGGCTTGAATGAGTCCCCCACTTGGCAAAGTGGGCAAAAAGGTCCTGAGAGAAACCAAAAATCCGAGTAAAGGAGACAAAACTCCACTGAAGAGGCAAGAATTTGGCGAAAGCTCTGAACGCTGAGCAAACCCATTGTTTTTTTTTAGCCAGTGAAAGGTCCACTGTCGTAAATTCAACCCCCCCCCCTTATATTTTAGAGTAAATTTGTTCTGTACGTGAAAATCAGCAAATTTACTGAAAATCTGCAAAACTGGTGTTCAGAGTACTCCAATGCAGTTTTGGTGGTACACAGGTCTGTCTACCACTTCAATGGTGAAACCTGTCACTGTTCCAAAGTTGAAAAATAAATCAGAGTGGTTTTAGCGATGTTTTTTTCAAAACGCAACTGAGATTTTTGATATTATATAGGTTTGCAACCCTATTTGAATCGTAACTTTCAAAATGAAACGAACTCTAAGGAAAATTAGATTAATTGCATTTTACACGAAAACTTTATGTTCCGTTTTATTCCAGGATGATCAATGCCTGTCCACCTCAGTTGAGTTATCTCAGTCTATCTCGGTGGTCCTGGAACCAGCATTGACCAGTAGGAAGAGTAGACAAGGTAACTTTGAAGTATAGTGTGACTGAACAAGTTCACAAATTGGGTTGTTCATTGTTACAGTAGGAACAAGTGTTGGGTGAATGAACAGGTGCATGTGTCGGATCGTTCATGCAAAAGCTGGTTTTCTTTGTTTTATTCAATATTTCATTAGCTCGTTGAACGGTGGTTTTGATCAGTTGATATTCTGAGCGTTTCACTAAACATTGGTTTCATGAGGAGTACACTTTGAGGTAACCTGGTCATTTGAGCAGTTAACATTCAAAGTCAAAATATTGTGATGCACTCTACTGAAAATACAGTTCAGGAAGCTGATTTTAACGATGACAGACTTTGCCTGGTTTTGAAACTTGCAAACAAAGTACTATGTCCGTAATTGTAAACTTATTGGGAATTCATGTATCAGATGGTTTCTCTTTGTATTACTTCATAGTTTTGTTTATGCCTTATTAAATTTTGTAGATTGGACTCTGAGATCCATGTTTGGAAAAGCTATATTAAACCATTGTCCATTAGCCGAGACCAGTAAAGTTTATGTGGACACTACATCAACTGTGGTAGGTTTTTTTTAAGCAAGGTGCAGTGGTAAGGTCAAGGACTGTGTTCAAGTCAGAATTAAATCTAGGTGCTGAATCAATCCCACTGCTGAATAACAGCTTAATGTTTACTAGTAGTAATAGCTTATTGCCTTGACGAAGTTTGGATGAGACTACAGGCTCAGTTTGCTTACAAATTTTGTGTGTTATTCTTTTGAAGGTAGGCTTTAAGAATGCATTTTTCCATTAGGAAAACATTCAAAATAGATTCAGTGACTTGATTGAGACTTTTTACCGATTGTTTGCTTCACTTTTGATGGATGTCGCAAAACTTGTTTGTTGTCTTTTAGAGCAGCTGAGCTATTCTTGACATTTGTATAATGGTTTATTTGCTGCATTATTCCCATAGGTGTCACCCTTTACTCTGTCACCCAAGCCTCAAGAGACTGTTCAAATCAAGCATGGTGACTCCGCCAAAACCTACGCAGTGTACGACATCCCAGCATCTATCAAGAAGCCTGCTGATGCCCTCAATGTGCAGGCCACATATTCACGAGACATTGTGTATAAACCCCAAGAGCTGCCAATGCTTTACGTACATAGATACCTCTCAGGTAATTTATCTCTTGACAGATGATTCATCCAGGTTATGAATATTTCAGCCTGATGTACCTAATAAAAAGTTTACGTTGTGGGGATCATAATTATGCCCTTCTACTGTAGATGGTCCACTGGTGGTCACAGATCACCCTGCCTTTCTTATGAAACTGTACTCGCACGACTTCTGTTGGGTAGGGAGTGAAATGCCATCTGGCTGGTTTTACATGTGAATCTTACTCCACCACACTGATTCAGGGAGGGATTTTTAGCTGAGATCCAAAAAGCCTCCTTTACACCGCGCTCAAACCAGTTCTCTCTTTCGATGATTTTACCAATCTGTCCCACTGAGATGTTTATAAACCCCTTTCACATGGTGGTCTCTTACTTTGTCAGCCCACTTTGTGAACACACTATGTCATCTGTCAGTCGTTTGGAATTTGTTGTTTCTTATTTTCAAAAGATGAGTAATCTGCTATTTGATTCAGAACTAATATTGCTGTATCCCTGCATACATACTTGGTTGTATGTCTGATATCAGCCGTTTGAGGGCTACTGTTGCTGTCACTCAACAAACCAGAAATCTGTTATGTGAAATTTAGGATTGCGATGTATGCATATCTGGGTTATCTGGGTGCAGAGTCCATGTCATAACATATTGGGCACACCCATATATGCTCAGTCCTCCACCTCAGAAGCTCGCGCAGAACACCTTGACTAATTGCTCCAGTAAGGTTCTGATTATGGATTTTCCGCCACATTCCTCTTATTGTAGACTTTGATGCAGTCCCCTTGTCTACACCGAACTGTCGCAATCTTTCAACTGTTTCCCCAGTTTCCTCCTCCCTCTTCTCATCCAGAGCAGTAAGCACCTCTGCCTCACTCATCTCCAATGGTCCACCCATATTGCCCAATCCCGCAAGTTTGTCGGTACTTTCGTTACCGACAACTCCTGCATGACCCGGTGAAAAAATCCAGACAATGGATTCCAGGTGGCTCCGCCGAATGAACTGTATCCATGTGGGTTTTAGGAGGCCTTGCTTTATTTTGCGCAACATGCTTTGTGAGTCTGTCACAATGGCTGCCCCTGTGAATTGTTGCGAGCATAGCCAAGTTAGTGCAGCAGTTGCGGCATCTTCTTCCATGCGCATACTAGATGTTGTCTGTATGCCTGACTTTCCTCGGCGATTACCCTCCCATTCACTCTTGCTCAGAAGGCCCAGCTGGATCTTACCCCTCTAATAACAGAGCCGTCTGTAATTAAGATAACAGCGTTATCGTCCTTGGTGTCTTCCTATATCAAAGCCTCGACTTCTGCGTTGACTGCCACTGGTGCCTGCTTCCTGCATTCTCTCCCGAGGGTTATCAATGTACTTTTCTCTTTCTTCTGTATTTTGTTGTAACACTCTTCCATCCTGGCCCCATTCTGGAATTTTCTAGTTCACAAACTGTGCTTGTAGTTTCTTCAGCTGCTGCCAGCCAGGATTTCCGTCTTTTGATTCTTCCACCCTTAGGTTTCCCCAGTTCTTCGTAGAGGGGGTGCCCTTTGTCACTTGCTACTTTGAACATTGCTTTTACTGGTGCCTACCTGTGGCGTTCTGAAATGCTGGGTAATCCAAGCAGGTATCTCATGGCTGCAACTGATGTGTCTCTGGTGCAACCCAAGACGGCCCTCATTCCTTCGTTTTGTATTTTCACAAGCTTGTTCAGTTGCGTCTTGGACAAGGTTGTTAGTCCGAGCCCATAATCTATTACTGATAGCACAACTCCCTTGAAGAGGGTGTAAACCATGCATTGTTCGTGCTGCATTGACGCCATCATCTTAACTGCCGACAGTCACCGAGCGCATCTTAAGGTTACATTTTCGACATGGTTCTTGAAGCTGAGTGTTCTGTCGAAAGTTATGCCCAGATACTTCAAGGATGTCACACGTTCGGTCTGTTTATATGAAGATTAGGGAGTTACTTTCTAACGATGTGGTTGTCTAGTGAACACCTAACCGCTTTCGCTTTTTTGGGATTTATTACAGCCCCTGTCTCAGTGCACCATTGATCTACCTCCTGGAGTGTATCTTGCAGATCCTGCACCAACCTCTCTTTGTCCCTGCCTGCTGTGTATGTAAGCACCTCTTCCGCAAAGGTTAACATGCATCTGTTTGGGACCTCTTGTGTCGTGAGGGGGGGCGTATATACATTGTATAATGCAGGTGACAGTGGGGATCCCTGCGGTAACCCCGGCATAATTTTCTATAACTTGCCTTTGTGCTTGACAAATATGTTTTTCAGTCAACAAACAAAACTCTGATTATGAAATACAAATTAGATCTGTTTATCAGAATATTCAAGTGACCTACCATTGTTGAACAGTACCCTGAATGCATTCAGTTGCGTCACCTTGTTAATTTGGAGTTTCTCATTCACCAGTGTCTGTCTATCTGCCTCATTTACATAAATGACATTTGATCTCAGGTTATGGACAGGACAAGGGAGGCATAGTGAGTCAGCTACACAATAGTCACCCCACAGAGCCTTTAACTGTAATCTACATGGAGACTATACCATGGTTCATCAGAATGTTCATACATACACTGAAGATCCAGAACAATGACACTTTGTTGACACCCTGTGAGTACATGTATCTCTTTACGTGTCATGTTATGCTTTGTTTGTTAAAGGTAAATGCTGGATTGTTCAGTGTTTGGCAAACATAATATACGAACTTAAAATGTAGCTCATGCTGTCGTTTTTCAAAGCCAGATGATGACATAATAATCTGCAACCTACTGTTAATGATGTTTGTTTAATGAGCAGTGTTGATCTGCAGCAGGAATGTGCCTTATGTGTTGACAAACCTTGGGGATTTAGTCCTTTGTCCAGCACATTTCATAAAGAATTTGTTTAGCTTTTATGTATTGTTGAATTACGTGTCTGCGGTTCTACTGTCTGGACTCAAATTTTCATCATTTTTAACGAGAAACTGTATTTTGATAGGTTTCCCATGTGTTTCCATTGCAGCTAAGTTCCACTATGTGCCTGGCAAGGATCGCCAACGCATGTTCTACCTAGAGTTGGTCATTAGCCTACCACCGAACTCTGTCACCACTGTTAGCTTTGAGTTTGAGCGAGCGTTCCTTAAGTGGACTGAGTACCCCCCTGATGCCAACCACGGGTTTTACGTAAACTCAGCTGTGTTGTCGGCATTGATCCCTAGTGGGCAGCACATTACTGGGCCACCACAGTCCAGTTCAAGGATGGCCTTTAGGTAAGTTTTGCAAATGTGTTACTGGACTTTGATTCCATATTTGGGATTTTGTTTTGTTGTAGACAGTTGAGTTTACAAAATTCCGGTATCAATAATTTCTTGGCTTTTATTTGTTAAAATTATGTGCTCGACTTGCTTTTATATCTGAAGCATGATACCGCACACAGTTGACCAAACATTTTGGTATAACGGCTTTGGTTCTAGTACACCTAGTATAAAATTACTGGTTGTTGTTTTTGGTGTTAAATGGAAAAGTATGCAGCATATAAAATAGCTGATGGTCAACATTTTTGTTTGTAAGAATGGTGCTTATTTTTTCTTTTTACATTGTTAATATCCTTATTAATAGCCCTAGCTTATCATACCATCTCCAATCTCAGACACTTACGCGGTCCCCTCAATGGTCATCAAAATCATAACCGCTGTCAGTTATTGCTGAATACGACCTGGATCCTGAATCATAGTCACTGTTTGGAGCTGATTTCTGAGTATGTTGCCTAACGTAGGTGATTGTCCGTTTATCTATCGTTTCAGCCTGACTGACCCATCGTCGGCATTCTTTGTTCGGCTCCACACAGAATCTCTGTTAGTCAGCTTGCCAACTCCAGATTTCAGCATGCCCTACAATGTGATCTGTCTGGCCTGCACAGTTGTTGCTATAGCCTTCGGCTCGCTGCATAACGTTACGGCACGCAGCTTCAAATTGAGTGATCCTAATGAACGGAAAGGAATGGTAGCCAAGGTGAAGCAGTTCCTGGAGAAGTTGAGGGGGCAGAAGAAAGTTGAGGTGGAGAATGAAAGTACTGATACTGGTGCCAGTGTTGAAACCGAGGAGAAGAAATCAAGGTGATAGCTTTTTTGTTTTATTTCGAAACTGTTCAGTGTTCAGTAGTGTCGAAGAGTTTTGTGAAGTGAGGTCAGTAGTGGGACGATGGATGCCAACTACATTCACTCCCTCTATTGGCATTTTACATTTTGTGCTTTGGCTGACTTGTTCAGTGCATCTTATTTTTTATGCCTCTCATATATTTCTGTAATAGAGCAATAGAGACACCTTCTTTTTCTTGTATCACTTATTGGTCAGGTTGGTCATTAAAATGTTCTCATTTCACGCATAACATCTTTTTAAATCAATGATATGCTTAGCCTTTCTTTGATATGTATGAAATGAATGTGAAAAAACAATCTTTGAAGTGAATTGGACCATACTTTGAGAAACATTTGAACTATCTCTACGAGTGTTGCTCCAGTCCATGTATTTCTGCAAAATGACAACAGCTAGTTGTGCAAGTTCATTCACAATTCAACAGTTAGCTGCTAGGCGCAATAACGTCACTTTCGACTTTGTCCGAGTTCTACAAACATGCCATTTTATTGTGATTAAACTGCTAGACAATTTTGGCTAGAAATTTGTCGAAGTGTAGCAGAGCTCTGCCGAAGTCGGTCTAGTTTATTTTGAAAGCATCATGCTGTAACTGTATTTTAGTATGTTGTCTTGTTCGTATCTTGTAAACTCGTTATATTTTTCATTCAAAAGCCTCATCTTTGGTTTTGTCTGGAATGTAGTTTGGAAGTTTTTCATCACTAATTCGCATTCCAGATTTTACACATTATGTAAATGTACTAGGCTGCAGGTAGAGTTTCGTTCACTGCCTTGCTGACGTGATACATTCTGCTTTGCATCTGGTGTCTTTGACTTAACCTGGTTATCACTGAATTTGGATTTGAATGTGTTGTCATGAGATAGTGAACTGTTTTGTTAAGTTTTGTAATAAAATATTTGTTACTTATTAATTTGAACACACGATAATGTTTGGTTATCATTATCATCTCAGCCCACACAGGTCATGGGTGGGGGCATATTGGTGTCATCTCTGTCCTGGCGTCTGGCAATCGGGGGTGCATTTTCTGCCGTCTGATGTTGTATCTCAGTACTAACGTCCATGAAAGGTTTTTGTGAGATTTGGCAGATGTGTTAAGCTGAGGACAAATTTTGGACTCACCTGATGCAACTATTACTGTGCCCCTGTATTTTGGAATTTCCTCCAGGGAATTTCATGGAACTTGATTTGTTCTAAGGATACAATTATGCCTTCCCAGTTTCAGACGGATTTGACATTGCTGCGCCACCCAGTGGCCATTTTTTTAGATTTTAGAGTCCCTTTTTGGTGTCTACCTTTCTGTCTGCCAAAGTGCTTGAAAGATCACTATGAAAATTGTTAGGTGTGTTGCTGACAAAGAGACTTCAGCTGACGTTGATTTTCGGACAACTACTCTGGCGCCCCTTAGTAGTGTTTTTGTTTTTTGATCTGTGAAATTAGGCAGATGTTCCCTAAGGAGCTGACAATGGATGATGTTCAATTTGAGGCCAGCGTGACTACTGTTGTGCTACCTTATAACAATTTTCTTTGTATCTTTGAAATTCATTGACAATTTTAAAAAATTTGGCTAATAGATTGCTATTAAGGATATTAAGGAGTCATGGTGCCTTTTCGTTATTGAATTAATTTGACGCATGCGCCTCTTGTACCCATTTATATTATTGTAAGTCCGTTTTCTAGGGTCTGCCAAACCACTCAAGGATCACTATGTGTTCCAGATGAGAAGACCATGGCAGACATTGATTTTCG
Organism: Phoronis australis; assembly: GCA_002633005.1. Lineage (NCBI taxonomy): Eukaryota > Metazoa > Phoronida > Phoronidae > Phoronis > Phoronis australis. Next base: position 610,870 of record NMRA01000172.1, read on the forward strand.
GCCAGGTCTGACAACTGTGACGCCGTGCCCCCTCTAGTGGCTCAGTTGTTTTTGCATCCACACTTGCACCTCCTTAGTTCCTAACAGGAAGTTTTGATGAAGTTTGGTAAATGGTTTTGTCAGTATTCGAAAGACAGGGTCGCAGTCGTGGGCACCTTTCAATGCTCTCTATTGTTCATGTTTTGTGTTTTAATGAAAATTTGAAAGACTCTCCTGCATCAGCGCACCCAGCGGGAATTTCCGTAGTCGCTTGCGGTAACAACGGTTGGGAAGTCAGGGACCGGGATTATAAATACCTCGACCAAACATCTAAATCCAATGCTTTGCCGGGTTCTTTTAGATTTGAATCGGTTAATACAACTATGGTGAGAAGTTTCAGTGCACCTCCAAAAATTAGTGACCCACGGGGTCCTATTCATTCCGTCTATAGACCTACTCCTGGCTGCTGGCGCGATTTCTATCACAACATGACTTCCGAAGCCTTCTGATTCATTTAAATGCGACTTTTCAAACCTTAATAAAAGATGATTTTTCTTTGCCTTAGCCGTAGTTTTGTTGCCAAACGTTTGCAGTTCTTGAGTTTGGCATAGCCTGTAGTCGAGTAGATTCCCCTTGTTGTTGGAGAAACGGCTCGCTTTCGTAGGAACCTGTCGAGTTACACGGGGCACGCATATGTATCCAGGGTAACTGTCCAGGTTTTTGGCTAAATTAGTCGAAAGCCAACAAATCATATTCTATCGAGAGTGACCCCATTAACAGAGGTGTATTCTGTTTTATCAAATTACGCTTCAGATCTTATCTGCAACTTCAAACTGTCCAGCTTATAATGAAAAATGTAATCGCGTAGTTTCTGATAACGTGCTATCTTCTTCGAAAGTTACCAATTGTTTAATTTCCAAGAAATGTGTCACGGGAATAACCGGCAACCTCCTAGAATACAGTCGGTCGAAGTTCAAGCGAATATTTCGAACATTAATTGGCTTGCATCTTGCAGAACCCGAAATTTGTGGAGGTACATGTTTACCAGCTGTTGCACTCACGTTTGCGAATTCCGGTGTTAATGGGGGTTTACTAAAATCATGTCGGAAGGAGTAATATTATTGGCCGAAAGACTTGGTCGCCGTGTTGATGATGCGACATCTATGGGGTACAACGGTAGTAGCGTCGTTCCTGTTATTACCAGTGGAGGCCTTGTGCTAATACAGCAATTGTCACAGAACAGCGTAACTGGGATGAATGACTTGAGAAAGATCTTGAAATCATTTAAGTGTGACATCCAGTGCTCTGGAGCAACGTGTGGGATTTTGCTAACAGATGGCGCAATACATGTTGATCTTGATTGGAAACCTCCGTTTATTGATGGCATCTCGAGAATTGCCGTAGAAAACGCCAATGACAAAGACATTGAAATAAAAATTAGACGTGCAATATTTCTGTTAAATCAAAGATGGAGAATTTTACATTAACGCTTTCGTGTTAACTTTAGCAGTGAAATATCTTGCAAGTTACGGTACTGTCACCAGAATACCAGGTGCCGTGGTGTCTGGCCTTGCAAATTTGCCAGTGGCATCTAATTGTACTGCTTAATAGATATTAACCGATGCGATCGTGTACAATTGTCATGAGATTTGAAGTTCCACGGTGTGTACAGGTAACCCGACGCGGGCGATTTTTGTTGGCCCACGTACTATGTGGGTGAATATTGCTGATTTAGTGTTATCTTAATCTGCCTCCATTGGGCGTCTGACGTCCGCTTCTGTACCGGTCGTTCCTAAATTTTTAACAAAATCACTTGACATAGATTTTACAAGATATCTTGCTTTGAAGCTGATGACAAGGTGATGACGAGTAATTCGGACCGATCTGTCTGCACATAACCTGCGATTGCCGTATACGGCTGCCACAAACGTTTACATGAAATCCAGCGTAACTTGGAGACAAGTTTCAGAAACTAAAAGTCCCATCCACACTGGCTTATTTACACACCTTGACCATTATAAGTGGTTACGCTGCGATTATTAAATGGCCTTTAATTTTGCCTTCGAGAGTTGCAAGTATTATGTTCACCGAGACATTTCGATCTGATTCATAGCACAAGAAAACAATTTGGTTAAAAATTGAACGAACGATACCACAGCAGTGATCAATTAGCTGGTTTTGTACATGTTCGTGTGTCGCCGTCATTTTCACGTTTTGGACCGAGTCAAAAAAATCAAAATGCCGAATTAAAAACAATAATAATGATTAGGCCGCTGTAAATTGATAAGCACTTCGAAAATTCAAATACCTGACGATGGACCTTGCCAATCTTACCTTGTCAACTTCTCGGGAGCATATTAGTGCAACCGTTGTCGGAGCACACCAATTAGTCCAAACATACAATTTTGTAAAAAAAATATATTTCGAGTGTTAAGTTACTCCCGTGATTACCCAAATCCGAGACCTGCAAAATTTTTTGAAGGTGTGACTGCATTTCTAGTGTGGGTCCAGATCGCGTCATAATGGTGGCAGATAAATGTACATCATCACTAAACAACGGAATAGGGTCGGAAAGTGTGACGGTACCTTACTGGAGTGGTCCAGGGGATTCTACCACCGAAGATCTTTTCCCTTGCCATTTTTCTGTGGAAATATATTATGTTAAAAGTGTTGAGCAGAAAATCAATCAAACGCTGTTTTAAAACAATGGAGGTTATTATGCTATTTTGCATGATTTTTAGATGCATTAGTTTCAGATTTTAAAAGTTATTTTTTAATTTTGCCGGCTAGTTCTAGGTAATGAAGCCACCGCCATTCTGTTTGTCTCCAGTTTGGCGTATTTGCTTGGGGTGTGACGTAATCACTTTCCATGAGTACATGTACAAAGAAAGGACAATTTGATTCTTAATTACGCGCTCACAGCGAGTACGGCACCTAGATGATATTATTGTATATAATCGGATTTTGATTTAAGAAATAAACATGTTTATGATAAAATTTTATGTTTTAGAGTGCAAGATCTATAATCCGAATTTTTTTCTTAGACGGCAGTTTCGCAATCCAATTGCGGTGTCCTAAATTAATTTGCTCACTGCCATTTTGGCTAAGTATGTGTAGGTGCCCGGATGTGAAGCTACCTGAACAAAAGACCATCGGGCCTGTATGCAAAGCACCGGCGTAAAACCAAGTAACAAGTTTTTAAATTAGCGTGTGTGTGCGTGAACGTTGGATTTTCTGTTACTATGGTAAATCGAAGACATTGACGGGTTTCCCACTTTCAAAAGAATAACTAATACTCCATGAAAAGTTCAATAAACCACGCCTTCTGCAAAAAACAGATTTTAATTCAAGCCACACATACATGTAAGGCAGTGTACACGTTTTGATTTCAGCCACTCACCATTATCAAAGTGTTCTTATCTTCTTAGTTATTCAGTAAGCTTGGAAACAACTGAGAGATCGTTATTTCTTAAGACCAAACTCACAAAATTTCAGGTCAAAACGTCACTTGAACTTTTTTGAGAAGGATTTATCAAATCAGCGGTGAACTGTATGAACAACAATGTAAGTCAAATAAATACGTTACGTTACTGGACCTTATGATTAAGTATATTTTGCGACAAAAACAGTTCCATATAGTAAATAATTTTTTCAGGTTGCCGCAATACCCACAAATTCGTGCTAGAATATAGTTCATTTAGCATTTTGCAATCGCAGTTGATAACAATAGTTTGCTTGAAAGTTAATTAAATTAATAGCTTTCAGTCTACTGATAGGGTCATTCCACCACTCCAAGTTATGCAAAAACTAATAATTATTGTCAATATAAATGTAAAATTGCTTCGTCCTTTTGCTCACAGAAAAAAGCACAAAGGCGACTGACACAAGTTGACAACCTCAACTTAACGCTAATCAGAGTTTGTACCAATTAAACTATGGTTAATGAGAAATCGAAGTTATCAAGAGTCTAGCATCAGAAATACTACAGTAAATTTTATAATAGTTATTTTTTACAAAATTGTGTATCATCAACCACTTTGTTTACCTCAGTCTGAAGAAATAACGAAGTAATTTCTTGCGCAGCCCTGAAATCACCTCTAAGTTGACTTAGAAACAACTCGAAAACCAAATTGTCTAAATCAAAAGTTGTTGTTTGTGAAGAGGGTTTAGCTAATTTAACGACTAGAAGCGGTTTCATCTTCATTTCTCCTTGCTTATATTAGAACTGATGTCTTGGCTTGAGAAAATTGACACTCGTTGAAGAAGCTCCACGCGGGGTTCTCTTGTACAAACGCTGTATCTGGTCGATCGGAAAAAGACAACTGAAACAATACCAACTGAGGAAACCCCTTCTTATTTGTCCCCCTATGACGGTAGTAGGAATTAGTGTGACCCTTCCGAGCCATTATCTTATCCGAGATGGCGGCACCTCGATCGAGAGCTTCGGCTACATGTTATACACGAACGTGTGAATCACCAAAAGTCAAGGTTCACGCTTTCGCGAGCGATATCTTCCAACAGAGAGCTATGTCACCAGAGGTCACAGCAGAGGTTTGCAGGTGTGGAAACTGCGCGGTGAACACCATAAAATGAAAGTTTATCTAGCAGGTCACCATGGTCTACTGTGTCGAGGACTCTTGAAAAATCTAAAATTAGGGCTGTCGGGTTTATACCGTTATTCAGATGTCCGTTTATTGTGTCTGTGAGTTGCCACACAATCTTGAACATCTTAGTTAAACTGCTCATGCACAAGGTCCGGGACAGACGCCTGTGTGCGTCTAAAAGTGCAAAAGTGTTGGTCGCGGCATGCATTTACATGTATATGCAGACCTTGAAAAATGCATCATCTCTTACAAAGGTCTAGGTTCATAGACCTAACTTACTGCACAAATTTAAAAGTGATGAAACAGTTTCAGAAAAAAACAGAGGGAATGCACAAAAATCGCCGTATTGAATTACAAAATCCTTCCAAGCAAAACTACATGCCTTAGCTTCTTTAGAGTCAAGCAGAGTAGGTGTACATCTCCACCATGTCAAGCAGAGTAGGTGTACATCTCCACCATGTCAAGCAGAGTAGGTGTACATCTCCACCATGTTAAGCAGAGCAAGCTTACATCTCCACCATTTCCAATATGACGTTATTTTGATTATTTGGACAGAGTCGAGTAAAATAATTTAAGTGATAATAAGGATTTGCTCTTTAAATTTGTGATCGCCTTGAAAATTACTCCGAGCATATCAACCTGCCCAAGCTTAATCGTTCCTAAAATGCCCGTTTGACGTACGTTACGTGCAACCGTTTCCAGCGCACGTCGATCAATCCAAACGAACCTATTTGTAAAATGTGATGTTCCCTTGGTTACTTGAATGGTAAAAATAGGAAAAACTTGTCAGTGTGACATAACTGTGCATTTTTATTTCTATTTCTGAGTCCAAGTCGTGTTATTAGAAATAAATGTGCACCAACAATTTATTCACAAAACTCCAATGTCCAATCGTCTCACTACAGTTTTGTTCTCGAGACATTCAACAACTAGCCCAAAGTGGTTATTTCTTGTGTTGAAATGTTAACATACTATTTTTTCTCACATGACCTGAACGGTGTTACGACACAACTGGTTAATAACACCATAGACACCGAGTACGTAATTTTTTTATACTAGATGGGCGAATCACAAAGTAGTGCAAATCAGAAATCCATACGCCTTACAGTTTATCCTCTGTAAAACACTAAAACAACCAAACGCACGCCAGCCAAACAATGCCGGAATTCCGAGGTAACAAGTTTATGATTTACAAATCGGGATGTCGCAACTGTACTTACTCCCAGTCAGAAGAACATGCAAACAACTTCTTAAACGGACCCATCTTTGGCGGGAAATTCCGTATTCACGTTTATTCAAACGGAGACGAGCCCCAACTCAAGAAAGGCGGCGAGACTGTCTAGCTATGCTGTCTCAACGTCAATTCAGTGCTCGCAAGCTGGGAAGCCTTGCTGACTGTTATTTATAAACATTTTAGATTTTAATATTACAACTTCAAAGACCGTGTATTGGATTTTAAATTGAATATTTGCTACGAAAGCTGAATACAATTTACAATTTTAGCCTAAAATAAAAGTCTTTACACAAAGTAACTGAATTACTTTACATTGCGCAAGCGTGTTTTCACAAAAGTTGTGTCATGTGGTTGAAAGTTTTAGACACGTCGCGTTTTTGGGCAAAAAGATTGTTTTATGGTTCATGTAAAAAAGCAAATCCTACAATCATCTCAGATTCATAACATGGGCAAAACCTCTTGGAAATTTTGTCAAAATTCCTCGGCAAGCCTAGGGATTTTGACGAAATTTCCAAAAGGTTTTGCCCGTCATAAACCCGAGACTCGTGTAGGATTCTCTATCTTAGGCACATTAATGTAATATTGAACTGGTGATGATGCTGTCCTATTGCTGCTAGTATCCCGTACAAGTCTCATTGGGCTGCTGCTGCGGCATGAAGGCTATTACCTCATACAAGCAGATTAAAATTTCAATGCAAATTTAAGAAAAGTCGCCTCGTACTACTAAATTGACGTGATATGAGGCTCACGAGACGTGTTCTCCACGACGCAGTCTTCAATCGCTTGCAAACTCAACATTGGGGTTTGAGTCATTTCCACTATGGCCAAGATTAGAGAGGCAAGTAAATTCAGTGTTTGCCAAAGTGGTTTCCGCTCTTTCTCAATACTATGGCCACTGGTTTGCGTCTGGGCATTTCAGCAATTCCCCAGCTTACACTTTCAAGATACACTGAAACTCTTCGGTCTTTACTATACACGCCTACGCACAAAACGTACATGTAAGTCCTCTATAAGTGACTTCACAGTCGCGTAGAACAATGTTCTCCGTTTCCTAACGACGTTGTTGACATAGACGCAAAGTTTGATGAAACCGTTTTGCTCGAAAGGCGAGTCGTTTTCCCAATCCCCATCGCATTCAATACACGACGTGTACAAACAAACGCTACGAAGATGAACACTCCTTGGGTCGCATTCAGGAGCGTAAAAATGTACCAGACAACGTCGTTGTTTGCTGCCATGGCAACGAATCCGAAAATCCACGTCATTCCAAGTAGGATGAACAATTTCAAATACATTATGAACTCGTTCTTTGTTGAATTTTTCTTCGAATTTGTAACAGTCTTGGACAATTTAAGCGACTTGTGAAGGAGTTGTGCAATAAGACAATATATGATGACATTAGATAAAATAAATGCTGACACAGGAGCAACAAAGAAAATCAAAAATGCGTTCCTTTGTGTAAACCAGCAGAGTTCACCATCAACAAAACTGGGTTGAAAACTAGTTTCGACATCAGAAAAGTCAAAAATAACGGATACAATAGTAACTGCGGCAGGTACAAGAATGGCGTAACACCAGGACACGAATAGACGTCGGCGATCATTCTGAGGCGCGTGACGTATTGTCAAACGAAACGTAGACCACGTGTCTACGGCAATCACATTTTTCCACGCGAATACCGAAAGATAAGCCCATTGAGTGAGAGCTGCAAACGTTTCACACAACCAGGGAATTAAACTTACCACTGGGCGTAGAAGGAAGAACAGACCAGCCAGGAATAATTGTAAAGTTAAGCAAAACTGGAGTTTTCCTGGAAATGTATGATACACCGAGCAAAATGGTTGGATGAGGAGGCGAATTAGAAGAAACGCTTCAGAAAAAGAAAAGCACACAATTGTCAGTATTCCTAAAGCCGAAGTTTTCCGAGCATGTGTTTGGATATTGTCGAGACAGACGATCAAGGAATCGTTCATCTTACGCACATCCGCTTTTGGCACCGATCCACCAAAATCTTTCAGAAATACGTCACCACTGCTTAGTACACTGAAATCACCTTGATAAAGTGTCTTGTTTATGCATTTTATTGAACTGGTATTTGCTGGAAAACAATAACTCTCATTCACGGATACTGACACCACGTAGCCAAGCCATGTGGAAGAGAATAGCCATTTCATGTGAGATTCAAATTTGTGATCCCTCGTTCTCTTATTTGCTTTCTGTAAATGGCAACCAGTGTTGTTTAATCGCTGCATGAACGTTATGTCGAGGTGAATCTTATCAACTGAGTAACTTCCTCCAAAAAAGTGTTTTTCCACACTTAGTGTGAAACTAGGTTTCGAATTTATATCAAACGACTTTTCCAGACCTTCTTTCACTATGAAGGGCATGGTTCGGCTCTTAAATATTTTTCTTTCCATTTCCGTAGTTACGAGGTTGTCTTGGGATGGAATATATTGTATGTCTATACACACGGACGACAGTGTATAGTAAGGAACACACTCCCCATTTTGCAAAATATAGTCTTCTTGACACCTTGAAAACCTGCATTTCGTGAGATTAAGCGAATCGCACTCGGCTATGGAAGCTGCACGATTTTTTGTTTTGGAGCCTAAAGATTCGGATAAATCAATATTAATTTTTCCAATCTTGTTCACGTCAAGCAGTAGCGAGAATGAAAATTTCCATAGCGTAGGATCAGACGGACCTGTTACATGGGGCAGTTTTGGGGAAGGTCCTTGGCAAGCCAATTTAGTTATGTTTTGAGGGTCATTGCAAATGGCACAAAAATAGTTTTTATAGTATCTTACATCAGACAACGCGTGCAATGTTTGAGAAGATCGACAGCGATTTACCAACTCATTTGACATGCAGCCACGAGGACAATCACGGACAACTTCCGGATGACAGTAACGATATAAACCATCTGCGTCCTCCATAGTCAAATTGCAAAGAGGGTCATTCAAGCGGTGCAGAAATTCTTGAAGACTGCTTTCAGCAGAACTTCCAGACTTTTCATAACACGTGAGATCAAATTTCCAAAATCGCACATTCTTAACACCGTGGCACTGAGCACAAAAGAGATTTCTGTATTGTATTCCGGTTACGTTGTCTCTCACTGGAATTCTGTTCACCACGGATTCGTCAGTGTTCACACAAGCTTCAGCAATCTGGTAGTCCTGGAACTTATCTGGGCATTTGTTCACCATGAGTGTAGTGTAAGTCTCCGAAGAGGTTACCACTTCAAAGCATTCTGCTGGAAGGGGGCCTTTTGCCGCGGCAGTGTTGTTCGCGATATCTGGACAGCTGTCAAAGAAATCTGGGCAGCAATCGCCATATTCAAAGCAAAGAGAGTCACATGAGCACGTTCGTTCTGAGTGATGAGAGGTTCCTGGCTGGGGTACTTGAACGGTCAAACCGCATGCATCAGTGGCACATGAAAGAAACGGAGAGGAGTTAGAACACGATTTTGTCAGAAATCCGTAAAGCCCAACATCATATTCTGTCGTGTTATCGCATCCATAAAACGAGGGAAGTCCCGATTTTGTACAAATAAAAACACTCGTTAAAATAGCGAACTGAAGCACAAATGGAGTGTACATTTCTGCAGTACGTTTTTTGGTAAACCACGTGGCTAGTAGGCGCAGTTATTCTTGTCACCTTTCCCTGTAAGTGTAAAAAATCGAATATCAATGTATATAACAAACACGTCAGTCAAATGTCCTAAAAAACTTGGTTCTTGATTTTCAGAAACGTGAGAGAAGAAGAGAGAACATTTTGAACGTTGCATGACGTAATAGCAACACTGCCTAACGACGTGCCAGTCCACTACCACTAGCAAGCCCAGACGAGCCGAGCTCGAGATTTAAAGTTCAATCTCAGATTATGTGTACTTCTCCTTACAGATAGTTTATTGAAAAGGAGTTTTGACTACGAATTCCTTTTCAGAACTCATTAGCTTTACAAACGACGACTTTTGCCCCTTTTGTTAACAGCCCAAAGAGACTTTGTATCACTTCATACCGTGAATAATACGCTTACAGTACAAGCAAGTCACGCATTTCTAAAGATGTGCGGGAATTTTCACCACTTGTCCTTCTGAGCGGCTTTTGCCAGGATCAAAGGGAGCGCGGCGCCAGGATAAGGTGCAGTTGTGATGCGAGCAAGACCCTATTAAGTGTAATTACCCGACCCTAAACTGTATTAAACATCTCTGACTGTACATAATGGTGAATTTTCAAAATGCATTAACCACTAATTTTCGTAAAAAACAAAAAAATTACACCACGGCGGTATTCAGCTGGAAAAAAGCAACCAAGTACGGTTTTCGATTTTTAAAAGTCGATGAACTAATAATCCAAAAACTACAACCATTGGGTACGATTGAAGATAAACTACCGCGGTGGATACACAAACGCTGATCAGGGTTATCAATATCACATGGATTCATTTTTAATATTCTTTAAATCTCGTTTAACGGCCGATTTTTGACCAGGAAACAGTTGTACTTAACTTGTGCCCACTTTTCATTTTTTATTACTAACAAGCATCTCGAATAGTTGTATAGTCAGTGCCACCGAAATTGTCCAGAGATTCCAAATCTTCAGTTTGGTTATCACCATATTTGCAAACAAGTGGGCATTAAAAGTTACTAATCGAAAACCAATATGAAACATATCGTCCCTTTGGGAAGTGGCCCTTTGTGAAGATAAACACAAGTTAACCTTTTTAGTCATTTTGTAATATTTATAATGTACCAAGTTAAAACTACTCTCCAGAGCTGAAGGCTGTAACTCTGTAAATGTCAGAGAAAACCAAATTGGGGGTATTAACAACAACTATTTGAGGCAGTAATGCTAGCTATTACCTTTCCACTGCATTAGCTCAGATCTGCGTGCTGAATAGGCATCGTAAAAGTTGTCTAGGGCTAAGGGAATCTGAGCGGTGACCAGTGTAAGCGAGAAATTCTCCAAATGTGTTTTGAAACTGTGAAAAAATGAACGTATTTTGGACAAGGGAAAATAATGAAACTTTAAACAAAGTAAATACTTTTTGTGTCGCCCTACTCTCCTACAACAATGTTATCCTGGGCTTTTCTGATAAACAAGACACTTTTAAAACATCGTTTTACTTTTGAGTAAACAGTTTGTTTATTTTTTAGAATTTTGTGTCGAAAAGATAGCTTTGGGCGCTTTTAAAACGTACATCGAACAGTACTATTTGAGTGAAAAGAGATGGCGTTACTTTGAAACTTTTCCTATTAACCAGCAGGATTGTGTATGCGAGTGTGCGTATTCATGTGTGCGTGTCTGTGTGTGCTTTTGTAAATTTCTGCTTTTTCCCAGTTCCAATAAACTGTGAAGCATTTCGTTAGTAGGCATGGGCGGCGCACCATAGGGGGCTAAGGGGTTATAGTCCCCCACCTTTTTCAGTGCTCCGCCAATGGTAGGTGATGGTCTCGGTATTCGTTTGGTAACGGGAATAGAATGTTATAAGACCGATTTTACGAGAGCAAGGCCAAATTCTCAATATTTCCGATAGCCGTACTGAGGAGAGGTATATCCAGCTTTACATTAAAGTTGGTGGACCCGACCTTGACAAGTAATACATCTAAAATCGAACTTGAACCAATTTTTGTGAATTTTTGATGGACAAAAATCTGTTCTTTTTCTTGTTGTTAGTATTGTTTTTGTTCTAACTGAACTCTCTGCACCCAGTGATATGAAGCCGCGTGCTCACTGACCTGGAAATTACATGTACGTTTGTAGTGATGAGCGTAAATTCAATAACCTCAGTTACAAAAACGAACGAAAGAGATTTGTTAGTCATCAGATTACTAAAGGTTATCGTCACACCTCGCCCGCATGCTGTGACCATAACCAGGCATGCTCATATGAGCGAAATATGAAAATGCAGTTCGTATCTTCCTGTAACTAGCATAGCTACAATGAGTATGATTTTTGCTGAATTTTGCTTTCATCACTCAAGTGGCACGCCAATGATGCATTAGCTGGTAGCAGAAAGAGGATTATTTAAAATAACCAAAACAGGATTTATAGTGTCCTTATGATTAAAATTTGCTATATAGTAAGACCATTCTGACGTTACTGAAAATAGATTTAAACAGGAAAAAACGAGATACCGTGGTGTCCGGCGACTTTGCTAGGTGGCCGACTACCAACAATGAGTGGTGGACGATTTCTTACAGAATATCAACTGGTTACTGGTGGTGAAATACCTTCAAAAAGAACAATTGGTATCTCTAAGTATTCCATGAGAATTTTCACTCAACCTGAAGCATAAGCTATTACCATGGCCCTGCCGCCAGGCCTCAGACGTCACTGCTCCGCAGGATGAACACTTTAATTAGCCTTAAAGGAGAATGCCCCCCGATTTAATTAGTCTTTTTTGCCGTCTTAATCGATCTATATCCACATCGCCTCGCATACGGTCGACCATACCTTGCCAAGAGGTGTAGCGTTAACCTGTGAGGAAGGTGAGAAACGACGCTAGCGACGTCAGTGGTTCACATGCAGAGTGAATGCCGCTATGTTGCGGTGCATCGTTCCCGCTTGTCCGAACTAAGCAGCTGCGAGGAAAGCGGGTATATCGTTTTTTTACTTCCTCGAGAGTCCGAAATCCTTAGGAAGTGGCTCATGGTAGTGATGAATGAAATGTACGCTGTAAATACCAAGTATGAGGCCGTGAAACATCTCCGTGTCTGTGGCCTACAGACGTCGACAGTGCCTGACGAATGCCGGCTTACCAAATAACTGCATACGTTCTGTTGTCTGAGCTTGTTCACGGTGCCTCTCTAGTATTTCTTCATCACTGTATTCCTGTTCGAATTGATAGCCTATAAAACTTAACGATCCACTTGCGAAGTCGGGACTGATGAGCTCTAGCTCGTCCTAAGTCGGGATTGCGAGTTGCCATGTTGGCGTTTACAACTGAGCGTTCTCTTTCAAAATGAATTATTCTCACCCTAACCAATACTTATATAAAACTGAAACAAAGTCTGACTCATTAGATGCAATTTGTAATGCCTTTGGAGTGTTCGTGAGTGCAAATGATTTGAGAAGTCAGCAATGTTTTTGAACTTGATAAACCTTTGAGATTAGGATGGTATCTTTAAATGTTGATCAATATTTAATTTTTGGGCTTTTCCATGTCTTGGTGACATGGAAAAAACAACTTTGTAGTCTGTATCACTTACATTTTCTCAGAGCTCACCCAGGTTGTTTCAAAGTGTTAATGTGGATTGTAAATTACCGTTGCATGTCACAACGCGATATAAATGTACTCCCTGATGTAAAAGCAAGATCACTCCCCCAAAAGTGCAGTTACGAAATTATTTTTGTGATCTCATCTCTTCTAAAACAACACCATTCCCCTTTAAACCTCCAAAAGATCCTCTGCTGTCATGTGTGGTTTGGTATGGTCTTTTCTTGAAATGGTGGTGGTGGTGGTGGTGGTGGTGCTGCTGCTGCTGCTTCTGCTGCTGCTGCTGCTTCTGCTGCTGCTGCTGCTGCGGTTTCACTGGATATGCATCATCCCTAAGAGGTGCAACGGGCATATTTGCAACGTCAGCGGGACGAGTCAACTTTTTGGTTGCAAAAGTTCGCTGTTAACTTTGAACGCCTTAAACGTTCGACAAATTCTTGTGAAAATAAGTAGGCACAAATGGGCATCTGTCATTTGACAAATGTTGATTACGTCTTTGAAAATTTCGTTATTAAAAAGCATTTTGCCACTATTCCACACTGGCCGTTTGCGAAATATAGTTCCAAAAGCTATCCCTTAGGGATCGACACCCGAACCTCGGAGCTACCCAGATTCAAGGAAATATTGTTCTAGGAAAATCTTCTCTGTGGCTTGAGTTGACTTCGCTGCGAAGAGTACTGTGCGCATATTTTGCTTTTCTTCTCCCCCATACGAACGCGATGTAAATTTACATTTACATCAGGGTATAGATTTGCGTATCATCTGTGTATATTTATGTACGGGTGTGCTGCATACAAACAGGCTTTAGACAACCATGGGTATCTGATGAAATGCCACAAGATGTCGCGGAATGACTGCAAAAGAAATTGGGAGGCAGTAGGGAAAGATAAATATTTAGTTTGGGGTATAGGAAGGTATTGATGGGAGGACCTGGAAGTGTAGATGCATTTATTTGGTAGTTAAACAAAAGATCCTTGGATTGTGGTAACCAGGAATGGAGAGTGTCATTCGAGAATTTGAACACGTGCTCAATGACATTCTACTCATTCATAAAGAGACAGATGTCATGTGAGGAATGTCAGAAACTGGGAGCAGAAATTGAGAGTCATCTTGATATATAGGGGAAAGGATACTTTGAGGAATTTGCCCTGCCCAGGGTTCTCTAAAGAGGAGATTAGCCGCCCATAACTGATCTATAACAGCCATATCCACGATCTTTACTCAGTGACACTGAAAGTGCCCGTAACCATCGTCTGAAGACAATAAGCTTACCGAGAAACTGTCTGATTCTTTGTGAAAATGTATCATGTAGGACCTTATATGTATGTTGGCAAGTCGGCGTATTTAGCCAAATTTATACAAATTTGTAGATTTTGACTCAGTAGAGTTATATAATTTCTGAAAATACAAAAACCTGTAGAAATTGCTGTTCAATTGTGTACCAGATAGTCTAGCATACATATGGTCACCAAAAAGAAAGATAATTTGTTAAGAAACAATGGTATGAAAAACATGATCAAATTTTTTTGATATAAATGTTCAAGGTGAGATCCACAAACACTTTTCAGTTTCGTTTCAGTTGGTTCTATGCAACCTCAGTGCATAAAGTATAGTATTATCTGAACAGTGCATATATGAATCTGACGATCTGTCACTTCTGACATATGATTTTCGGAAGATGGTCTAACTTTTTTAGGACTCTACATAACATGAATTGTCCACTCTGGAACTGGTATCTATTATACGTGTACTGTGTACAAATAAACACTAACTCTACTGTATCTACCTGTCCATTCGCCTTCTGTTTGTTTGAGTGGCCGCCTGTCTCTCTGTTGTTCTCTGGATCTGACTTCGCTTTGTGAAATTGTGGTTTCCCCTTACGACATCCTATATCCACCAGTAATTTGGATGTGGCTTATGCGCATCCTCGTACTTTCAAGGATGCGAGTCGTCCTAAGATATAGCGCTTTAAGTAAATTTTAGCAAGCCTAATATCGTCACCGACTATTGAACCATGAAGACAAGTTAGCGCGTTGTGCTTGGTTAAACACGGACATCAACAGGGATAGTGTTAGTACTAGTAAGGGCATATCAAATAAGGCTGCTATTATTGTCGCACTAAACAAAGCATGGGTCACAAAAGAACAACATTTTGATCTCGCCACAATCAAAGCATCAGTTCACGAGCTCAGCGATTGGATAGCGTAATAATACGTGCCGTGCACATGTATGATGTTGTTTCAACTGACATGCGTGGCTTCACCTTATGCTTGGTGGCAAATGAGGGTTATCAAGGGAGTATCGATATACATGTACACTGTACGCCGTTTAGTTCGTGAGGTATCTAAAGCCAGACCCTGAACCATGTTAGACTGATGTTAAAAACAACAATTGACTACATAATCGGCAATCAACAACTTCTGATATTCCCGGCCTTAAGCTGTAAGGCGTAAAGCTATAAATAACAACTATGTACTAAATCAAGTTGTGGGTTTAATGACCCGCTAAGGGATTTCCAAAGCGGCGACTAAAATTTTATCTTAAAGCCACGATCAGTTATAAATAATTGAAATATTTCCAACATGTTTATATCATGCTAACATTTTAAAATCTTACCAAGATTGACCAACAATCTCGTTTTTAATCTCGTTAAAATTTTATAAAATCTTAACGGGATTCTTTAATATCTTGCAAAGACAAATTTTCGGTCTTACCTGTAGCCCAACTAACCTATTACATGTATGTGGTTCAAATTATGATGGACACTCACATTAACTAGCGTTTACGCAAAACCCATTATTCTAGCACGTACAGAATGCACGCCTGGTTATGGGTTGTCAAGCTCATTAAACATTCAAGGACTCAAGTCGTATGGAGATGCTAGAGATTATAACCCTTCCACGTTTACGACAATTTTAGTCTTTTGGGTATCACTTATAATGTGACAAATAACAGATCGGAACATTAATAACCTGTTCCCTACAAGACTACCCGAGTCCGTTGGACAAGTGCTGCTGTATGGAGGTCACATCCGTCAATGTTTTTGCAGCTTCTGTCTGAACACTAATCGCGTATCATGTATCCAATTAAATGCAACGTATTGCGCTGTACATTACCTGTTTACTGATACAGTGGACCTACCCCATTCCTGTTTACTGATACAGTGGGCCTACCCCATTCCTGTTTACTGATACAGTGGGCCTACCCCATTCCTGTTTACGTGTTATCGTACACCACTGAGGCTGACTGTGACAATGGTTTTCTATCCGTGCGGACGAATTAAACAATTTGTGAAGTGGTCTCTACCTTGCTACACACGAGATTTATACCAACATCACTATCTTCATGCAAGTGATTGTGTGAAAGGTAATGCTTTGTAAAAACGCGGGCTTCAGCCATCTGTTGCATGAAACAGTCCCAGAGAGGGACTCAACTATAGACCAGCGCAATAGAGGACAAGTTGTGAAAACACTGATTATTCTTTCTTTGGCTGTTTTATTCTCATTACTAAATCAAAATACTTTGATACGCACAGATACTAAACTCTAAGTTGAATTCTCAATATTATTGAAAGTAAGTTAGGACTTTTTTCATGCAACACTCCTATATATTTGAGGACTAATATCCTCTGAATTTCCATAGAAATAAGGTTTCAGTTTTTAGCTATATTATTTGAAATGGTCATTTAATTTTAGTCAAGGAGGACCTCAAAGTAAAGGTAAAATGGTAAAAAATGTAATATCTGTGCATAAACAAACACGTAAATATGCATAAGATTTTGCGAGCTTATATTTGGGACCGTTTCATTCAACCGGGCCCAGTAGAGACATTTCCAAATGTATCTAATGACCCCCATCAGAAAAAGCTGAAGTGTGTTATCCTTTTGCAAGCACTTTGTCAAATAATTTCTTCAATTTCGTGAAATTATCTTAGAAACATCTTAGTTAATTGATGGAACGTGTATGTGAGCAGCTACGTTTTCCTGACAATAGCTGCCTTCCTTCAGAATGCCAGAAATTTCTCACTAATAGATGTACAAGCAATATGGCATGGCGATTGATTAGAAAGGGTGTAATACTGCCACTAGCCGAATACAGTCTGGCTTGGAATTTAATGGTGCTATGTCTCATAAAAACCGTGACCCCAACCCTTACCCTATCCCTAAGCCTGACACCACGATAATAATAGAATGTTTCGTTGGTCTTATTCTTAAGCTGGATGGATGTCCTTCTCATTTTCCATCGAATTTGGGGAGTAAAAAATGACGTGTTGAAGCAATGGAAAATGTCCTTAATCCGAACATCAACGACATACATGTGCCGTTTGTAGAACTGGCACGATCGAGGCTCTCTCATTATTACTAGTTTATTTGATAATATACATAATAACAATAATAAATACAGTAATATGTAATTGGTACAAGAGCTTTACAAAATAATTACGTACATGTACAGTATCTGGATAACACCAAAAAATTAAAAATTTATTTCCGTGGTGGTCCATTCACAAATTAAAAAATAAAGGAAATAAATATTACGTGTAAATAATAGGTTGTGAATGGTTATACAGGATGAATGAAAGATGTGAAAGAGTCTAGCTATAGGTTAAAATGAGCTGAAAAGGACTGTAGGATGAAGTGACATGATAGATGACAAAAATAGATAAATAAATAAATAAATTACCAAATAAAACCGAAATCGGAGTTATTACCTCTCTAAATTAGGGTAAATAGATATTGTTTGATTTGTCAAATTAACATATTTAAATCTGTAATGTCTCTCAGGTGGCCAGGAAGTGAATTCCACAGAATTATGGTTGAATTTAAAATCGACTGCAGATCCTTTGACATACAGGAGCAATAACAAGGGGCCCAGAATAGAATCTTGGGGAACGCCACGTGTTACATGTATCTGTTTCAGTTCAAACTGACAGCCTAGTGAGACAACCAGTTGGGATCTACATGTTAAATTAGAGTCAAAGCACTCGACAAAATTCTGTTTACGACCAACAGATTTTAATAAAAAATGTCATGATTTACCGTGTCGAACTCCTTTTGTAGATCAATTAAAACCATTCCAGCAATTTTACCGGCATCGAGACGGCTTGTTCACGATAAGAGTGCACTTGCAGTTACAGTCATGTTATGGAGTGTTTCCAAGTATTTATGTCCACATATGTCATTAAACTTTATTCCCAAGTGATGAGTGTATTGTACTATTGTCTATGTCTTTAAATGTATGATTAAATTGGCCTCTGAAAGTTTAGAGTGTTACAAATTACCAAAAACATTGCATTTTTGATGTTATATGTGCTCATTTTAGGAAGATAGCAATTATAATTATACACTTACAAATATAGCATCGAAGGAAAACATTTTAAAATGCTTAATAAAGTAGATAATGATGTTATATCTTTTACTGCAGAAAATCGAATCGTAATCTGATGCCTGGAACCAAAGATATTGCACGCTGAATCAACACTATTTTTCGTTATATATCTTACAATTTATCTTTGTTTTTAGTGCATACCATAATAAAATATTTTGTGGAACCCTTGGAACTTTTAAAGTTTACCTTCTGATATTGACTGTCACGCACAAAGATGGAATAAATGAAATACACCATGAGCGTTGATTCTAAAATTTTTAGCACATGAAATATCGACTTAAATGTCCCTTCTAAACATGTAGTGTCCGTAGATCTCTCTAAACATGTTAATTGCCAGTGGCTGTTACTCAGTGTTTTATCTTATGGAATATGCTCCTGGACACACATGATTCACACAGTCAATTAATGAAACTATATCTCTGGAGTTGACAATAAGTGCTACCATCCATGAATGTAGTGTCCGTAGACATTTTGTAGCATCCGTAGACTTAAACAAGGACACTGCATGGCAACAATGATATGTTGCAATTACAAGAAAATAAATACCTATACTTTATTAAAGAGCATTGTCTTGTTTGAGATCAGGAAATCTGAGTAAGTACTTGTTTTGTAGCGTCCGTAGATACCCATACACTTTTATTATCACTTAAATAGTTGATTATTCACACAATATTGGGTTTGGATGATCAAAACAAGTGTTCACAACCTGTTTAGGACAGTCAAAGCTACGCATTTATATTGTCATTTATATTGTGTTGGTATGCCTACATCAAATTTAAAAAAATTGTGAATTTGGTGTCAAAAATCACCCTGATCGTGGAAAAGCCATTAGCTAATTTTATGTTGTCAGTAAGGTATGACAAACAGATTCAGTGGAAAAGGAAGACCAAAAAACCAGACAGAAAACGATAAATGAAATGCTCATTTCTTAATGTTCCAATTGTTCGTAGACAACTCGTTCTAAAAACTTGGATAGGGAACAAATGATACATATTGGTCTATAATTAGACACGCCCAATCTGTCATTCTTCTTAAAAAGACGGACAACTTTAGCACACTTAAATTGATGAGGAACAAACGAATTGGTATTGGACAAATTTCCAATGTGACAGAAAGGTGGAGCCAAGGCAACATCAGCGGCTTTGAAGAAACGAGAAGGGATGTTGTCAAGACCAGTGCTTTTGTTAACTCCTAAGTCTTTAAGAACAGTATAGACGTGATCAACTGACACAAACTCTCCAATTAAGACTTCAATAGACCACAAACGCACCGAAGTTTGACTCACTTGTTCCAGAGACTTAACTGTCACAAAACAGATAATATTTTCGCCGGAATATAATATTTCAGTGGAAGGATTATAAAAAGTACGGAGGTTGAACACATATCGACTTCACAATGAGCCCCCTATTGCACTCGACGATATTCACGCACATCAATAATATTCACCTAATCTTCCAGATCCACAGCACTAAAATTGTGAAAAGACTTACAAAGAGTGGAACATACAGAATCGATTACGTATTTGAAGAACAGCTTGACAACTTCAGACGGGCAAAACGTAAACCCCAAGCCCGAGCAATTCCGTATTCATGCCCCTAAAATCCAGACCAAAACCAAAAATATTTCTTACCAGTGATCAAACTTCATACTCGGCGATCAAACTCCAACCCGGACCATAGGTAAAGCATGTAAAGTATACCTGTAGCAACACGGCGTGCGTATTGTACATAAAAAAGAGTTTTGTTTAGGCATTGAACTGCCAACGTAAGGATAGATGCAGATTCTGGTTCAAAACAAAGGAACGATCATCTTTACTTTTCCTTCAAGCAATCCATCCTAAAGTCTGCATACGCACAACTGACAAAACTAAGCAAATTCTGGATTTGACTCTTCATCCAAGTAAAGAATGTTTGTACCGTCCTTTCCTCGATCATTCATTGGGAGGTTACAATCTAATGGCAATGTTTTTATCGTTTGCCGACCTACGATTAACACATTAGCGGTTGTGAGTCATTGTTTCTTGCATGTTTATTTAGCAACTCCTTCCATGCAGGTGTAGGTGATAAATGATTTGTAAGCACATTGCAGTACGATGTAAATTATTACTGCCAATCTAACGATACTTTAATAGTCAGTCAAATTAATTAACCAAGATCACATTTATAAAATAGTTCCAATCTCTTCACGTTGCTTGACAGACTCTATTAAACGTTCATTCTTATCAAATCAGTGAAACCTAGTTGTAAGGTTACCGAATTTAAATTAAAAAAGCTGAAATATTCAAATACGCTGAAGAACCATGTAATATGGTCACTTTCTCTCGACTGGAAGCTCTCCATGAGCAATCACCAGACTGTGAAGAAGACTGTTTGATCCAATAACCTTTCTTCCTGATTTAGTGTCTGGGCTGCGAAGCATAAGGCGTTTGCTTCAGCTCGGTATTTAGTGGAGTGAAGGCCTGTGGTGAAGGACTAGCTTAGCGAGTATATGATGAAGATACCACTTATCCCATTTCTGTCAGCGTCCTCTGAGCAGAGTCATCTGTACAGACGCGGTCCAAATATTTTGTAAATTCAGAAGAAAAAGAAATTATGGTAGCAAAAATGTAACGGAGGAAAACATATCGTAAGTCAAACTAGATTGCTGTTGGACATACACTTTACATTTGTTGATATAAGGGCTTGCATGATGCTGGCTAGTTCTTCATTTTCAGTGGTGATTTCCAAGTTCACAAGGGATGAAAATGACAAGCTTTAGAAAGAAATCGACGTTAATGAAGCTCTCTCATGAGGAATTAAAATATATGAAAAACAACCACTAACGTCAGGTCCTGATTATTGTTCATCGGAGTTCTTGGAAAGACATTTCGGTCTTCAAGGTGAGAACGTTCAATAGCAGATTTAAGAATCAATTTGCTTACTTAATAACATGAAGGTGTAATTTCTATTATTCCTAAAGGAAAAACCTTATTGAACACTCAGCACCTGACGGCATATTTTTTATTAAATAAGATCCACATAATTCTCTCGGGCTGCATGTCTCGTTTAACGCGTTAAATCAGTAATTAATGAACTGGTTGATAATCGACCAAACTGGATTGATCAAGGGCAAATTTATTGGAGAAAACACATGGACAATTTCCTCCGATACACGACCCAATATACATGTAATATTCCTGGTGATTTACGGTAGACTTTGTAAAGAATATTTGATTCTGTCTCATGGGAATTCATGTTTAACACTACTTTATTCAATTTCGACAAAAATCATGAACTGAGTTCGGCTTTTGAACAAGGGTGTAAAAATGTGTGCTATTCAACATTTGGTCACTTTACAATATTTTGAAATTGGTCTCGGCTGCTGTCAAGTAGTAACTCGTTGTTTGGACCCTATTTAGTGTTCATTAGTTGCGTTCAGATTATGGCTACATTGTTGCGCAATATATATATAAACGGTTATAAATGTAGGCTCGCTGCATTTGAAAACTCTGCAATATGCCAATGACGCTGTCCTGTCAGGACGGTTTGAAACGAAACTTGGGAAAATTCACGGTATATGGATTAAAGCTTAAAAAATAACTGATATATAATTTACTATGATAACAGCATTCAATAGCTCAGACTGATTTAACAAGCTGGTCCAAAATGTCCGTAACGCCGCGGCAAAACGGCAAAATAACTGTTATTAAGGCGTTTGCGCTGGTACTTCTTAAATTGATTCCCCTTATGACAATACTGCCTTTGCCGACAGAAGAGACACTAGTTGATTATATGAGTAACAGCACGCGTAGAACTCGTGACCAGGCTAAGAGTAATGTTGTTTATGATATTCATGTCCGAATGACGAATGTATTCGTCACAACAAGCATCCCAGTGTCCACAACACTTGTTCTCGCTCGCGTACATTATCATTTTACTTACAGACCGGCCCAATAACACACCATTTCTTGACAAGTTCCGGAGACAAGATCTATAGAGAATACACTGTTGACAGCAGTCGTATTTGATATATTGAGCGGAATGTTGAAAATGTGGAGGTCTTCCTCATTTGGTTTAAGTCACGTGACACGAATGTCCAGAAGATCGGGCGTGCGTTTGGTAACGTTAGGACTTACTATAGGACCTAGCTAAAATCTAGCCAAAGTCAGGTGTTCTGATTTAAAATACTCTACACGGCAATATCTCACGCAATCTCGCGAAGTCCTGCTTCTTAGCAAGGTCCTAGCGCTACTGAACGGGAGCCTGGTCTCACAGAAGTTTGAAATTGTTCACTTAGAGCATCATTATTCTAGCTTTGACTGACTCGTGATTTCACATTTATTTCGCACCATGTCTTGTGTGGCCTGTCGTCTTTGTTTGTCTTTGTACGTGATACCCTCTCTCCTCGTGTTTGAGAATTTGCAACTACCATTTTACATTATACTCTGAAGATGGACGGTGCATTCCTAAATATCATCAGTTTTATTAACTCTACACAGTCTTATTCAATTAAACATGTATTAATGAAGATCTGCTACCTTATTATGCTAATGTCTGTAACACTTGCCTACTTTTGGGATGATGAGTGTTTTTCTAGATTCTGTCTTTCACAGAGCTAAAAAGTCATTCTTTGGAGAGCCTGGTTGCACTGGTTTACTCGTCCCTGAATTATCTTACATGTTGCTGTATGAAAGATGATTAACGGTGACTCTTTAAGGTGTAGTAGTTTACGTTATTTTCAGAAACGCGAAGATGTTTTAACTTTCCCAACACTAAGAAAAATAGTGAAAATTTCGGTGAAGATAATCACTTTAAAGACTCAGACCGATATATGAGTAGGTTCCAGTTGGGTTTTGAGATTTATATTAGTCCGAGTAGAAGTGATGTCCGAGGTGTGTGCTATCATAGCTAACAATATCTTTTAACATGGAATCAGAAAATGCCACATCGATACAGTAGGAAACCTCTTTATTGTTACAATGATGTTGTAACAAATCTGAGTGGGTTGCAAATGATTCTCTTTTTTATGAAAACTTGACATCTCTTGTCGGAACATTATGTGTAAACAGTTGTGTTCTGACAGAATTCAACTCAGAACGTATTAATCCGTGTGGGGATTGGAATTTGATCCAGGGTTATCGCAAAGTCTATTTCCGTTATGCTAGTTTAGTATAGTCATACAAGAATTATATGCCTCCTGCAGTAAATGAGGTATTACTCAAATTGCTTCGTGATTTGTTAACCAAATAAGTAGAAGTGCCTCCTGGTACGCCAACTACAGTGCACACCAATAATTAACAAACGGTATTAAATAATTGAACTGTGTTAGTTAATAAAGTGCTTTTTAAAACACAAGTTAATCAATGAAATGACGATTTGACGGTACGACTAGGAACCACGCATGCAAAAATGGCACAGCGTAGTATTCTTAAAGATACTATTTCCGCTTCATTTTTGTTAAAAACTTCATGATACGGATCTTCACGCAAACAGTTTTATTCGAAACCTTAGCCCAAATAATAGTATTTAGACATGACATTGTTTTTTTTTCAAAATAAACTGAGTTTGATTTAGACTTTTAGCTTAATATTTATTTTTATGTGGTGCACCAAGAAAAGATAGATGCCGTCAATCGAAATTCGAGTTTCTTGCGAAAGCTGGACATAGTATTCACGACCGTCTGTCCATTCCTATGTGGCATGATATCCCAAGAAGGAAGATTTCAGTTTTGTCTGTATTATGTGCTGAAGTTTAGATGGCGTCACAGTAGCATTTTCATTTCGGCGACTGTAATAGACATGAAAATGCATCTGTTACTTTTTTGTTCACGGACTCATTAACAGAAAAATGAAGGTCGAGAGATAACCTCATTAAGACTGGTAACAAAATCACGCATTACAACCATTAAAAATTATGAACACCTTAAAAATTGTCACATCCTGAGGCATAGCAGTGAGTGAACTGTGAATATTAGGTGGCCTGGGTGGAAGCACTAGGTACCGGCCTTCATCTAGCAGGCATCCAGGGTGTCCAACTGGAGACCCCCCGACATAAATTAAAGCATCTTAGCTAGGTTATCATAAAGGAAATGAAGTAAATGAACTAAAGAAGACTCAAGGTTCTTGGCGCAAATCTGAAGCCGACTGACCGTTGTGATGACTGTACATTTGTCAATTTAGTTTTATTAAAAATTACGTTTTTTGCCAAAACACACTGCTATAAGTTCTAATCTAAAGTTTCCTATGTGTACAGTGTCGCTGGTAGGACACCTTAAGCTAAAACTTTCAGAGGTTTATTTCCACCGAGTTTTAAAATTGCAATTCTGTATAAGTTTAAATCCGTTATTAACCATTTTCTGGTGTTAAAATCACAAACTTTGTATAGCCAGATTTAAATGAGATGCATATATTGCTTTTTTATCAGTGTTACTACATGTAATGAAAACGCTGCTTCTATGAAATGTCTTGAAAAAATACCAAACACTGTTTTAGCTTATTGGCAGTTCTAAAGCAGTTGCTACACTGTGCACACTTGTTTATTATCACATGACCACCAGTTTTTTAGAAGTATTTTTGCTTTAGGAATGAACGTCTAAGACGTAAAATCCTGTTATCTTGTTTTCCAAGTATTTGCACTTGCTGTCGACACACTGGGAACCATGTCTCAGATTTTATTATTTTCAGTACAACAACAAAGATATCAGCCAACAAAGTATCATTTTATATCATCGCAAGATTTATTTTGGATGGTCAGTGCCTCTGTAGTTCAAAGCAAAATAAAAATCTTATTCTACCAATGGGACATAATATAATATAATAGCACATTTTCAGACTAATGGACCCACCCTGCACAACTCACAAATATTGTTCGAAAATGCTAGAAGTCAAAAGGTTTGAAAATAACTGATGAAGACTTCTCCTGCACTTGAAAAGCCTTGAAGTCTTCTCAGGCAAGTTGCTAATATGGAGGCTAAATTATGCATTTATGAAATGTTGAGCAGCAATACAAAATATAGACGTAATACGTGCGTCAAAATTTAATTTTCGAGGAGAGAAGTGTCCACAGTTACCCTTATAGCCACTGAATCAAGGCTCACGTGTGGAACAACGTATCGGACACTATTATTGAGTGAGTGAAACAAAAGTAGTGGGGAAGACCTCACACTTTGAATCACAGAATTCATCTAGTGATAGTGAGTAATTATCAACAGCAATAAAATAAGCCTACTTTCATGTCATAAGTGAAGTAACAATAGTCCACAAGCAGGTGGCACGAAAATACCAACATTCAATGGTCAGCTACATATGTGTGGCCTATATAGTGTCCCACAGGGTCTGTAAATTTGTTACTTATTACCATGCACAACTTTTAGAAACCTTCTGCACATGTGTTCTAAGATATACATGTCGCCACAAGATAATATTTCTGCATGCCTGAAGTTGGTCAGACGCATTCTGATCAGTCTCTGGCCTCAACGCCATCAAGTCATTTTGTTGCCTGGGCAAAACACTCAGAAATCCAGAAAACATCAATAAAATATATTTTATCCTGTTTCAACATTATTTCAGATTGTGCTTGTTATCTTTTCTAATGTATTCCATTGTTAATTTCAGTTTCTGCAAATAAACTTATTAAAAAAATATTGCAGATTTAACTAGGGAATAAGTAGTAACTTACTTTCGCTAGTAAATTAATTATATGCTACAACTGGTAGATGCAGAGTGACATTCTATACTGGATAACCAAAATGTTTAGATTTTCAGTATTGCAGACTATAAACTCGCCAATACTTTAATTTGTAAACTGACACCATGGTTGGTTTTGGATGGGATTTGCAACATAAATTTGAAATAAGTCATATCACCGATAAAATGCGATCAGTTCGACCTTAAAATGAAAGTAATTCATTGATTACATACACATTAAAGAGAACAAACAATGTTTAAACACTAAGCATTTTCATTTGCTATATTGGCAAGACTTATGTGCCAACATGTACAAAGCAACCACGACATGACCAACATGTTTTTCATTAAAATCATCCAACCCTTAGTTACATACCTGGCATAACACCTTTTCTGTCGCCAACAAGACTCAACTTTCATGTCTAGGTTCTCCAATTGAGCTCTCCTTCACTCTGCTACATACATGTATGCTAATGGGCTTTGTTTTACATGCACGGGTAGCCAGTCTCGCTATTGCTGTCGCACACGTGTTGCTTGGTGCAGTCTACCAGTGGTTTGAGTGTAGTTCGGTTGTGTTTCGCTACGCTCTGTATCTCATGTTTGCGCCAGATGGTGTTCATATCAGTTAATATATTTGTTTATATGTTGGTACAAGTACATGTAAGTGTAACTTATATTGATTATTTGCTAGAACAAGCAACTACTCTCAATACGGTTTGTGACTTAACTGGAGTGTTATGGACGTTTAGGTTCACAGGCAGCTTTAACCAGCTTCTCGACGATATACAAGCACTACAGTAAAGAGAAAGGTACACAACTGCTTTCCAATATGGTCGCCCGCCAGGCACTTACGTAAAAACTCAAAGCATGTCAATATGGCAGTAATTTATGTCATACATTTTATCTGCGACTGCATCACATTCCCTAGTTACATGTCAATATTAGGTGTAGACCTACGTTATTCTCTCTTCAAGATCAACAGAAAAAATCAGTTCATGATACAAGTACTACACTACTTATATTGAGTGCTTAACTGCTGATGACGGGCCAGGTTTGATTGAAAAATCAAAATTAGGATCCTGCTTCAAATGCACTGAATGCTCCAGAAAAGAAATATTGGTATTTATCGATCCAACGAAAGGTATTAGTGCTATTCAAATCTAAAAAAAAAATGTTATCCTTTTTATAGGATATTAAACAACTTCGAAAAATCCACAAGTCTCGATGAACAGATTCAAGTTTCTGTGGTATATTTGGCATACCGGTACTCCGTATTCTGCAAACGAGTACAAGTTGAGGCACTCACTGTAATGACGTTTAGTGATTATGTGAGTCATCTCGTAAGATGCACATGCAAAGCACAAACGAAGACAGGAAAGCAACCCACGGTTTTCGTAGGGATCTCTCGGCGGTGTCATCAGGAAAATCCTGCCAAAGCGACCACCCATCAGAGGATGGAGAACTTGAAGTCAAGTGAGGAAATCCAGGCCTCATTGCATGTTACTGATTGCTGTGAGCAAACAGTATATTTTAATTTGAAACGACAAAACAGGAACATTGCCAGGCCCAGCCAGGAAGTAGAGTAGATGGATGCAAAGTGGGTATGAACAACCTGTCATTTCCACACACATTTGAGTGCAGTGCACACAATTTCATAACATTCAACAAGGTAAGTTCACAAAGAAATTGATGCGCAGTGTTTTGCTAATATGCACTGTTTTATCAAGTGGTAAAACAAACTGTACAATTAAGAATTGAGCCAACCTAGACTTCTTGAAAGTGACTAACATTTCTCAACTGTACTAGAAGTGGGTGCCGGAAATCTTAATATAATAACATTTGCGCTGCATCGATTGATTTCTGGGAATCCAAAGGAAGGAAATACTGAGGTACACTTGAGGACTGCGGGCAATGATTATCACAGCGTGCTATGTTATCAACGTTAAAAACATTATTCTTTGTAGATTAAGATTATGTGGAGGATTGCTACTGAAGCCAGGCAGCGTCTGAACAGTCTCTACCACTAACGGAATACGGGGGCCTCATGTGTCATGTCACATGGTTATGAGCTTCAGCTGATAACAGATGTGTTATCTGTGTACAACACAGCGACATTGCCAAAAACTTTCTAAAGTTATACCAGTACGTAGCGAACATTAAAACTCAAGGACTTAAAAGGTATCATCGCGTGACCACATATGCTTTCACGCAGAGAACAGAGCAGAAAATGATTGACGTGTAAACTGTATAAACACACACGATCCCAAAACCACACAACAACAGGGTGCCCACTGTTATATACATTACGTGGTAGTTGGAACGCACTGATTACACTGGAATTAGTCATCCTTTTTCATCTCTTGTACTTCATGTTTGGTCAACCCACTGCATTCCCAGTGCATCTATCTTTCGCAGTGTGTGCACCGCACCATCATTCCTCATTTCTCCATATGCCTTCCAACGGACTCTGCAGATATCTGCGGTATGCCATCTGCTGCAAAAATAACTTGAGATACAATTTGACAAAGGTCTTTCTTTAGTATCAATTTTGGAGGTTGTTGATTCTAAAGTGCCGCAATTTGAAACAACTGGGACTTGGTGCATTGATCCATGCTGTTTCGGTTGTCCAGGATGGCCCTTTTCCATGTGTAGTGGGACAGTTGTTAGTGTTCAAATTGATTTTTTCAAAGTCACTAATTGAGTACGGTTTATCAGTCCCCTTTGTTTGAACATTTAGACAATGTGCAAAACTGCGGAACTGGTTTTTGCCACCATCGCACACTTTATTCATCACGGCCATGGCTACTTCCTCTTTGGTGCCAAGCACCAGCTCTAGTCACATGCGCTGAAGGCATTCCTTTGATTTTCACAGTCTTTTAAAACAGTGAGAGATTATTTTAAGTTCTGGCTTTGACACATTCTGCAGCAACTTCTTTTCTTGATCAAAAGCTTGAAAAAACTGAATGTGGCACCGGTAATGTGTGCTAGGCCTCAGCTTGCATTTTGGTTCCTGAGAAAAACATTGAGTGTTTCTGAGCGGGTAGACTTAGACAAAATTCGTTCCCACCTGCGATGCTTTATATTTCTAAAGAAAATCCAGCTTGGCAGAGGTCTGTTGGTGTACATCGCTGTTCTGATAGTTCTTATGTAATAATTTCTAGCTTTGGCGATACATCGACCCCCAGTGTATCGTAGTGTGACAAGACTTGCAGGAGTGGGGACAGTGACTTTGGTTGTTGAGGGTCCGGAGTGTTGGGGATTGTCACATTCTTCAGAATGTCCAGATTTTTCTGACAATACAAAACCCCTCACTCGCCAAGAGAGCAAACCTCGAAGCCGATCAATTTTAGATTGGGCCTTAGCATGTGCGGTGACATGAATGAAAGCAGCTCTTTGCTGTCGGTGGCTGGAAAAAGCGACTTGTACATCGAAACAGTGTCTTTTCCAAAAACGGCTATGTGTGCTTTAGACATAAATTGGTCACCGGGCCGTTTTTTGGCTTTCCTGAAAGTTTAAAGGCCACTCTAACTCGCCGTCTCAATTTCAGATCCTTGCACTGAAAAAGAAGGTTGGCGTTTAGTTTCAACCAATCAATTTATTTCTGTAATAAAGGCCATCACCCCACTGTACAAAAGAACGATGTGTAAAATACTTAAGAGTGCAACAAGCTATCGCGGAGTCGAAAAGCATAACATATATAGACATATAGGTTATTAATTAATTTAGCATCACCACTTGTTGGCATTAATCAAATGAACTTAAAAACAGACGGTAAATTCCACTAATACACTTCAATATAATTTTCTCTCAATTCAGAATATTTATCACAGCTTAGAAGGAAATGGTACTGGTCTTCAACAACATTGGTGCAGAAGGGACACACTCTGTTTGCCCTATCTTAATTCAAGTACCTGTGTACTTCAGTCATGAGACTGTGACTAGAACAACGTTGACTTAATTTGTGCACGGAGTATATCCCGTTTGAATTGATTATAAAGACACAATTTAGGATTGTTTTCCACACTCTGTCCCCATCCTTGCAAATAAAAATCCCTTTTCGCTGTCTAAAAAATTAGCAGAAAAGTATTTTCACACACAACACCTTGATTTAACCAAACCTCTTTTAATATATAATTTGACAATGTTAGTCTAACTGATGTAGCCCAATTTCAGGAGTGCACGGCATCACCGCAATATAGTACATGGAAAGTAATGGCAACCGCTCACTTTTGCTTAGTACAGCGTCGTTTGAGCATGAATTAGCAACACACAACAAACGCTTTCAAATTTTAATATGCATTTTTTCTAACCAGTTGCATTCTTGTCAGCCCATGTTTCGGCTCCATAACACAAGGTACGGTAATCTGCGCTGTCGTGTACAATATTGTCTTTCATTTTACCAACAGGGGCGCTAAATTACACACAACAAACATACGATGATCACTATATACAACACTTAAATCCAGCAACAAGACACCATTTTTCTCTTCAACATATCTACATGAGCCTTCTGGTGATAGGTAGACAAAGCACATAATTACACCTTTGTCTATATTAAATAAACATTTTTCGAACTTTAAATGAAAAACACCATGAGTGAAATCAGACTTTATGCGATCACAAAACTTGTCTAAATATTCTTTTACAAACAGAGTGATGCCACCAGGATTTCGACCACGTTGTTTTTTCTTTTTTGATTGTGCATATTAAAAGTTGCATAACCTTGAAATTTACACTGATCTTGTCTACTAGTCCATGTTTCACACACTGAAACAATGTCATGACTCGAGAGAAAAGTTTAAACATCTTTACCATTTCTTGTGCTTTCCAACTCGCAATTTTGAGTTCTTCCTTATTTGCACAATTCACCGACTGGCCTTCGCCATTTCTCTATTGTCCACGAGTGTGAAACTCAACGATGTCTTATTGGCTATCGTCGCACACGTACGTTATCCCACCAATAACCAGCTTGTCGTACTTGTTGAACGCTTCCTTACCTTGACTTCTGCCATCCATTAGGTATCTACATGAATAAAGCTTCCCACGGGTATCTCATATTGACCGAGTAGTATTGTGTAATACGTTATGCAGAACACTGCAGCTTTTCCTTTGGCAGTTTCAGGATCTCCTCTCTATCTTTAAAGGAGCATGCCACCCAAACAACAACCTACTTTGAGTTAAGACTATTCAGTCACTGTGAATTCAGAATATGTAATATATTTTCATGGGTTTACAATTGATAACAAAACAGTTTCATGAAAGAAACTTGAAGGGTCTTCATGAAGGTTAAGAATTACCTCACGATGCTCTTTCTCCCAAACATGTATTGCCTGTTATTTCCACACATTCAGTTGTACCAAATATTACAACCCCAACCCCCCAATGCCAATCCCCCGCTAAGGAATTGAATAAGTAAATTAACAAAATGACTTACATATCTTTCTTTAAAAATAGCTGTTCCATTTCAAATGCTTTGTTCGTTGTCTCCAATATTGAAAGTAGGCTTTGACAACAGATCTGCACTGGATGGGAAGATCTTGTTGGTTAGCTGCAGTCAAATGCTTAAAACCAATTTTTGTACATTCAGGGACAGTGCAGAACCAATGCATATCTCCTCTGCACGGTACAAGCCCTCAAACCTAAAAACCAAAGGTCACGTGAAAAAGACATGATAGATTTCCATTTCAACGTGTAATAGATTTCCAGAAGACATATGGTGGGGAGTAAACGAATAGTCTAATGGATATTTGTCACGTACCGTTTGCCATTGGGCTTGGATTGTAATCTTAACTGATACTCATTAACCTGTATCGAGTTGACAGTGTAAACATTCAGCATTGATTGATGTAACTGTCACTGATAAACCGTTAGAAATCATTCCAAACAATAATAATGCTTTGATGTACGAAAAGATCCCGATTGCTACGTCAAGTATCGTAACACATGTCACAACAAAGATTAACCCGACTGGCGACTGCCGCGAAGTCGACATCGGCGAGTACCTCAGTTAACAGGCATCAGTAGAATAATAATGGAATAAGCCTTAAAATAATCACAAACCTTACCTTTATATAAGATCGTGCTTACTTCCTCTCATAGAAGCACCCTTTTCACGCAATCTCAGATTCAGTTGGCACGGCTGCAAGACATTTCACCATGTATTTAAAGGGCTCGCGAAATCTATCACCACTAGTACACGCGCGCCCTCTAGGTATTGTAAATTTCCGAATAGCCCCATTCGGTCAAATCCATTAATTCCTTTGTGTAGGACTACTCGTCGTTTTCCCAGCCTCATTGGTCAATTGTTATCACGTGCCCAGAGTTTGGTTAGCTCTGGGCTCGTATAGGCTGACGATTGTCACGTGTCCTTTGGAATTGAAATAGTTATTGTAACCTTGTTTTCAGTTCACCTCCTTCGTTCCGGCCTCGTCGACGTATTCTTAAATTTTTCCCACTCCCTACCATCCCCCTTTTGGGCATTCTCTCGTACCTCCACGTGGCCGGCGCTTTTCATTTGCCCATCTTACCAGAGTTTCGTATTTTTACCTTACTTATGTTTAGCCACTACCAAACTACCAATTACTTTAAATGTATTAGTCATAATAAATGACCTTACTTGTAATTGTATTAGCCATAATACATGTAAATGACCTTATACCGCCTACCCCCGGTCTTCCTTCAAGTCTGGTAACGAGCTTGTGACGCACGAACTATTATATATCATTCGGGACACATACATGTACATGTAACATACATGTACATGTATGTCGATCATAAAACACATTTTTCCAAATCTATCCATTAGTCCTTTTGTGTTATGGTGCTTTGCTATGTTGCAAATATTACAATTCGGCAAAAGATTTTGGAAAAGCTAGTGATCAGTCACGAAAAACCTGTTTTGAATTAGCAGCTCACAGATGTGTCCCCGGCGCACGCCGGCTTTGTTTCGATAGGCTTATAGGCTTCCTACCGTGTGTTGCATTCACACTATCTGCTTGTATGCCACTCTTCCGCTGTCACGTGTATTTCACTGGGTTTTTTTCGCTACGTGTATGTTCATTTTACTTATTGCCTGATGGTGAGACATGCAATCTCGAAAGAAAACTAGCGATTTAATTTGTCAGTTTGTTATGTCCATCGGTGTTTTGCTGTAAAGCTGCACACTTGAAGGAAGGAGATTGTTTCGACACTACGAGCGACTCAGTGTCAAGCTTTCAAATAAAAAGTTTAATGTTGTTTTCAACGAAGCAATTCCCACGAACGGTAAGTTCAGTTGAAAGCCTATTTCTTCTTCCGCTCGTCTCGTTCTAACTTCTCGTCCCGCTATAGTATTTTGTTTCGAGGACCATAAGCTATGAGGCCCGGGGACATAATAATTTGAAGGCTTGCTATTATTTACTAAACTGGCTGAAATGACGTGTGAATTTCGGAGATTCCACGAAAGTCACTTAAGTTACGTTGTTGGATTGTTTGCATATATGGTAACATAGCTTCTACACATTCCATATGGCAGGTCTTCTTTGTGAATTTATCGCAAACATTTTCTTCTAATAGTCGGCATTTAGAAACCTGTAGCTTCTACGCTCGTGTAGCAAGTGAGTAATTGCTATCTTTTTACGACAGTTGACAACAAATAACGTTTATCTGAATTTAAACAATCACTACGACCAGACTCAAAACAGTCGTAACACAAGTTCAGTGTTTGGAACTTTGGAAAGTCCACTTGGTCCAATGTTGTGACAGAAAACGTTCCACGTCAAAAAATTATCATTAAAATAAACTAGATTGTTATTCACTCATTTAACTTTACACGAAAGTAAACACAATATTGGAATCGCCACTGTAAAACATTTAGCTATGAGCGTCTCACAGAAACAAACGAACAGTGGCGGTGTTGCATCTGTTAGCTAAGGAGTCAAGTTGTAAGAATGTGGCCCTTCCCCGTAAAAACTGCATCATATGTTTTTTACACAAGTTGACTTGACACACATCAAGAGCGCTACATTGGGGGCATACTTTACTTTCATACTGGCACTGAGTCCTAAAATTCGTATAATTTGATTCTTCTATGACAAGGATTGTGGTGGGCTCCCCGGGAAGGTGCCTTAGTGGGCCTTGTGGTACACACGGCACTGCGCCTGAACTTATCATTCAGCCACACAAGTCTATTTTTGACACTTTGTCAGCCCTTTTGCGACCGCTTTTCTATCCGAACGGATGGTGCCATCTAGGACTTTTTGGACGAAGTTCAAGCAAACTGAGAGAGGTTTGCACTTTTATGGTCAAACATATCTGTTATTTTGGACATGGGCTGACCGACTTCAATATGCCATGGCTATAGCAGAAAAATGAAGGGTATATGTAGATAGCATTGCCAAAAACAGTTGTCCTTCACATTGATGCGTCTTTTTGGCGGTACAGTTGTGGAATTATGCAGGCCAAAGCATTTGTAGAGAACTATTTAGTGGCCACCTAAACAAAACCAATACAACAAAAACACGTCAAAGGTGCGTTAGTGCGTAGAATTGGAATTTGGAGACATCGCAAAAATACATACATTCCCATGGGTCCCTTATGAAACAAATGTTCCGTGATGATGAAGTCTTTCTTGTCCTCACTTTATTAATATGTCAAAATGACAACTTCATTACCTGCTGAAGAAGTTCACGTATGGTTCTTGACTTCACTAATAAGTTCAACAAAGCATTATCCCTCCCTCCCTCCCTCCCT
>NMRA01000172.1:645819-709123 GCA_002633005.1 Phoronis australis
CCTCCCCCTCTCCCTCTCTCTCCCTCTCTCCCTCTCTCCTTCTCTCTGTTTTGTTCCACTTTAACATTTTGGCCCTTAGCCATTCAATTATGCATTTAATTGAACCAGTAGCATGCTTCCGAGGACTTCTCTTGGTAAATGTACTTGACGTGCTCTCCCATGTAATGTTAGTACAGGATTCTGAAAGAAACGGAAACCGCATTTCACATTCAATAAAAGTATTAGTGTCGGATATAGGATTTCATCGGCGACGTTTTGTGGCCTGATGGCGTTTTTTGCTCAATCCCTTTAACCCACCCCCTCTCCTGTATCCGTTGCTCAGTACCATGGTAAAGTAGCACTTACTCTATAAAAGCATATTCGTTTCAACAGGAATTGTGTTTCTACGAGTGTTCAAGGTCTTGTATTAAAAAACAGTATGTATTTTCTGGTACAAGCACATTTTGAATATGATTATAATCCTGTAACTATGACAAAATCAAGCTTAAAGAACTTGCATTCCACATTTTCTTCTTAGCAGAAGCCATTACTATGCTATGTGCAATGACGTAGAACAAACCTTTTCAGAGTTCCTGGGTCTTCTTTCCTGAAGTAAGCAATTAAGCCATGTCACTTTCTCTTACGCTCGTCTTTGTTTACCAATGCGGCAACATTTCTGGATTCTCATTTGATGTTTCTCGCAGGAGTTTGCAGTCATCTTTTGGATAGAAGGTCACACGTGCTAGTTGTGGCTTTTCATCAGACGCTTTGGCTGTAAAATATAAGATGAGATCCTACAAAAAACTGTTTTGATTCTCTAAAATCAGCTGAAGGTCCAGCCACAGGTGAGTGTCTAAATCATGATTGGGCTATTCGACAATCTTTACATTACCAGAGGTCGAGCGTGTACTAGTGGTGGTAGATTAAACAGCCTCGATTTCGCAAGTCCTTTAATACATGGTGAGAGGGTTGTGTGAGGCATTAGAAAGAACAGAAATATAAAGAGAATGCAGACTGGCTCTAATTAATTGAAATTATGCCAGTATGCTGAGGACACTTCTGTCATCCTTGACGTTCACAATAACCGACTCTAAATCAGTTTTCGAAGTACTCAAGTTTAACTCCAAATTAGGAAAAAACTTGTGTCTAAGCTTAATGAAACATGGTTATTCAAGGATTCTGTAAGGAAACGCTTGATGTTCTTCGTGAATTTTCCGTCTAATATAATTAATCATAATACTCCAGCCCTGGAATGCCAACTCCGATCTGGTGCTGCTGTATTTGAAGTTCCCCGAGAATGAAGATGAGGTATTTTGCTAGACACATGTAAAATATTGTGAATAAGATTTCAGATAACCTTAAATGTTTAGAAAAAAACTATTTTCTCCAGAAAGTAAAAGTTAGTGTTCCTGATAATGAAGTGTATGTTACCGTAAATAAGAGACACTGCAACACATTTTCAGGATTTTTATGTTAATAAATAAAGTGGACTCTGGGAAATAACAATATTCATAAAAAGTGACCAAGTCCTTTTGAACACCTGTTGCATAGTTGTCACGGTCAACATTCAAGAACGAAAAACGGGAACAGCTGGATTGATAAAAAGCGGGACATCTTGGTCTAAGCCAAAACGTAACGGCGAAATATTCGATGCAACACACAAAGACGTACCGACAGCATTTTTGTCGAACGGGAGATGTAACACCCAGAAATACCCGACAGTGTTTTTTTGATGTTTTATAGTTGAATGGAAAATTGCAGATGCCGCAAAAACCCATGAAACGCCCCGTTTTGTCTCATTAGTCAAGCGGGGAAATATGGCCAGCGCTCAATTTGGCGAACTGTAGGTCGCCAATGCGACATCAGATTGTGTTTGGCAGCGTAGGAAATATTCCATTGCCACTAGGTCGCCACTGTAATTATCAAAATCGCACAATAATTTCCTCTACATTCGTTTCATAGTTCATGTTGACTTCTAAACTTTAAATAACTAACAGTTTTCCTAGATTTATTACCTTTAGTCCACAATTGTTCCGTTTATTTCGTGAAATTCGCGCCAGCAGCCCGCGGTCGTTTGCGTCCCACACTCATTCGTATCGGCAGGAGGAATTTAGGTAGAGAATGAACGTACGAAGATTTACGAGGAAATCAGAGGAGCGCCGTAGAACGGGTGTGTCGTTACGTCGTTTTTGTGGTCGAAAAAAATTACACCAAACAGAAAACCTAAGAAAATTTATTTCGGCGCCGCGGATTTTCAGTTTTGGTGACCTTAGATTTAGTTTGGCAACCTCGGGTTTTGCCAAGTCGCTAAATGCAACTTGACGTCTAAGCTGACTATGTTACGTGGGAAATTACATTAGTATTTCATACATACACAAAACGTACCGAGAGTGGCGTGGAACGTTTTTTATTTATCCCATACGCTTCGAATTCCTAAGTTCCTTTCATTTTTGCAGGTTTTTAAAATTCTTCATCCTGACTGTTCACGTGGCGGATCACATCCTATAACTATGTATGTACTTGCGCGTTAGGTTACAAGTTTTCTCTAGTAAAAGAAACAGTTTAAATGTTACGGTTTATTGCTTGAAAATAGATTATATAGATGAAAACAGCGGTAACTGTGCATTGAACTTGTAACATTTCCTGAAAATAGTTAAATACATGTACTAACATTTGATATTATAGTTACAGAGGATTCGGCGCCTGAGTTGCAGACGATACATGTACAATATTTAGCAATTGAAAACTGAGACAGAAGTGTTGAATGTTATTCATACTACTGCAACTGTATTACTTTAAACAATTTTCGAAAAGTTTGAAGATCGAGCCGGCTAACGACGTCGAGTCGACATCGACCTACTTTATATGAGCTAACTGTGAAGCGATACCGAAGCTAGTTTACAGTGAAACAACACGTATAGGTGAGATAAAGGTCATATATATTATGACAAACTAAACTACTACAGATATCGGTAATTACAAAAGTTATGTAATATGTTGAACTGTAAAGGTGGATGAAAAATGAAATTTGGAGAGAATTGTGGACGATGGCCCAGTTTTGCGACGAGACAAAGAGATCACGTGGTACAATTAAACCAATAATCGTAGAACAAAGAGGGTCACTGACCCGAGAATCCAAACAATATGAAAACTAGTTAGTATTGATGCGTGGTCTAAAGTTACATGGAGAGCGCAGAAAGGTCTTTACAGAGACCAGCAAGAGATAGTACATTTCAAACCTACACGATAGATGTTTGCTTATTTTTTATCTATCAGCAAGCCTTTATCTGCAAATTTCGAATAGGTAATCCGAGTAATTAGTTCATCACATTTTTGTAAATGTCACTTCATCCTGAATTTCCATTGAAAAACTGCTTCAAACGGCACCAATGGTCAAATTAAAAAAAGGGTGGATAATTTTGCCCGACACTAGCTGCCTTCGCGACATTCCTGAATCTATAGAACTCAGACCAGGGCCGTTTTCCTAATTATGGATTATGCAAATCACTGTGTCTAATTTCGCACTTCAATACCCGTAGATTCCAGTTTCAACATCGAGTAAAAACTCGAATTTTCAAGTTCAGTGTACAGATTTCGCCGTCCGTCAACACTAGAATTTGAAATTTGGTCAATCCAATATCTCAATAAACAACTTATTAGATAATGTTTGTATAGGACAGTTGTTTTGTGCTCTCACTCGTTACGTTAAATAGTTGCATGTCGAATGTTTGAAATTGACCATGAAGAAAAATGTTGCTTTCGATGTGTCATGGATTTCAGAGAATTGAAGCAAAGTTTTTGATATTAAGACAGTTAGTAGCTGTTACAGTTTAAACGATATTGAAAAATCACATTCTGCAAAATGATGGTAAGCTGGCGAATCGAGGATGCTGTAAGGGGGAATAACCACAGTTTCAAAAGAAAACACTCGCATAGTGCCTAAAATCAAAATGCCATACCGCTCTTTTTGTTGTACACGTCCATGAAAAGTACCTAACGTGTCAGGAAATTTATTAGTTTCACTACACAATCACAGAGGCCGTTTTGAACGTATGTTCTTTATATGCGCTAACTGTGAAGAGATACCGAAGGTAGTTTGCAGTGAAACAACAAATTGGCTGAAAAATACAAAATTGAAGGGAATTATGGACAATAGCACAGTGTTGCGACGAGACAAAGAAATCACGTGGTACAATTAAACCAATGGTGGGAGAACTGACCCGAGAATTCAAACAATATGATAATGAGGACGTAGCAGTATAGCTTACATAAAATATTTTAATACTGAAATAATATTCACTACATTTAATCCTCCCTCACTGCTAAAACAATGAGACTTCACCTAACTAATGACAAAAGATGAAACGTCCATTGTTTCAGAAATATTGTGACGCAGTCTCAATATTTTGGCACCTCAAGCGTACGGAATCGGATGCGTACGTTCAGCGTTCCGACATTGTTGGTGTTTTGCAACAAATTATTTTGCTGTTGAGCTTGCTATTACTGGATATTTCAAAACATAGCTGTATATGACTGAATAAGTTAACCACGAAAATACAAACATGCATTGCCTATAACGGGAAATTGAATCTTATAAGGGTAAGGAATGTAGAGCGGCAGCCTAGAGCACTTAGCATAGATGAACGAGGTACCAATATCTGACAATAGGAGCACTTAGAGTCCACCACAGTATATACGGAAATGAACGTCTGTCGTTGTCTGCACTTAGGGTGTGACCCTAGAGACCTTACAAGGGGGCCGAAAATGAGCTAGATTAGATATTCGAGTTACCGTCCAAAATTGATTTAAAACAGACAAGTACCGCATGAACACCGAATGACCCATGGCACAATTTGCACCCTGTAATGGGTCCGGCAGAAACCAAAAAAGACACCACAAAAATGAGCTAGCTCATACATTCGAGGTGCCAAAAAACAATTCCATGGGATTCAATTCATGTCACTGATCACTAATGTCCCATGATAGACAAAATGCACTCTGGGCTGTGCCCTCCAGAAACCCCAAAAATGTCAACCATCATACGCCATTGAAAATTTGAGCTAGACTAGGTATTCGAGGTACCAGCTAAAACTAATATAAAACGAACAACAGTACCGTAGTGAGCGCCGAGTGACCCAAGCGACAGAAAAATTGCATTCTGCAAAGGGTCCACCAGAAACCCAAAAAGACCATCCAAAATGAACTAGCTGATAGATCTGAGGTACCACAAGAAAACCAATTCCATGTGATTTTAGTCATGTCACGGACCACTAATGCCCACAGACAAAATGCACTCTAGTTTGTGCCCGCCAGAAACGCCCAAAAATGTCACCCACCGCATGCCAATGAAAATTTGAGCTAGATTAGTTATTCGAGATACCAGTTAAAACCAACAATAGTACCGCAGTGAACACCGAAAGATTCATGACAGACAAATTGCACTCGAGAAAGGGTCCGTCAGAAACCCAAGAGGATCTCTCAAAAATGAGCTAGTTCTGACGTTCGAGGTACTACAAAAACAAATTCCATGTGAATGAATACATGTCACTGGTCACTAAATGTCCTGACAGACAAAATACATTTTAGGTTGTGCCCGCCAGAAATCCCCAAAAATCTGAACCACGGTATGCCACTGAAAGTTTGAGCTTTTTTACATATTGGGATCCTTTTTGGGTTTCTGCCGGACCCAATCCAGAGTGCAGTTTGTCTGTCATGATTGTTTTAAGAGTAAAAGGCACACATATGTAATTCACGGTCGTTTGTGAATGGCTTAACAGCGTGAAATACAGCTTCAGAAGTTTAAAGTTACAATCCTGCATTTATTTTATGAAGTGTCACTGGACGATAGTAAATTAAAAAAAGTTTCGTTGAATACACGAGACATATTGCCGGAGTCTACCAAGCTACAAAACCCGTCTTTCGTAATTTCTCGTGTGCGTTCCGTCAACTGGCAACTTTGCAAATGTG
The DNA here is from genome assembly GCA_002633005.1 of Phoronis australis. Lineage (NCBI taxonomy): Eukaryota > Metazoa > Phoronida > Phoronidae > Phoronis > Phoronis australis. The sequence goes on from NMRA01000172.1 coordinate 651,766, forward strand.
GATATACATTATCCCAAGGACTTCATGATCACACCGAAACAAATAAAACATACTAGAATGTACAGATTTTCATATGATTGAACCAATGTACTTCTGTCGTCATCGACTGTCAAAGGTGCGAAAAACGCTGTAGACCGAACTAGACACGTTACTGTTAAAACCACGAGATGAACAAGGTTTAACTAAGGTCAATAGCAATCCGGTTGCGTGAGCGACTTTAGTTATTTGTGACGTGTTTTTGAATCCATATTGATTACGTCAGCACGGCACCTCACTTAAATAAGCACACGCTTACCTATGATTCATAACCGCTAAGATAACCGTACGGAAAGGTTGTCAAATTGTATGGTTCGTGAAGAAATCTCCAGACGTGCATGGTCGGTTTTAAAAGTTAGGTAGGTTGAACATTTTAAATTGTCACTGAGGAGCCAAACTAATAGTTCGCTATTCGGTAAGTACTGTAGCTTGTACGGAGACGCTTACAAACTTAAGTTTGGATTGGAGAACTTGCGTGTACATGACGTAAACATAACCGTTCCTATTTTTACAACCAGTTTAGACCATACAGTATAAGTTTGACAGACATTTCTGATATAGTCCTCTCCAGAATGCTGCGGATTCTGTTACAACAAAAGTCCCACTGCACGTGCCTTGTTGCTTTTCCTCTTTAAACCGTGTAGGCGGCAGAGCCCGAGTGTGATCGCTCCTCTTATGGGTTAGGTCATCGGGTAGGGAGTATTTTCCTGCATGTACAGTAATGACAATTTCTGTGAGAAAATTTTAACTTTGAAATTACCTTTTCATTAAGTTTTAAAGAACTGAGACCACTGAATTCCTAGAAATGGTATTTTATGGCAAGTATCCAAATACGAAATCAAAGTCGGCTGTCAATTTTTTCCATGGCCTGCCGAAACTTGGAGTCGGCGTTTATCCTCCGCACTCACCTTATTTACGCCATTACGAAATTTTCGATACAACTTTGTGGCGCATTTCTTCAGTGATTCCCATAGACAATAGTAACAAGCGGTAAAATTTAATTGCAATAGATACGTACATTGTTAACATTATCTGTTTTCCCAATCACTCACATCAACCTTGGGCCACATAATATTTTCAATCTTCTGCAAACAAAAGAACCATAGGGTTCTATCGCCTGTTGAAAACTTGCAATTGGCAATGTTTGGAAAATAAATTTCTGTAATATTCAGTTATTTCTGTTTTTAGTAAACCTGAAACATCGCAAGTATTAAGCAAATCTCCGGCCACATATCCGATGCTTGCCAATTCAAAATTTGTGCCAAAGATTATGTCCTCAATACCATAAAACAAATCAACTGTTTGATTTATCCAATGAAAAAGGGAAGACCAAAAAGATTGCGCACATTTACATGACCAATACAAATGATCAATTGACTTTGGTTCTTTGCCACAGAAACTGCATACATGCGAAATGGTTACTCCAATTTTCAAGAGAAAAGTGTTTGTGATAAGGACTGTATGCGTCAAACGAATTTCAAACCACATTAATTTTGAATCATTTGTAAAGTTAACTACACAACGCCACCACTCGTCAATTAGCAAAATATTTATTGCTGGCTCCCATTTTATTCAAATTTTGATTTTTTGTACAATTGATTAACCAAGGCCTTATAGACAAAGTTTCCTTAACCTCGGCAAAAGTAAGATACTTGAAAGTAGTTGTGATGTTTGGCAAAATATTTTCATTTTTTATCTTTTTACTACAAGATATTCATGTAATGTTTTCCCCAAGCCGTAAAATGTCATGAAAGGTGGAGAAAAGCCATGTGTTCTACAGATTGATCATACGTCATTACGCCTCCCTGTGAGTCTAAAAAGTTATAAACACACACAATACTCAATTTTATACCACTTTCCATTCTACAAGTACCTATTACATGCAAAACCCTTGGAACTGAATTGTAATGGTTCATAAGCTACAGCTATATTGTAGTGATCCACAACGAAAGTTCTGAAGAATTTACTGACGTCACTAAATATTTTTCTAGATTATGCATACTTTTTGACCAGATCTCATAAAATGATACTAAAATGCAGAACATTACCGTGGGTATTTAATGGAATACGTGGGAGAGAATGTTTTCCATAGGTCGTTGTTAGATGACGAAACAACTTTATGAAACCAAAACAGTTTCACCTCTCCTCTATCAACTCTCCGCTCACCTTGCCCATTAATACAGTGTACCTCTTTCCTGGCCCACTACATCGCTCATCTCTTCGAATCTGGCCTTAGTAGCTCGTCTGTCCAGTCCTATGTCTCTGCCATTAGTTTTATCCACAAGCTTGACAACCTTCCTGACCCCACTTCCTCCTTTTTCATCAAAAAAATCCTCAAAGGCGCTTCCAATCTGCGCCCTTCTTCTGACACAGGCATGCCCATTACTTCCGCTTTGCTTCACCGCTTGTTTGACGCCTGCCCGTCTGCACTCTGCTGTTTTGCCGACTCGGTTCTCGCACGTGCTATGTTCCTCCTAGCCTTCCATGCCATTCTCAGGGTTGGTGAATTCACAGTCACCTCCTCGCTCTCCTCCCACGTCATACAGGTCAGCGACATCGTCTTCCCCCCTCTGGCGATTCTGTGGTCATCACTATGCGTACCTTCAAGCACAGCTCGGGATCAGTCTCACTTACAATTCCGTCCAGCTAATCTCCCCATTGCCCAGTAGCTGCCCTAACCTTGTACTTGTCTACTTTTCAGCCCTCTCCTGGCCCCTTGTTCCAACCTCAGTGGATCACCGGTTACACGTTCCTGCTTCAACTCCATGTTAACTAACGTGGTTTCCTTTGTAGGACTCGACACCAAGTCGTATACGTCACATAGCTTTCGCATTGGCGCCGTCACCTCTGCGGCCAGCCGTGGCGTCCGTGAACCGGTGATCCAGCGCATGGGGCGCTGGAAATCTGACGCACTAAAAAACTACATTCGCATGTTTGCTTTTCCTCTTCCCCAGGCTTCTTGAACTCCTGGTGAGCCTGTTGTTGCAGCTCCCCATTTCTCTCACTTTGCTTTTCAGCCCCTCCCACTCCCCTGGGTCTTTGGTTTCAGCCCCCTAGGTCAGGTCTGTTGTTGCAGCCGGCCTCCTCCCGTTCGCAGGGCTGTTGTTTCAGCCTGTGGCCCAAGGTCTGTAGTTGCAGGTGTTATGAAGCGTGACTTCCGGTTGTCACGGCACGTACAGTCAGATAAAGCCTCTCTAAGCCGCTTGCCAAGTGGCAATTGCCTCTTGGCCGAATGGTTTAGATGCTTTACTGTCGCTCGTGCAACCCGGGTTTAAGTATCGGTCATCACGAAATTTTCTATACAGGCTTCAATTTCTAGTCATTAGTTCTAGTTACCTTTACTTCCAGTTCGTTATGTTCTTGTTTTTTATATTTTAGACTTATGTATTCTAGTTTTCTGTTATCCCGTTAGTACCAGGTCCTATATTTTATCATAGTTTAAAGTTGTTATTGCCTGGATTCCGCTTCCTCTGATGGGCGAAGTCAGCATTCCCGTGCTGCCATTATGACGTTTTGTCGATGCCCATCTTGCAGAGTCTTAGTTTTATCTATTTACGTCATAATAAATGACAATATTGGCAATCCTCCTCTTGTTTTACTCTGTAACATAGGTCGTGGCGTATCCCGGGCAAAACAGATTACGATGAATTAAATTTAACTTGTTAAATGCATTTATCGTCATTATTTTGACATTTGTCTCTTTATTTTGATACCAGTCCTTAGGGTTTATTTTGCATTACTCATCTCTATTTATAGCCTCAAGGGCCTACTTTTGTATTCATACATTTCTCTACGCGACACCTGATTGTTCTTCCATATTTCCTTTGTACAGTTCAACGTGGTCTCTATCATTCAGCCACCTACCTCGTCGTCTACAGGACATACGTCCGTTCTCTGCATTTTTTTCCCAACCCCCCCATCCCGGGTGTCGCTTCCACTTTCTCTTTTCTCATATACATTTCCTGTTAGGTTTTTTCAAGTTTTGTGTTCATGTTCTGTATTTCCTTTAAGCCCTTCAGGCAGTTCTTTTGTTTTGTTCCCTCTTTCAGGGCTATTCATTGTACAAGCCGGTGGGCGTTTTGTCCATGTCCATTTTGCAGTCTCAGTTAGTTTTATGTATTTACGTCATAATAAATGACAATATTCGCAATCCTCCTCTTGTTTTACTCTGCAACATAGCTCGTGGCGTACCCCGGGCAAAATAGATTACGATAAAACAATTTATAAACGATTAAATATCAGCCAGTTCACAACCACCATGAGAGAAGTCTTGGCATAAAAGAAATCTCGTAATTGTATCGTTTTGACCACTCTAAATAAAATAAATTACGAAGGAGTTTTTAAACCTTCAGAATAGTAGGTGGTGAAAGCAAATAAATGTGTAGCTTAGAAAGCATCAAAGATTTTGCGACAGTTATTTTGCCAGAAGTTGGAAGTCTTTTATTGCAAGAATTTATACTACTTTGAATTTCCGTAAAATATTTTCATAATTTAAGTGAAACCATTTGAGAAAGATCTAAGTAAAACTTAATGTAACTCCCATCTTTGTAAAAGACTCTCTTCTCCATTTTAAGTATTTCTCTTTGCACAAGCGTCTGTCACTACACATTTCAAAGCTCACATACACATCGTTGATGCTCCTTAGATAAAAACAGTTCAACGTTTTAAAAACTACTAATTGCACGCTCATCTATTTAAAAGTGATGTCACAAAACGCTAAAGTTAAGTACTCATTAAATTTACCTCTAATTAAGTATGCAGTGCAATCACGGAATTCTAAAACGCACCAAAATTTTTTCACTGTTTCTCCCCTGAAGTCGCAAGTAGACAAAAACTGGAGTTGGCAGGTAAAGAATGATTTAAAAACCACTTTGTTCGTTAGGAAATCAGTCCAAATGTGTTTATCTCAACGCTGTTTGTAGGCTCATATTTACGCTCGTTATCAGAATATTCCAATAATGGAATCGTTCCATCCACACATTGCGTTTACTCATTCAAGTTTTCTCAAGTAGACACAGTTCATCTGTACTTTGTTTCTATCGAGTCGACTTCCTAACAGCATCGCGTTGGTAAGCTCGTTTTCAAATGACTATAAGCGATAGATCTCTTTTGTAATTACGTTAATTGGTATCGTCTTTAGAGATTAAATCTATGGACCTGAAAATATTGACAAGTTTGCTAGTATTACTTTCACCACTTAACCTAGTAGGTTGCATTTCCATTAGAGGCCCGTGGGAAGGCAAAAATTATTGGGGGGGGTGGGCACACACCAATTCGACTTTACCAAATTACCCCCCATCACCACCACATTTTGGGACACTTTGTAGAGCTGTCCGACAAATATCCTTGAGACTTATTTCAGATAGACAAAAATCGCTTAGTGTACCTTGCTATTTAGCGATCTTATGATAGATCGACTATCCAAATGTCAGCCTGCATTTAAGTTCTGTGAAGCAGCGTCATTTCTTACAAGATTAGCTTCTAACTATCAAAATATATATCAATCAGTCGATTTTCGTAGATACATGAACAGTCATGCAAATCAGAAAGCAACAATCGATAACATGAACAATGCCTTTACCTTGATTTAATGACCAATACCTCTTGATTTGCTTTTGATTTTGAACGACGAATATTGTACCAAAGTCAAAAAAGCAATGCATTTATTGTCATTTGAATTGTGAGTATAATTTTGGGAACTGTCCGAATTTTATCAATATCTAAATGTAATGTACTACATGGCCGGCGCAGCCCTAACCGGGGCTATATTCCCCCAACTCCTTGTGGTGCACCGCTAATAGACCATGGGCAGCGAAGCACTGAAAAAAGCGGGGGGCTATAGCCCCCCAGCCCCCTATGGTGTGCCGCCCATAAACATGTACTATCAGAAACCAATAAATTTTGTTTACCAAAACGGAATGTTGTAAGCAATTTCTGCAGGCATGCTCGGAGATTTTTGACGGGTAACCGGGGAAACATGAAAGCCGGGGCATTTGTATTAAGGAGTATTTTTGCTCATTTCAGAGGTACCTATAACGGTTCAAGACTTAAACTTGAACTCCAAAAAAACGCTGGAATATTTGTTTACGGTTTTGAATACTTTGAGTAGGGGAAAGTTACCGGTTCCGTACCAGTTATCATTATCGTACCACGTATTTTCCCGCCAAACTACGTATGCTTGGCAACCAAAAGAGTGATTACTTTTAGCGACCTCAAACGGCGACGACAGAAAACCAAGTAAAATGTCGAGCAGACAACCCGGTGAAAAACGGTGAGCATTTTCCACTTTTTTGACATGTTGATGTAAATTTTAGCTCCCATTAATAGTGTGATAAGACAACAACAAGTATAGCAAATGAGTGAACCGATGTGCCATCTGGTAGCTCATTCTCATCTCTTTGTATGGTGTAATTTCTGGTTGCCAAATCGCATGCCAAATATTTTCAGCCCACGTGTTTGAAAATAGGTCAGTGTCACGAGTGTCGTAGCACTACAGGTCACGGGTATGGTACCCGGGGTACGATACATGTAACCAAGAGGTACGATCCACAACACGTGATACGAGTAGGTAATGTGTTGTTTTTCTTGCGTTTTAGTACTATTTTTTTACTTTCAGGTAAATGCCATCGCCGTCGTCATGGACATCGGAGGATATGCAGAACTGTCTCAAAGCTATAGATGAAGGATTGTGATTTAACGCTGCTTCTAAGCTATTTGGTATCCCAAAGCCCACTATTCGCCGTCACCGCATGGGTCTGAATAAGTACGCAAAACATACCAAGTTACGCGGAGGTCCAAAAGTTTTGCCTACAGAAATAGAAGCTGATTTGGTAGAACACATAAAAGGTCTTGACGATCTTTTTTGGTATCACGCCAAAAGGTCTTATGAAACTTGCATATCAATTGGCAAAATCCCATGGCATCCATAAATTTAGCGAAACAAAACAGTCTGTCAATAAAACCTGGTACTACAGCTTTATGAGACGACATCCAGAACTCAGTCTGCGCACTCTACTGGTCGCATGAAAGGTTTCAGCCGCCGAGCTGTTTCAGATTTCTTCGATAAATATTACGAGCTAATTGAATTACACGGATTTACTGCTGACAGAGTGTTTAATATGGATGAAACTGGACATTCTACCGTGCAAAGGCCATCGAAAGTGATCTCAACGAAAGGGAAACGCCAAGTTGGAGCAGCAACAACCCCTGAACGAGGAACAAATACTTCTGGTGTCCACTGTCATTCTGCCATTGTCCAATACATCCCCCCGATGCTCATCTTCAAGAGGAAAAGACCGTGATTCCTTGAAAGTAGATGCACCCACTGGTACAATTTTTGCCTGCACTAATTCAGGATGGATTGACTCTATAGTTTTCATTGAATAGCTTCGTCATTTTATCCGATCAGTGAATGCGTCAGTTGAAAACAAAGTCCTTCTACTCGACGGACATGCATCCCACACAATAAACCTTGACGCCATTAAGCTAGTGCCGGAAAATGGTGTTTTCATTCTCTCCTTCCCCAGGCACACAACGCACAGGCTCCAACCCTTAGATGTTAGCTTTTTTAAGTCATAATTGTGATTCCGATGGAGACTCTGATTAACCTACATAAACCAGGCAATTTAAGTTTGTTACATAAGTATAGTTGAGTGGTCCATTTTGTTGTCTTTAAGTGTTGGTTTGTTCGCACATATTTATAAAGACCTCTGTTAGCATTAGAGTCATAGGGAAACGCTGTTTCTTGTAATATGTTTCTATGTGGCCAATAAAAGGTTTGACTGTTTGCACTGTCTCCTTGTTTATCTTTGCTTGGTGAAATACACGTAGTTATTAGTATTGTACCACTGGTACGATTCTGATGTCTGACAGGTACGAATTACAAAACCGGTCATGTGAATCGTACTTTTAGTGACTTTTATACAACCGTATTTTGCAGCTAATACATAATCATTATTCTTGATTATTCTATCCTAGGTTTTCATTATTTCAAATGTAACTACTCCAGCGTTGGTTATACTATTTTGATTTGTTTAATTTCTGCCCTGGAGGTTTCTTCTCTAACGTAATTTGCACAACATTACTGTCCTGACTCCTGGAGACACCCATTTCAAGAGCATATCGCTAATTAACCCATCAGTCATTTTCCTTGATGAATGTAATTATTTGGCACTCTGAAGTACATCTCTTCATTGTTTTGTTTAAGTTTTGTTTCCTTGTCTTATAGAGGCCAGTCTTAATGCATTGCTTTGTGTTTAGCATACATGTACCTACCAGTGAAGCTTAATCCCCCCATTTTTGGCAAGTACCCCTATAACTCAGAAGTCATCTTGGTAAACAATTCAATTCAATCGACTCCATGTTTGGTCAGTTTATTAGTGGGCAAGCAATATGATTGTTCTACTGTGTTTTACCTCTATGTTATTTAGTTCAGGTTGTCACTGTCACTGCTAGAAGTTATTAATACATCAATCAGAGCGATATCTCGAGCCACTTAGAATTTTCAAAATACAATCCACAATCTGCATCGCTGCATTGAAATTTGTCATCTAGAAAATTGGAATTGAAGGTCAATTCATTATGGAGAGACGATATTTGTTATGCATGTTAACATTTACAAATATTTGGTAGAATCAAAAGCAGTTGATGGACAGTCAATGGAAAACTTTGAAATCATTCAATTACTTCCAGGCACTGCATTGATAAGATTTTACACCATGGTTTGTACAAGGACACTGTGATTATTAAGTGTAATGTCAGACCATCTCAGAGCATCAACAATGAGTGGAACTCGGTCGGCATATTAAAAGCATTGAATAGTGGTGAAATAGTATCTTGCATTTGCAAATGTATGACCGGTTTAGGAAAACCATCCAGTCACATTGGTGCTGTCTTGTGGAAAATTGAATACGCTGTTAGAATGGTGCTGACGGGCACTATCTACACGGACATGTCCCCAAATTGGAATAAGGGAATCAGGCGGAAATAGAGCCTAAAGTTCTTAATGAAATAGTTTTCAAGAATCCAAAGTTACAGCAGAATATTGTTGAAGACTGTGATAATCCCGGTGCTAGATGGGATGTGCCTATGTTTTCATCTCAACAGGCATTCCAGGAACATTGTTACAAATCATGCTTGCATGTCTTCCCTCATTCAGCTAAAAAAGACATACTAAGTATTCTTTAGCAAGCCATTCTCTATTATAGTAGAACCACATAAGTCTCATGATTGAACACTGGAATGTGGAAAGTATAAAACGTTTGACGACAAAATTAAATAGTCAGATGAAAAAAACTAGTGTTCTCGCAGCCACTACTGTTCAGTAAAGTGATACTGACTTCTAGAATTTCAGGCAAATCAGGATAATAGGAAGTGTCGCACATAAAGTCCCTGTGAAAGTAACCACCGACGCCGCTAACTTTTTGGCCTAGTTTTACAAAGTATGAGAGTCTGAACAAAGAGAAAGCATTGGACTACAACAATAAGTGATTCACTATTTCACACGCAGGGCTATCAGTTACCCCTTCAGAAAGCATGTAAGCAGCAAGCCCTGATGGAATGTAAATGGGGAATACGTTGTTGGAAATAAAATGCAAAGTTCCAATTCCTGGTCCTACCAACATTAACTCGTATCATCAAATAAATATGATATCGTGTATAACAGTGATGCTGCTACCCTTGAGGTCAAAGTCCAGAAACGATATTACATGTACATGCAAATGCAAAAATAATCATATTTTGTAATGGTCCTAAGAAAGCAACACTAGTTTTGTACAGAACCTACAATGATTCTACAACGTAGATGTACATGTACTATACAGCTGTAGCACTTGGGTACAGGTAATCACCAAGCGAAGGCAATAACAAAAATTATCCTCACGAAATGAGGTTTAAATATACAGGTCTACATGGGAAACAACGTAAAGTAGTGTCTCTTCTTGATCTGCCCGATGTTGTGTGGAAGAGGGTAGATGCGTACATGTGCACGGTTATTGTACAGTATAGAGCTTTGTTTATGGAAATCTTTAGTATTTTCTACGTAAAGAAATGGTGTGTGAGGTTAGCAGGGTTTCTTTAGCTTTTTGCCGTCGTGTCCTCTCATGATCCTTTTGGAGGGGGCCTTGTGGTCATATCTTTCAAACATAGTGATTTTCGTAGAAGTGAGAGGATAGAGGGCCAGTAGAATGGCGGCAAGTCCTTGTTGTTCCAGAGGCAAGGCTTGGTACAGAAGTTGACCAGCCTTAAATTATGAACGTCCGTAGCAGAATGATTCGTGGCTGACACACTGAGAGATTTGACCAAAAGGGCTTGGCCACCCTTCCTCAGGCTGCTGTATTGGTCGATCAGGGCTGTAAGAACTGCACGCGATCAGCTCATACTGAAAGACGTCGGCTATGTCAATATTACGTTGTTGTCTTACGACAAACAGCCAACTGAATAGCGTCTCATCGCCATAAATGACCAACGCTTGTCATGGACTAATTGCTTAGTAACATTCACTGCTTAGTGAAATCAAAGTTCTGACTGTTCTGCTCACTGCTAATGACTAGTTGGTTCAGAACTATCAGGATGTGTATAACTACGTGGCCATTAAAGAAGTTGTAGAGATAAGACTGCTGGTCAGTGAGGGGAGACCTGTGTTTCTCTAGGTCCTCCACAAGTTCTCTAATCATTCTCGCCCAGTTTCACTATTTCTTCTCTTCACCACCTTAATTCTGCATGTGCTCCATAGCAGTATTAAGGTGGGCACACAATGAAAGGGATAACCCACACAACCACTTGCTAAGCTTTTATCAAAGCTTCCCTCATACCCCCAGGACATTTTACCCTTTTAAGAACTGCTTGCTCTTCGAAATGATCAGCTTTTACTTCGGTCCTGCCATTCGAGTGACGACAGTCGTGCACTACTATGAATAAATCTTTCTTGGCAGTCTCTGGAAGGTGCTACCCGCACAATAAAACGAATTAGAGAAACTTCGACAGAACTTGGGATAATTATTTTGGCAGAATTTATCCAGCCCTATATTGGACATTGTAACTGAATTAAATAGCGTTTTTGTGGAACTTAAGATGGCGTTATTCTGCTTAGCAGCTAATTGTTTATTTGTTAATGGGTTTGCGCAGTAGATGTACATTATCCAGATTACAGCAATGTGCGTGAAGGAACACCTAGCGAGGAGTTGTCGAGGTTAATCCAAAATTGAAAATGCTTTCGACGTTGTTAAGTTTAGTTTGAAAACTGCTCAACCACTGTAGACACCTCACACAAAATTGTGGTGACCTGCTGCGATGAAATACATCATCACCTTGAAAAAAGGCTGTTGAAGGAAGAAGGCAGTGTTATACTTGGTTTGAAAAGGAGGCCGGTCGAGTAAACCATAACTTCTTCACAAGTCTTGATCCCACTCGAGTAGAAATTCAGTAGCAATACGCCTTTGGTGTGATTATATTGTGATTGTATGCCTGCAGATAATTGAGCCCTTAAGTCATCAAGTTGAAAATAAGAAAATAGGCCGTCACCTTGAATTACAAAAAATGTTCAAATTTGCAACCAAGCTAATTTTGTTCTCCCAATAACAATTGAGCCCCAAAAATCAAAGTACGCAAAATTTGAAAACATTTGTATTATTTCAATTATTTATTAATCTTTAAATGATGTACAAATTAATATATCTTTGCATAAACGCCAATTGTAACTGAATATATGGACAATTTATACCTTTTTAAAATTTCTTTTGTTAGATGCAAAGAACTACATGTACGTGCCACGAAACGCTCTAGCAATGCTGGTTATGAATACGCAGTTAACAATTTATTGGATTGTTAACAATATCGTGCTGGTGTGATTTATGCCACAAATTGGTGTATGTGTACTGTTGTTAATTCTTGTACGCAAACCGGATGCATATTGTCGTCATCTCTCATGTCTGGGTGTATGGAGTCCGCTGCTGTGACTCCTAAGCCCCTTGCAGGACCTTATTGAAATTTGGCAGATGTGCTCTTGTAAAGGTGAAAACAGATGCCAATGAATGTCGGGTCGATTACCCCTTTTGCAACCTAGTGACAATTTTACTTTTTTACGTTTGCTTCAGGATTGTCAGAGTTCCTTGATGGATTTTCTTGAAATTTTTGTTAAAGGAGAATGCCACTCCAAAAAACCTATTTTGTATCAATTTAGATGGAGTACTTCCACTCAATAGCAGCAAGTGCAGTTCTTTTACCTGAAACCTGACGGCAAATGGAGGTGTTGAAATTAACCAATGACGTCACAGGTTCGAACGGAGGCTGTTCAGCAGTTCACAACACGCTTACTGGTGTCAGTTTAGCGCTTGAATTCATCGTTTTACACTATTAAATCATCAAAATTCGATGTAAAACCCTTACAAATACATCGAGTTCTTGAACAAACGTGTTGTTTTATTTCGCTGTTACGGCTTTAGATGTATTTGAACGTAGCCTACAAAGTTCGGTAGGCCAATTATTCAATTTCGGTCGCGGGTGTTTGAGGTCTTTTCGATGATAATTTCAAATTATTCTTCCGTGAAATAGAGACAGGAGAACATAGCTGTGTGTTATATTTTTTCAGCTCTAAACACAAAAAACTCCTGTTATCCCGGCCAGTGCCTCGGAACCCGATCAGGCCCGTCGAGGCCGGACTGAACACATCACGAAGACTGTACTAGTGAAGTAAAGAAATAATCAGCACGTGACTATTTTGGTGAACTAGCCTCGAAACGGCAAATCTACTTGTTGGGGGCTGCGAAGTCAGATCCCCCTTCCACAGAACCGTCATGAGGGCAAGAGTTGTACAGCAACAAAGATTCCAATAATGTATATGTATATCTAAATAAAGATTCCCCTAACACCTGAACAAAGGATATAAAATCGAGTTATTGTTTTGCACAGCTTTCTGTCAGGCCTCGGTGCCCGGTCAATTAGTTTATTACATTTAAAGCAGGTAACTCAGTGATTTATTCATTGCTTTCCTCTCAAAACATTTGCACTCACGAACACTCCACAGGCATTGCAAATTGTATCTAATGAGACAGACTTTGTTTCAGTTTTGTATAAGCATAGATATTGTGAAACAGAACGCACAATAATAAACGTCAGCATGGCAATTTTTAATCCCGACTTAGACGAGTGCTCATCCGGCGAAGACTTCACAGGTCGATCGATAGGTTTCAACAAGCTATCATTTCGAACCGGAATACACTGATCAAGAAATACTAGAGAGGTGTCGTGAACGTGCACAGACAACGGAACATATGGAATTTTCCGATAACCGTTTGAATGACAGTCCGCTAACTGCAGGATTATGGAAACGACTGACGCTTGCGTTTGCTGACACGAAATTCCGCAAGCGAANGTTCGGTAGGCCAATTATTCAATTTCGGTCGCGGGTGTTTGGGGTCTTTTCGATGATAAATTCAAATTATTCTTCCGTGAAATAGAGACAGGAGAACATAGCTGTGTGTTATATTTTTTCAGTTCTAAACACACAAAACTCCTGTTATCCCGGCCAGTGGCTCGGAACCCGATCAGGCCCGTCGCGGCCGGACTGAAGACACCACGAACATAAACCACCCAAAGTTGGAAACTAAACATCCAGTCACAAAAGACTGTACTAGTGAACTAGAAATAATCAGCACGGGACTATTTTGGTGAACTAGCCTCGAAACGGCAAATCTACTTGTTGGGGGCCGCGAAGTCAGGTTCCCCTTCCACAGAACCGGCATGAGGGCAAGAGTTGTACAGCAACAATGATTCCAATAATGTATATGTATATCTAAATAAAGATTCCCCTAACACCTGAACAAAGGATATAAAATCGAGTTATTGTTTTGCACAGCTTTCTGTCAGGCCTCGGTGCCCGGTCAATTAGTTTATTACATCTAAAGCAGGTAACTCAGTGATTTATTCATTGCTTTCTTCTCAAAACATTTGCATTCACGAACACTCCACAGGCATTGCAAATTGTATCTAATGAGACAGACTTTGTTTCAGTTTTGTATAAGCATAGATATTGTGAGAATAATTCATTTTGAAACAGAACGCACAATAATAAACGTCAACATGGCAATTTTTAATCCCGACTTAGACGAGTGCTCATCCGGCGAAGACTTTACAGGTCGATCGATAGGTTTCAACAAGCTATCATTTCGAACCGGAATACACTGAACAAGAAATACTAGAGAGGTGTCGTGAACGTGCACAGACAACGGAACATATGGATTTTTCCGATAACCGTTTGAATGACAGTCCGCTAACTGCAGGATTATGGAAACGACTGACGCTTGCGTTTGCTGACACGAAATTCCGCAAGCGAAACGCCTTCTTGGAGAAGCGCAGATCTGTCTCACTGGCTATCCTGATTTTACACCGCATCTAAACTGAAGAGGTGTGCTTACGACATTTTTAGGGCTGGGAAAAAGATCTGGCGAAAACTTCCAACACCCACAGGGCCAAACAGAAGCCTGACGAACGAGTACGTTATCAAGCAGGTTATATAAAAAGTTATGTTCTCATGCCTTGAATTAATTGTAATTGTTTATGTTCTCAAGGCCAATTACAATTCTCCATAATAAAAAAACTGATCAACAACTGATCCACGTTTCTTTAACTCCTGCCTGCTGAACGTAAAGAAACTACGGACAGCGTTTAATATCAGCCTCTCAGTCTCTTTTTCTGCACTGGTATGAGCTGTTTGGTGAGCCGGCATTCGTCAGTGAAATCACTATCGACGAAATGCTGGCCAGAGGCACGGAGATGTTTCACGGCCTCATATTTGGTATTGACGGCGTACTTTCCATTCTTCACTGCATCGAGCAACTTCCGAAGCATTACGGGCTCTCGAGAAAAACCAAAAAACGATATACCCGCTTTCGTTGCAGCTTCATAGTTCGCACAAGCGGGAACGATACACCACACCATAGCGGCACTCACAATGGAGAAGAACCACTGACGTCGGTGCCTCGTTTTTCACCTTTCTCACAAGTTAACGCGACAGCTTTCGGCGAGGTAAAATCGACCGTATACGAGGTGATGTGGATATAGGCAGATTAAGACAGTAAAAAGACTCATTAAATCAGGTGGCATTTTCCTATAAGGAGACGTCATTCCATTTACAAACGGATTTGACATCTTTTGCGCTACCTTGTGGCCATTTCTTATTTTGAGTCGTTTTCTGGCCTCCACTTCTCTATCTACTAAACCGCAGATGTTTTCTTGATGAGGAGGCCACGAATGACGAGGAATTTCGAAAGGGTTCGACTACTTTGTATCCCCCTAGTTTCGATTTTGTGTTTTTTGCGTTTCTGGTCGAATCTCCTTAACACTTTGAGGGAGCTTTGTGAAATTTGAGTCATGTTAAACTGATCTGAATAAAGCTCTGCACCGTAGTGGCAAAGTTTTTTTACGTTTGGTCTACATTTTCGTAGTCCGTGATGGATTTTCATGAAATTCAACAGTTTCTATTAAGCAGAAGACAACGCCCCATTTTGGACGGACGCGACGTTTTCTAAGCCATCTGTTGGTACATTTCTGACCTTCTTTCTGCCCGCCAAACTTTCCATCTTTGTACATTAATTGGACTTCTGGTACCGTTAGATACTGTTCTGCAGTAAAATTTCAGGATGCAGCGATACATGTATGTGCGAAAATGCGATAAACTATTTACTCCAACTACCTAACAGAAATTTGCAGGTAAAGGCTTTCTAATAGATGAGAATGAACAAACACCTTTTGTGTAGATTTGAAATGTAAAAAAATAGTGATCTTGATACACGGAGTGTGTGTTATCGTAAACAAAAGATATCGGAACAAATTTTTACGATTGTTGTTACTAAAGAAAGTGGACTCTGGAAAATAACAATGTTCATGAGGAAAGCGACTAAGGAACATCTTTTCCATAGTTGCCAACATTCGAGAATGATAAAAACAGGAAAACCGGATTGAAAAACGGGACTTCCACATACTAAACGGGCTATTTGGGTCTATGTCATAACGCAGGTGTGAAATGTTCGCTGCAACACACAAAGACGTACCGACAACAAGAGAGATAATACACCCATAAGCGCACAGCAAATGCGGGTGCTTCAAAATTACGGTTGATTAAAAACCCATTAAACGTCCCGTTTTACTGGTGTGCAAAAATAGTGTTATGTTGTTAGTATATATAGATTATTACATGGCGAAGTCGTTAACCCCCGTTATCTAGAGCCCGAGTGGATTTTGGAGAATTATCGCCCGAGGGGCGTCAGCCCCGAGGGTGATAATTCTCCAAAATCCACAAGGGCTCTAGATAAGGGGGATAACGGCTGAGAACATGTAATAATCTATTTATACCACATACTACACGAGAAACATTGCAATGAATCGATTTACCTTTTCTGACTCTCCACGGCTTTGTAACTACTTTCTATGTCAGAGGCCCGGGGTCGGAGGTCGTGACCTTTTAAGAAAAGCCGGGCTTTTTTGTCAAATAATGCTTTTACTCAAAAAACCAATTGAAAACTTGAATATAATAGAAATAAACTGAATTCATAAATTAAGGTTTACCAACTATTATAGCTTAAAACACGTTTTTTTTCACGCTAAGCTTCGACCGGGAAATTATCGTCTGCTAAAGTAGGTTAACAATGGTAACTGAATATAATTCTCAAGTCAAAGATCCTGACGACACGATAACCGCATTCAAACTGGAGATCGGTGATTTACAAGTAAGAGGACATGAGGTAAATCGATTCATTGCAATGTTTCTCGTTTAGTATGTGGTATAAATAGATTATTACATGTTCTCAGCCGTTATCCCCCTTATCTAGAGCCCTCGTGGATTTTGGAGAATTATCACCCTCGGGGCTAACGCCCCTCGGGCGATAATTCACCAAAATCCACTCGGGCTCTAGATAACGGGGGATAACGACTTCGCCATGTAATAATCTATATTTATTACATGGCGAAGTCGTTATCCCCCGTTATCTAAAGCCCGAGTGGATTTTGGAGAATTATCGCCCGACACGATACCCGCATTCAAACTGGAGATCGGTGTAAGAGGACATGAGAGAAAATTTTCACTGAATTAAGATATCATTTTTGTGGAAATAATGTGTCTTATTTTTCGTAGTGTATAAGTACAGTACAATGCGGTTTGTTGAACGTGCGATTATTTAAGTATTCTATTTTCACTCTTGATGACGTCAGTCGCTGTGTGGTGTAGTGGTTAAAGTCGGCGATCAGCAATACCAAGGTCACGGGTTCGACTCCGTCTTCGGTTTCCCGCCAAATCGTTATCTCACTAGTGAGATAACTTTATGGGTTATTACACGGTTTTATCTGCCTTTTGATGCTAATATTGTGGTATAAATGATAATATTTCAGTGTCGCCGTGTGTTAAGCAGCGGAATGTTTTGTGTGGCGGTATGGGGGAAACTAAAATTCAAATAGTGGAATAGTTCACCACGACCGGAACGGTTGGCAAGTACAATATACGCTGTCGGCAACAAGTATTGGATTGGATTTCTACAAGGCAAACTTTTCATTTTTTAAAAATTGTTGCACGAGTATAGGTAAATACTGCATATAACAGTGATTGCGCAGAAATCGAATTAACAACAAATTATTTGGGCAACAGTTAAACACTGCACTAATGAATTATACTAGAAACAATTGAAAACAACAAGAATTTATATCAACACAAACACACACTTAGCTACGCAAATATGAGTGGTTTTTAGGAAACTACCTAAAAACCTGTTACTAGGGCCTAAACTTTTCATTCACAGAACAAACACTCAGAAACCAAAAGTCACTTCTTTCTGTGAAATACTGTAATATGATTTTAACACCGAAACATGTCTTGTTAAAAAACTTCTACTGTGTAGTTGGATAGTTTGTCGAAAGTGCGTATAAAGAACATGGTCAATCTACTGGTCTGGTTTGTTGATTAATTTTGCCGAGAAAGCGCTGGTTGTCTAGAATCTAGCGCAAGAGTCTCGCTTAATGAACAAAAATGTCAAAATGAAAATGAAGCAATGATATTAGGCTTGGTTTGATAACAACACGCGATCAAACCTCAGTCGAGCAGACTGCCGGAAATTAAGTCAGTGCTGATTGAGCTCTGATAAAAACTGTGAAAAAATGACTCAAAATCCGTAGATTTACGATCTTTAGGTGCAGCTGCCTGGCCACCTGTTGATTCACATGACGTAGTGAGTAGGGAACAAGAAGATCCCGAAGTAATTAAGTGATAAAAGACCTTAGTCTTCTTAAGTTATTCACACGCTTCGTGATCAATGATAAAACCGGGATTTGGGTCAGATGAGGATTTTTACACTATGACAAGATTAAATAAAAGGGATCATCAAGAAATCATCGATTTGAAGAGACTGGTTTGATTGAGCTGGGTGACACTATAGGTAAGTCAGATAAAATTGTCAAAGAAATAATGTTGTAGTCGATGTGTTTGATATCATTCCCGCACAATGAAAAACCGGGTGACTCGGATGCGGCTTTTGTGAAAGTTGGCCAGAAACTAGAAATTTAAATGGCCATGGGTTACGAGAACATCTGTCGCTACCAGGCAATGAAAATCTAACGAGAAAACGGATTGATCTAAGCGTTCGAGGTTGTCGCCTGGGTGAGCAGCTCACTGGTCCGACGGTGCACTAGTCCGAAAGTCTACTAATAAAGCGGAACTGAGCGACAAAGCATTAACATTCTACGAAACTGATACACTGTAGCAAATATAGGTCTGCATTTGATTCAAACAGGTTTTCGGAATATTGGGATGTAGCCATTCAAAGCATGAGTTTAAATTAAGTCCAATTTCGCGCGCAGACAATCCGAGTGATGTGTATTAGTACCAGTCGGCCGGAGTATAATGCACTTGATTTTCTTAAAGATCTAGCGAACGAGAATTTCTAATTGGTCTGTTCTTTCGGTTGCAATAGAAGAAATCGTTCTATATCGCAAATTAAAAATGTGTGAATTAATTAAAAACACTTTTCCATCTTCCCAAAATATTCATATTGCCTATTACTAGTTACAAACCTTTGTTCTATTGTTCTAAAACATGTGAATGTATAACGTCACAATCATGCCCGACAGGACGTCCGACATGTTTTATGATCGTTATCAATATTGATTGTGACACACTTACAATAATTGAAGAGCCACTTACGTCAGATTTAGTATTATACATTGTAAAGACAATTTTCACCAAAATTTGCATCTTAAGTTGTTCAAAAATCACATTATATCGTTAATCTGTTAACAAATGTGACTTCTGTTGTTACTATTAAGTGTCTTGTTGGCGAGTCTGACGTAAAACAAATTACAGTGAATTGTGTACGTTTTGTCCCGACCACCTTGCTGTGACACCTTGCGGAAAAATGCTGAGCAGAACGTAAATATGTTAGGTTCGGAAATAATGCATTTAATTTAATTTGTGTTTAAAAATGGGATTTCACAGAAGAAAGTGTTAAATAAATGCGTATTCATCACACTGAATATTTAAAATGTGAAGAAGTACTAAGGGATTATTATTATAAGTGACTTATTTTTATTTAAATGGCATAGGCAAAAAGTGAGATCCCCTTCTTAAAATAGCGGGCCCTGCCAGCAGGCGGCCGAAGAGCGGGGCCCCTATATTGATATGGGCGGCCCTGCCTGAAGGCCCCGGAAAGCGGTGCCTGCAATATCAATATAGGGGGTCCCACCGGAAGGCAGCCGATGAGGGGGCCCCACTATATTAGTATAGGTGCCCCCACTTTTGAGGCCCGAAATTCAATTTTTGCCTATGTCATTTTAATAAGAATAAGTNTATAGGGGGTCCCACCGGAAGGCAGCCGATGAGGGGGCCCTACTATATTAGTATAGGTGCCCCCACTTTTGAGGCCTGAAATTCAATTTTTGCCTATGTCATTTTAATAAGAATAAGTCATTTTAAAAAAGCTGATTACTGATATTTGACGTCACGGTGACGGTAAAATGTGACCCCTCCTAAGGTCACCTTAAGATGTTTCGAGTTATTGATTTATTTATTTATTAGTGTAATATGTACAATCAGGGTAGCCCCATCAGTCCACACTGCTTTCCATGGGGGCTCTCAGTAAAAACATAATGGCAGTAAGACAAACTAACAGAATTACAAAATGAAAGAATCTGACAACATTTAAATAATCAGTAAAGAATGAGAAATTAACATGGAAAGACCGATGAAACAAAATAAAAAAATAAAATATGATAAATAGAAGAAAAAGAGAGTAAGACAAGATGATTAACTAACATATAAATATAAATATAAAAAATTACAAAACAAATGAATAATTAATAAAAGTAAGACATAACATATATATATATATATATATATATATACACACGCATGTATACACATACACACATGCATCAATACATGCATACATAAACATACATACATAAATATATAAATACACACACATACATAAATACGTCACATGAATACACAATTGCATAACACACACATAAACATATACACAAATGAATAAAAAATAGTCTGATATGGGGATACTGGGAACGTAAGTGTGCTAAACAGAACATATCTACGTGAAGTTAAATCGATTTCTTACAATTATTTTAAAAGTTATTAAGGATGGTGCAGATTTGGCATCTGCAGGGAGAGTGTTCCATAAATAGGGCCCGCTGATTATTTCCCAGTTTCGTTTCTGGGTTTCGGAAGATTGAAGTTGGATGATAATGAGGACATAGTATTGTGGCGATTAGTAGTCATCTTAAACTTAGCACTTAATTATGTTGGGACAAAACGTTCAAAGCATTTGTAGATACAAGAGGAAGGTAGGAATTTATGTCTTGTGTGTTTTTTCATTATCCCAGTCTTCGTATGAAGGTTTTCAATGTTAATCTCCAACACCATCTCCCAGAATAATCCGGGAAGCCCTATTTTGGATAACCTGGATGGTTTTCATATCCTTGTCTGATGCACCGGTCCACACCGGGAGGCAATAATCTAGGTGAGATTGAATGATAGCATTGAAAGGGTTTTCAGTGTTACTCTTTACTATTTATGACAATCGTTTACAAGTAATTCTAACAAAGAACTCTTCAGTTACGGTGAGCCTTAACCTAAGGTGGCTCTGAGTTAGTCACTCCAGGTCTCACCTTGCTCTTTGCTTAGATTACTGATACATTCATGCTTGGAAACAACCGACATGTCGTTAGTGTTCTGGACCAAGCTTCACACTGCAAAATTAAGAAGTCAGTTTGGAGATATTGGGTCAAAATAGTCAATATGAGGATAATGGTTAAGTGGACGTGTAATGGATTCAACCGACGCCCATTACGTCCATTTCATCAAAGTTGATAAAATCGGAATTCATAGCCATTAGTATATATGGATGTAGTTCGAAAATGGACATTAGAATAAAGCATGAAATAATTGGTCAAAAAAGACCCAATTTGTCAAACAGCCATAACGGGTTAGAATGTACTAATGGCTCAAACTAGATACAATGGTTTAACATGGACTTGTAGGTAATGGATGACAATGGACGTAATGGGTGAAAATCTACATATTGTCAGAACAGACGTTGGCCTATTTATTCCATACGCACACTGCTTTTTAATTTTTCTTACAGGGATAGGAGACAAGACGAAGACTAACTGCACGCAGTTTACAGAAAACCTAGTCGAGATGTGCACGCCATTCCTACTTCAATGTGTTATTTTAGCTAGTGTGTTTGTTTGGATAAAACCGGAACTTCCCTCATTATATGGTTGCGGCAACAAAACTGCTTATGATGTTGAACATTATACTTCTCGGACAACAAAATGTTTGAAAGATTTGCCGTTTCTTACATGTCGGGCTGATTTATGCGGCTCAGCTGTTCAACAACCAGGTGGAAAAGGATCTAAAAAAGGAGCAAAACCGTTTAAACCAGGTGCACCATCACACCGCATTCCATTGTGCTCATGTGACTCTTTGTGCATCGGGTATGGCGATTGTTGTCTAGATTTCTTGACCAATTGTCCAGATCGTGCGAAAGACGTTATTCCAACGGAATGCTTTGAAGTGGTAACCTCTTCAAAGATTTACTCTACACTCATGGTGAACAACTGCCCAAATGACTTCCAAGATGACAAGATTGCTAGAGCTTGTTTGAACACTGACGAATCTGTGGTGAGCAGAATTCCAGTGAGAGACAATGTAACCGGAATACAATACAGAAATCTCTTTTGTGCTCAGTGCCACGGAGTTAAGAATGTGCTGTTTTGGAAATTTAATCTCACGTGTTATGAAAAGTCTGAAAGTGCTACTGAAAGCAGTCTTAAAGAATTTCTGCATCGCTTGAATGACCCTCTTTGCAATTTGACCATGGAAGATCCAGACGGCTCATACCGTTACTGTCATTCAAAAGTTGTCCGTGATTGTCCTCGTGGCTGCAAGTCAAATGAGTTGGTAAAACTCTGTCGATCTTCGCCATCATTGTTCGTGAAGATTAATGAAAGATACTACAAAAATTACTACTGTGCACTTTGCAATGACCCGCAAAACGTAGCTGGCATGACTTGCAGTGCCACAGCGTCGCCAGAACACTCTGTTATTCCAAAGCCGTCTAAACCTATCCTGTGGAAATTTTCATTCTCACTACTTCTTGATGTGAATAATATTGGAAAAATTCATGTCGATTTGTCCGAATCTTTAGGTTTGAGAACAAAAGACAGCACCGCCTCCATAGCCGAGTGTGATTCGATTAATCTCACGGAATGCAGGTTTTCAAGCTGTCAAAAAGACTATATCTTGCAAAACGGAGAGTGTGTTCCTCACTATGCACTATCGTCCGTGCAAATAAACATACAGTATATTCCATCTCACGGCAACGGCGTCGATACGGAAATAGGAAGTAAAAGATTTACGAGGGGAACCATGCCCTTTATTGTGAAAGGCCTGGAGAAGTTGTTTGACATAAACTCGAAACCCAGCTTCAAACTAAGCGTGGAAAATCACTTATTTGGAAGTAATTACTCAACCAATCAGATTCTTCTGGACATAACGTTCATGCAGCGAATAAACAAAAACAACTGCCTTTCACAGAAAAAACATAAAGCAACGATGTACGAAAACTTGACATCTCTCGTGAAATCGCTATTTTCATCCAAAGGGCTTGGCCCTGTGCTATCAATATCCCTGAATGCGAGTAATTGTTTGCCAGCAAATACCAAGTATAACGAATCAATGAACTCCTGGTATAGCTCATTGAACGAATGTACCAACAAGACCGTTTATAAAGGTGACTTCAGTGTAGTAAGCAATGGTTACGTATTTCTACGTGATTTTGGTGGATCGGTGCCTAAAGCGGATGTGCGTAAGGTGAACGATTCCTTGATCGTCTGTCTCGACAATATCCAAACACATGCTGGGAAAACGTCGGCTTTAGGAATACTGACAATTGTGTGCTTTTCTTTTTCTGAAGTGTTTCTTCTAATTCGCATCCTCCTCCAACCATTCTGCTCCGTGTATCATACATTTCCGGGAAAACTCCAGTTTTGCTTAACTTTACAGTTATTCCTGGCTGGTCTGTTCTTCCTTCTACGCCCAGTGGTAAGCGTTATTCCCTGGTTGTGTGAAACGTTTGCAGCCCTCACTCAGTGGGCTTATCTTTCGGTATTCGCGTGGAAAAATGTGATTGCCGTAGACACGTGGTCTACGTTTCATTTGACAATACGTCATGCGCCTCAAAATGATCGCCGACGTCTGCTCGTGTCCTGGTGTTACGCCATTCTTGTACCTGCCGCAGTAACTATTCTATCAGTTGTCCTTGACTTTTCTGATGTCGAAACTAGTTTTCAACCCAATTTTGTCCACGGTGAACTCTGCTGGTTCACAGAAAGGAACGCATTTTTGATTTTATTTGTTGCTCCTATGACAGTTTTTGTTTTATCTAATATCATCATGTATTGCCTTATGGCACATTTTCTTTACAAGACACTTAAAATATCCAAGAATATTGCAAGCTCCAAAAAAATTTCTACAAAGTTAGAGTTCAAAGTGTATTTGAAATTGTTCATTCTCCTGGGAATGACGTGGATTTTCGGTTTCATTGCCATGGCAGCAAACAATGAGATTGTCTGGTATATTTTTACAGTGCTCAATGCGAGCCAAGGCTTGTTCATCTTCGTCGCGTTTGTTTGTACACGTCGCGTCTTGAATGCATTAGGATTAGGAAAAACAACTGGCCTGTCTAACCAAACATTTTCACCAAAATCTGCTTCCACGTCAACAAGGTCGTTAGGAAACAAAGAAATCTGTTCGACGCAACTGTGAAATCAGTACCTGAGAAGTAACCCGTGTAGTGCGTTCAAGTATGTGGATAGTAGCAGTGTTTGGACTTAACACGGGCGGCGCACCGTAGTGTACTGTGGAGCTATAGCCTCCACTATTTTCAGTGATGCGCCGCCCATGATTTATAGACGGTGCACCACAGGGGGGCTGGGTGATTTAGCCCCCAAGTTTTCAGTGGTGCGCCGCCCATGCTTCAGGAAATAAATGTGCTGGCCCGCAGGGTCAGAAGTGTGAAAATTTACTGGCCCATGTGCCAAGTTAACTTATAAAAATCACTGGCCCAGCCGCAAATTCAGTGGCCCCGGGACAGCGTGTATTTCAAACACTTGAACGCAGCATGCTTTATGAAACATCATGAGCATGCAACAGAATATCGTATGTTACCGTGCGTTAACGAGCTTTACATGGAATATATACATATATAGTATACATGTAGTGCTCAATTAATAGTAAAGTTGTGCTTAACACAGATGTAAAAGAACGTGTTAGCCTAACTATCAGTTTTGAGTTGAAGGTACACGAATAGTCACTGATTTCTTTGTACTAAAGCGTTTGGATTTCTCAAATGTTGCATAGAAATTGTCTTGTTCTAGCTGCACTGATTTTTTGATGGCTGGAGCATCCGTGACAAGTCTACTCGAACATTGTGCTTTGCGATATCAGCGGCAAAAGAGTACGAAGACTTGCACTCACGGACTAGCGTGAACCTCTCCAATCGAATGATCAGATACGGTCTCAGTTTGCTAACCTTAGTAATACGTATGGAAAATCACTTTTATTGTAAGGTTGCCAGAAATTAGATTACAGCTGTAATGTTTCATTTCTCTAAAACCTTAGTGATTTCACTCTTAAATGTCATAGTTAGTAAACAGCTGATTACGCTTTGTTGAACTTTTTGTTTTTTGTAGTAACGTGTTAGTCCGTTAATTCTGTACGGTTACCTTTTGCTTTCTGTTATTGGTCATCGTTATATTTCTACTTTATCGCACACACACACACACACACACACACACACACACACACACACACACACACACACACACACACACACACACACATATATATTTATCCCACAGGCGTTGAATCTGTCGAGGAAAATACGGCCATGTAATAGTGTATCCTGTATTCACCTCCTGCACTACTTTTAACAGTGCCCTCTGTACTCAAAAGTGGAAAGTACAAAATTAGGTCTGTGTGGACTACGGCGTCAGTAACCAGCTCTATTATCAACCTTCCCAAAATAGTTTCAAGTAATAAAACTGCAGCAGTATAAATAACACTCAACGTGCAATCAGGTCCAAAATTTAACAGCTGGTACAAAACTGTTCATTATATGGTACTATTGTCTCAGTTTCATTTGCTGAGATACAGCGTCTGCAACTGACTCAGACGCTGTAACTACGGAAACCTAGGCGGCCACAAAAATAATGAAGCTCTATAGGTGGCGCTTCGAAACATGGCGGGTGTGTTTTAGAATTCGAGAACATAGCCTGCAAAAATATAAGCCCTGAAGCCTAACTATGGAAGCGAACACATTTATTCAAGGCATGAAATCTGCACTCCAGGACTCGGATATAAAGGGACTGTTCATAGAAATGTTTGAACGTACTCTCGAAGCCTGTCTTCACTTAACCGAGGGATTTTAAAGATATGCTACAAAAACAACAGGACGAAATTGACAGTCTAAATAGAAAGGTGAGCGAACTGGAGGAGCGTTTAGACGACAGCGACCAATATTCCAGACGAAACTGCCTGATAATACAGGGTGTAGAGGAAAATAAGGGGGAGAACACTGAGGGGCTAGTCTTAAACATAGCCAAGAAGTTGGAAGTTGACCTTCCTGTAACTGAATTAGACCGCACCCACAGGCTGGGTGCTTTTACCAGAGATGCCAGAGGTAAAGCTAGACCGATCATCGCTAAGTTTACTAGTTATCGTAAGCGAACAGGATTTCTGAAGAAAAGATCGACACTTGCGGTTAAACAGATGGATCAAGGGCGTGCCTCGGTGCAAAAAATATATATCAATGAAAACCTCACAAAGAGGAAAGCTGCTATTTTTGCAGAGTGTCGCAGATTAGTGAAACAGGGACACATCAAGTTGGCATATGTGAGAGATGGGAAGATCTTCATCAAGAAGATGAACGATTCTTATCAAGAAATGATGCGAATGGAACAAGTAAACGAGTTTGTGGAAGGTCTGTGGAAGAGTCAGCGCCAGACGCCAACGCCGGGACGGGTTTTGAACTGTGAGTAAAATGACGGCGTATGGTTACTTAATTGAGGTAGTCGTGCGGAATTGGGTTAATATTTTAGGCGGCGTTTAAATGTTTTGTATTAAATGCGTTTGCGTAGAATATCAGTGTTATCTCGTAATTTGATACTAGTACTTTTACATGTATTTCATGTTAATCTGGTGTTTCAGTTTCTCTATTCAGCTATCTGCTTATTGAATTGCATTTTTTAAAATTTTAGTTCCTATTTGAATCTTTTCCTGGGCTAGTTATCTCTCGTAATTACGAGCTTTAAGCTGATTTTTTCTTTGTGCCAATGCTGAACATCTGGTAGTGACTAATTCAGGGTTGTAACCAATGGCTTCTGCTCACATGCAGTGTTTTCTATTGTTCTTCTATTGTTCTTCCTTTGGATTGCCATTCCATGGGGTATACCTTTATAACTACAGTAACTAGTCAAATACCCCGGGCTTTAGCATGCATAGGATGACTGTCGATGCGGGCTGCCTTCTCAGATTCAGGGCACCTGGCGTCTGCGGTATATGTTGTGGGTGCTGTTACAGCTCACTCATTTAATGCTTGTTTTTCTTTTTTGTCTTGATAGCTTTTTGTCCATAGTGTTTCTTCTCTTATACGAGTTTTTATGTTCAACACTGTGCAAATATTCACTGGTAGCATGTGCAGAAAAATTAATCAAATCCAATTAAATACGTTAAATGTTTAATGTTACTGAGAGCAGTACTTGAATTTAGTCGTGGTCCACAAATTAAATTTCAACAAGAATGGAAATTAAAATACTTTCTTTAAACTGTCAGGGACTTGGAGATTCCGGGAAAAGACTTGATGTTTTAAAGTACCTTAAAGATAAGTCATACAATATTTATTGTCTTCACGATACCCATTTTGTGAAGGCTTTGGAGGATCAAGTCCAATTACAGTGGGGATTTTCCTGCTATTTCAGTTCATTCAAGAGCAATGCAAGAGGTGTTGCAATAATGCTGAGTAATAATTTTGAACATCAAATACACGGTTGGAGAGGTGACAAAAGTGGGAATTATATATTACTTGATATAGCAATGGAGGGAGAGAGAATTACGCTTGTAAACTTGTATGGTCTAAACGAGGACAAAAGTGACTTTTTTCGAACCTTTTTAAGGAAATTGAGGAGGTGGGTAATGAAAAAATTATTGCATGTGGGGATTTCAATCTTATTTTAGACCACTATAAAGACGCGATACTATAAGCAACGCAATAATCCAAATGCCAGTGAGAAATTAAAAGAACAAATGCAAATGTGGGACCTCGTAGATCCATTTAGGGAATTCCAGCCGAATTTAAACCGTTATACAGGGAGAAGCAAAAACCCTATAAAGCAGGCGAGACTGGACTTTTTCTTACTTTCAAAAAATTTACTTCACTGTGTGTGTAAAATTAACATAATAAACATCAGATCAGATCATTCAAGTGTGCTATTGAGTGTTAAATTTAAAGAAATCTTAAGAGGGAAAGGCCTTTGGAAATTCAACAATTCCCTGTTGGATGACTTGGAATGTACTAAAAAGATTAAAGAAAAAATACTGTGGTGAAACGTCAGTATGCTGTTCCAGTTTACAATCATCAAATGATCGATACAATTTGTAACAGTGAAGTTCAATTCGTAATTAATGACCAGTTGTTCTTAGACGTTCTGTTTATGGAAAGCCGTAACACCACTATAGACTACTCAATAAGAAAGAAGAAAAAACACATCAATTATGAACGTGTTTTAGAAGAAGCCATTAAAAGGCTGGAAAGCAAAGACAACCTGACTGAAGGTGATCTAACAACTTTTGAAGAAAAAAGACCAATTTACAAGAATTAAGAAGAAACATTTTGAAGGGCTATGTTGTCCGATCAAGAGCAAACTGGATTGAAAGTGGAGAACGCCCGACCAAATATTTTTGCAACTTAGAATCAAGGATTTTTTAGTAAATTGAAAATGTCCACAACTCAAGGGACTGGGATTATTACATGTATTCCAAAACCAGACAAGCCGAAACAGTTTCTGAAAAACTGGGGACCAATAACATTACTGAACAGTGTATACAAACTGGCTTCGGGATGCGTTGCAAACAGAATTTAAAAAGTTCTAGATAAACTGATTTCAAATACCCAAACTGGATTTATTAAAGGAAGATTCATGGCTGAGAACACAAGACTAATTTATGATATTATGAAGTATACAGACAAACACAACATTCCAGGACTACTTGAGTTGTTAGATTTTGAGAAGGCTTTTGATATTGTTTCCTGGGACTTTATATTCAAAGTCCTGAATAATTTCAATTTCAAAGCCAATATCATTCGATATATAAGAGCTTTTTATAATAAACCAATTGCCCGTGTTATACAAAATTGATTTCTGTCAGACAACTTCATACTAGAACGCGGATGTCGACAAGGTGATCCTCTCTCCCCTTATATTTGTATTTTGTGTGCTGAAATTTTGCCCATATTGATTAAACATGATCCTGACGTGAAAGGTATTAAAATCGGCGACGAAGACTTCGTTATAACACAATACGCAGATGACACAACTTTCACGTTAGACGGAACTCCAAGATCCCTGGCAGCACTTATGAACAACCTAGAGTTCTATGCAGGGATGTCGGGGCTGAAGATAAACTATTCTAAGACAAAAGTAGTGTTTATTGGAAGTAGAAAATTCTCTCAAGAAGTGTTTCACCGCACGCGTTGGAAACTAAAATGGGGTGACGTTGATTTTAAGCTTCTGGGTATTAATTTCAGCGTGAACTTGGATACCATGTCCAAACATAACTTTGATGCAAAAATAATGGACATGAAGAGTTTGATTAATATATGGTCTCGTAGAAAGCTGACTATCTTTGGAAAGGTCACATTATTAAAAACACTTGTGCTTCCAAAAATTATACATCTACTAATGCTGCTCCCAATGATACTACTTTTGAGGATATTGAAACTTTGTTTTTTAAATTCATTTGGGACGGAAACCTGATAAAATAAAAAGAGGAGTACTCATTAAATCCATAGAAGAGGGTGGATTAATGATGATTGATGTCAAAAAATTTAATATATCTTTAAAAATTTCATGGATTAGAAGATTCTTTTTAACAACATCCCCATGAACTTATGTGTTGCAAAAAGATATCGGGCTTACTAGAGATGGAATGTTGAACTATGGAGACTATAGATTAACTAGATCGGATAATTGTAACTCTTTTTGAGCAGAACGCTTCCAGTATTGGAGCCTTTTAATTCACAAACAAACTATTTCAGGTCACGAAGATGCGGTGTCAATTAATGTATGGGCCAACAGTAGTATAATGGTGGAATACAGCCCTTGTATTTATGAGTCATTCGTTGAAAAAGGTATAATACATGTGGTGTGAACGATTTTTAGACTGGAATGGTAACTTCTACACCTTTGAAAGTTTCCAGACGATTCATCAGATTAATGTCAACTTTCTCAAATATTATTCAATTGTCAGTGCAATAAAAATACCTGAAAACGTTTTTCCAAAAATTTAATACTAAAAAAGATATATGGACCACTTGTACCTTTTTCCCTAAAAATATTATTTTGACGAAAAAGGGGTGTCGGGATTCTTACCATATTCTGTGCAAAAATGACATAATACCATGGGCTCAAAAGAAATTCGAAGTATTGGGATTTTCAGAGAAGATGTGGAACTTCTATTACAAACTTCCACATGAATGTACGAATGACACAACCTTACTTTTCTTTCAGTTCCGCTTACTGCATAAAATTCTACCTACTAACTACTTTTTAAATAAGATTAGATACCTGGACTCAAATGCTTGTACTTTTTGTAAATGCTTTCCCGAAACTCTAGAATATTTATTCTGTGAATGTGAATATGTTAATTCTTTCTGGCACGGGGTACGTCTCTGGTTAACGACTGCAATGCAAGTAAATTTTGAAATAGACAAAACCACCATAATATTTGGTCTTCAAAATGAAAAGAATAGAATTTTGAATTGGTTTCTTTTACAAACTAAAATTTTATTTTTTAAAATGAAATATGCTAACGTCAAACCTAATTTAGGATGTCTTAAAATTTTTTTGAATGAGTGTTTTAATGTAGAAGTTAGTGCTTCGTTAAACACACGGAAATTTAATGATACAAAAAATGGGAAGATTGGAAATTTGTTTTTGAAACATGAGGGGACACAGAGAGTTGACCAGATGCCAGAACAGAAATTTAAGTAGTAGTTTTTAACTTCGAAGTAACAATGAAATGCTTTCTCGTTATTTTTTGCACAGTTCTGAACGTTGTTGTGTTGTGTTGTGTTGAGTATATTTGTATGTGTATCTGTCTTTTTTGTAATAAATGTATTAATTGTGAAAAAAAATGAGTTTGAGTTTCAATCTTGGAATGTTCACTTTAAAATACGGGGATCTAGAAAGCCAGGAGTTGATTGAATTAGAAGAACAGGAGGTGCAACAGGAAAAGCAAAATGTGAAACTCAAAGAGATGGCAAGCAATGCAAAAGGTTTCATCAACCAAAAAAACATCAACACTGTCAAGAAAATTGTAAGTGCAACCTACCGATTTGCTGCTTGGCTAGTTGAACACAGAAAGTTGCTGGACATGTCCCAGAAAGAGCTAGACATCCTCGTAGCGGGCTTTCTAGTGGCATGGGCGAAGCCCGATGGGTCTTCATATGAGCCGGACACTCTAACATCTTTTCACGGGGTCATTGACTGACACCTGAAAGAAACTGGCAACCCAGTCACTATGGTAGACAACCCAACCATATTCCAATTTTCCAAAGACGTGCTTTTGCTCGTCGGCGTGACCTGAAACAAAAAAGGAAATCGAAAAAAACTGGGCAGAATTACTGACAGATGACAAGGAAGAGCTGTTGTGGGGTACCGGTCAACTTGGGAAACATTCAGCACAAGCACTCATCAACACAGTATGGTTCTTACATACAAAACTGTTTGGTTTCCGGGGCTCAGTTGAAAGCCGCCAGCTACAGTGGGCTGACATACAGTTGCTTGACGACGAATCTGGACACTAATACCTAGAGTTCAACGAAAGGGAAACGAAAACAAGGTTCGGCACTGGCAGCGACATAAAACCATTTAATCCAAAAGCATTTGCTCATCCGTCAGATCCGTCAAGGTGCCCTGTTGCAACTTACTAAGCCTTCCGATCACGAAGACCATCAAACACCCTCACCCCTGACTCACGTTTCTAGATGAACCACTTCAGAGCCCTCGACTCCGAAATATGGTACAAGAATCAATCCCTGGGCAAAAACACTATAGCTTTGTTCATGAAAAAATAGCACAAGGAGCAGGCCTCCAGGGGAAGAAAACCAACCACAGCGTGAGGCGAACCAGGTGCTCAAAACTCCTTCATACAGGCATACCACCTACCACAATCGTGCAGCTCAGGGGACACAAAAATGTTACAAGTTTGAACATCAATGCATCAGCATTCACGACACAGCAGAGAACAATGTCCAACATTCTGCAAACTAAGGCCACATCATCTGCAAGTGCAAAAATCACGATCAACGCCAACAAAGCCAAAGGGCCACTAGCCATGACAGCACCCGATACTATCGGCGACAGTGTTACACGAGCAGCAACAACGACCGACCCAGCAACACGTGAACCTATCCATGCTACACAATCCGTAGAATTGCGACAACATACCTGCAACAACGCTACAACAGGCATATTCGCTTTTATCAACGGTGGCACTTTTAACATCTTCGTGAAAACAGACGACGTGTAGGCTACGCGCACCGGTGAATGACTTAGTTTCATGAAGGAATGCAGCTACCCGATGAGGATTTTACAATGTTATAAATATTCTTATTTATTTATTTTCGAAATATGTTAAAAGTTCAATGCACAATAAGTGTCGTTTTCACACTTTTTATTAATTTCAAGTAATAAACCGTTACATTTAATATGGGCAACACGTAGCCCCTCGGTTGGCCGGTTAGGGGCTACAATATTTCCCATCGCTTTCTGTACGCATTTCATCCCATGTATTTTAAACGGGCGGTAGGTCAAATCCGGCCACCGATTTTGAGTTTTCACGTCGTCATTCCACACTTAAAACTATCACTTAAAAAAGCGCGTACTTTCTTCAGTGGTCCTTTCTACTTCTATACATATATTCGATGAAGCTTAGTTGTGAGAATTAAGGTGACTTTAGCGAAGAATTCCAACTCCACTTTTTTAGTTCTGTTAACGTTTTCACCACGCGCGCGATAAGCACAAAGTGTGTCAACTGAGTCACGTGAGTTAGGCAAAGGCTAGCGGGAGACTGAGCGAAGCGCGTGATGCTAGCGCATGACACTTCCAAAGTAGCATGAGAAGGTATCAGGTGAAATTTGTAAGATTTGTGTTCCTTGGACTTTTTATTCGTCAGCATGCATTTTTTCAAGTAACTTCCTCAAAATGGCACCCGGTAAGAAAAACTCGAGCAAACCACGACAGATTTTTATCGATTTGTTCAAGTTATCTTGACTGAATCGTCTCCAGACTTACGATACGAGTTCTTTATGACTCCATGTGCATATATGCATGTTTCATTTGATTTTATTTCCTGTATTTTGAAATTCATAACTGTTTGTGGGGATGTACTATCGCCCATGTATGCCCGCGTGATCCAGGGCGACGTAATTGCCTACGTGTTGCCTAACACAACCAATGCCAATATACCCAACTTGCGAAGTGATTACACTTTGCCTTGGTAGTTCTCCCCCCCCCCCTTGCATTGATGCTCACTGACACAAGCACAACCTCAGAAGACAGAAATATCATAAACTACTAGCCTTTTACGAAAAACTGACTGGCCCGAGCAACCAAATCCACCAGTCAAGTACCGTATCCCGGAAGTGAATGACTCTAAACATACACGTCACTTAGCGCTGAATAATCCCAGGTTGTGGCAGACGACAAAGTATATGTATGAAGGTGGCGCAATTAGAATCATAAATACATGTATTTTGAACACAAGAGAGCGTTTATTGCTAATTCTTCAAGGGCTTTAAGGATCCCGCATGGACCTCCAGCAGTATATTACGCGTTGGAATAATAAGATTAGATAATCCACACACAGATTACAGACACAGTCCATGTCAGTTTGCGACAGCGTGAGTTGCTGACAATAACAACTGAACTTACCGCAACACCTTCGTTTGATATATTGTATTTAATGGCTAGACACAGCCAAGCAGGTTCGACATATGCAGGACGATGTAATTGCCTACATTTAATACTGTTTTCTTTTACTATAGCAACTTAACGCGCACGTAGATACGCAACAGGTTGTGAGTCGCCGCGTAAACAGTCTGGGTGAAGTATTTATAAATTGCCGAAAGAAAACAAAAGAAACTAACGAATTACATTCGTATGGGATAAATACAAAATGTACCTCGGTCGCTACGCGGAAAAATGTCTCGTGGGATATTATTTCATGTACGTCACTCGAGGTACGTTTTCAGTATACATGTATATGTATATGTTTCATTGAAAAGTAAGCTGTTCTTGGCCTTAGATAGTTTGTTTATCAAACATTCGCATTATCTACATAAAAATCTTTCGTGAGATGACATTTGAAATAGTAGATCACGGTGTGTGAGTGGCATCACAAACACAAACGCATGAGTATATATAAAATAAAACACCGTAAAAATACATAGTAAAACAGTTGCTGTACTTCGACTAGACTTCAGTCATCCATGCAAATCACTTTAAAATTATAAACGCTATCGTGTATGATACATGTACATGTAGTTGTATGTACATGGGTATAATGATTCGTTCTCTGGGCTACTTCTCTGCTGTACCATTGTTGTATTTTATTAAGATGTTTGTGTGTGTGTGTGTGTGTGTGTGTGTGTGTGTGTGTGTGTGTGTGTGTGTGTGTGTGTGTGTGTGTGTGTGTGTGTGTGTGTGTGTGTGTGTGCATATATATGTATATACATGGATGTAATGACTCGTTCTCTGAGCTACTTCTCTGCTGTACAATTATTGTATTTAATTGTCTTAGATGTTTGTGTTGCAATAAAAATATTGGTAATGGCCACTTTCAGGGATCTCTTTTAAGATATCCCCTGTAGTAAACAATAAAGTGTGGTAACCGCGAAATACGCATTTATGCTCGGAATATGTCCCGAAAATAATAGGTGCGTCTCAAGCTCCGTTTCTAGAGATACAAAGGAGACCGTGTATAGGCGATATAAGGTCATTTATTATGACTGATAAGGTACAGAAATATGAGGGTACAAATAACATAAAGATAAAATAATAATCTCTGGAAAGATGGGCAATAAAAAGCGCCACGAGAGATGTTGAAGACAGCTCATGCCCATCCGCAGGGACGCACCAAAAGAAAAGGGAGGAAAAAGGAGGTAATGTGTAGATTCGCATACTTACAGAGGTTGGCAGCCGGATACCCAACCCTAACTCCAGGGGCCAAGGCTGGAGGGTGAGGTACGTTTACCTAAGTGCTGCAACAGCTGCCGGGTGTGAACTCACCCTGGTGTCGTGGCGGTAACGAATGGAACTAGAGTAAAGCTAAAAATACAAAATTAATACATGGAAGACTGAACAAAATAATGAGACAAAGTGGTACATTGGTAAATAGGAAAAATAAGATACACGGAGTGAAACGAAAGTAACATAAGTAAGATAAGGAAAGAGGTATATAAGGACCCCGTAAACGAACAACAGAAAGAAATGAAAATGTTACAGAGGCTATGCAGGGCTAAGCCCAAAACATAAGAGAAAGTACGTAAGAGATGAAAAAAACGAGCGGCTAACAGAAACTGAAGTACGCATATAAACAAAATAACAGTATTAAGTAACCGAGAAAAGAATCTAACCCTAAGTAAACTGGCGAAATAATACAAACTGACTAACAGGGACGGAGAGAAGTAATAAAATTTGGCTAACAGATGAATGAGAGAAGTGGATAAACTGAACAATAACAGAGGCAGTAAGTCGAAATGAGTACAAACTAGGAACAACGTGAGGAAACTAAAAACACCCACGGAAAGTATTACAACAACAGAAAAGCTAAGAAGAAATACCCTAGATATAACCGGCAATACTAATGCCAGAGGGAGGGGATGGGGGAGGGATGGGAGTAGGCAGGTGATTGAGGAGAAAAAGGTGCAGGCAATACTGACACCAAAGGGGTAGGAGCGAAGGGGCAGGCAATACTGAAAACGGTGAGGGAAGGGAGGTTGCAGGCAAGAATGGGCAAAACGGATGCGAGGAGAGGTAGGGGGATGGAAGATTTAAATTCGTCTGCCCTTAACGGGATGACGAGGGGTAGAAGCAGACGTGGGGGGCTGCCTGCGACAAGACTTAGCCGGGTGTTTGCCATTGCAAGAGGAGCAGACATGGAGGTAGGGACACTGAGTGGGGGGCTTAGGGCAGGTGTGGGAGTTGTAGGACCAGCAGTAGCCGTGGGTGCGATGAGGAGAGGTGGTTTGGGGGGAGGGGGATTGGTGGGACCTGAGGGAGGTCTAAACCCATAGCTCCTGATTGATGGAGTGCCAAGGGATGTGGGAAGGGAACCGGGCGCGGAGTTTGCGGAACTGCTGGTCGTAGTACATGGCATGGTGAAAACCGAAGGTGGAGATGAAGGTAAGGATGGTGTGGGCGTATTTGCAAAGGTGGGGGGAGTGGTGGGGGTGGGCGGTGGTATAAAGGCTCATGTAAACGAGAAATGCCATGCACCAGTCGTGAGAGGATTGGAGGGATTTTGACTTCGGAGTCGAAGTAAGGCTCTGATGGCCCTCCTGTACGGTGAGAGACAACGTCGAGGAAGATGGATGTTGAGGGCGAAGTAGGGAATAAAAATCAACAAATTGATTCGAAAGAATCATGCCGCGGACCTTATCATCGACATTAAATCCTAACGGTAAAATGTCGGTACCTGAGACTGGGGGAATTGTGATGGGAGACGGCTAGTCGTTGGTCGGCGGATGGACGGTTGAAGGTAGAGGCAGAGGTGGAGGCTGCACAGTGATGACCGACGGAGCAGCAGGGAGGGGCGCTGAGACCGACGGCGGCACGGAGAGGAGAGATGGATCCTGGCGAAATTGCTGGATAACCGACGTGACTACGGTGGAAACGTCCGGCGCTGGTGCAGAAGGCGGAGTCGAGGACGTCGCAGACGATGTAGAGGAGAGAGCGCGTGCCGGTGAAGGGCGAGAATACGGTGAGTTGGATTGACGAGCTGACTGGCTAGGCATCTGAAAAAGAAAAACGGAGCAGCAGAGAGACTGATGCAAAAAGGGGAACGACCGCCCCGGAAAGGGGTGGCCGAACCCTAGAGGTGGAACAAAAATCAAGGTAAACGTGGGAGGTATAAGGGAGAAAGATGGCTGGGAAGGAATGGACCAGTCCGAAATATGGGGGTATGAGAGGGACGAGTCCATATTCTCACATAAATATATTTAACGAGTGAAATGTCATTTCTCAGCTATAGCAAAATATTACACTTTTTTCACATTTTCATGAAAAGATAAGATTTGCAAAGACACTTGAACACGCATATGTCGCTGAATGTGTTTGTATAGAAAGTATAAAGTGTGTGTATGTAAATTGTATGTAAGTATAACGATAAGTTACACGTATGTTGAAATATGGGTAGTGATTATGTAGAGGCATGACCATATTCAAACATACGTCATATAGCGTACTTATATTTATGCACGTATGTGTATGTTCTTTTCATAAATATCGGTATGTATCCATTAGTGTCATTTGGTGAAAATCATTGCGTATCAACGTTTAATAATTATTTTATGTACTGTCTTAAAATAAAACAATTAAAAAACGACAATGACCGCGAACTTGCATGCATGCGTGGGAGTTGTCCTATACTATTACACTTTTTCGTTTTTCTGCAGATCAACACGTGCACAAATCCGCAGTGAGGCAAAATGAAAACACAGTTGGGTAACACTGTTAGAAAAAATAAACAAATACTGGTCTTTGAAATTCCGAAAACACTGTCAGTAAAGTGCTACAAGTGATTTTTGGTATTCTGAAATTTTATGATAAGAACTTAAAGTTTCAGTTGGATAATGAAATTCGAGCACTTGAATATGATTTGTCAGCCTATACACAGGGCAGCCGCTTGAAACTCGGGTTCCATCCCCAAAGGCAGTATACCAAGGACCCCGTAATCCCATCCTTTGAAAATGTGCCCCTTCTATCCATGATCCTACTAAAATGAATAGCTCCCCAAAGAGGGCCATAATGAAGTGGATCTTGGTCCTGGGCCTCATTCTCACTCTCGTTAGTAGACTAACTTGCAACAGCCCCTAAAGCAGTATACCAAGGACCCCGGAACCTCATCCTTTGAAAGTGTGCCCCTTATACATGCGTGACCCTACTAAAATGAGCGGCTTTCCAAAGAGGACCGTGTGAATCTTGGCCCTCACTCTCAATCTCGTAAATAGACGGTTTCCTACGCCCACATTTCAGGATTTCGCAGGCAGCGGTAATCTACTGTATATAAATATAAATGGACCCATCATGAGGGATAGTTTTGTTTTTATATAGGTGGATCCATCTTGGTATGTTTGCCTCTACTGTCTTTGGTGTACCCAGTTACAAACAAAGACTTGGCTGATCAACATATACTGACAAGTGTGCTCATCAATTATGATAGTTTACACAGAAACACATATATCCGTTAAAGATAGGTTAAAGATGGACAATATCAATCAAAGTTTTGCAGTTTCTGGTACTAATAACCGCAATGATAACGAAGTCAGAAACAATTTTGAATTTGCTTCTGATTCAAAGCACTTCACTTAATCACCGTTCCCGATTTACTTTGCACGTATGGTGCTTGCGTACATGTATATGACTGGATCGCGCAGACGATTAGAGGAGGTTTGATGTTATTCATCGGCACTGGATGACCAGGGATTCTAGAAGTAAAAGTCTATACCTAGCTAAGCTATATATCAGCGAGAGAGATCTTAAAAACTAGCGCAGTGTGAATGCCTTAAAAATCGACCAGGAAAACAAAACAGTGGCAAAAAAGGTTCATCAGTTATACGCTAGCATTATACCATAAAGTTCAGGCAATTTCAAATTTCGAATTGAAAGTGATCGCCAATGATGTTGCTCATCCACTTTGATTGTGGATTGCTGGAATGACATGCATGCTTTTCCAATCTTTTGCGTTCAGTGCACGTCGAAGGTAAGTTCATTACAGGCAGTTCTCCGTCGTTGCTAAAAAAACATACATTTAACTACCGTGTTTTCTTGCACTGAGAAATCTCCAACGAGCATGTTCAGGGAAAAGTAGGTCTAGAACTAATAAGACTTTGGTCAATGGACAAAGTATTTTCTAGTCAATCATTTTAAATGGTGCACCGCCACGTAGACTTCATATGAGAAACGAACTTGATGGAAAGACTTCTAAGGTTGGACGTCACTACTCCGACGGTTCACTACTCCAAACCTTCACTACTCCGACGGTTCACTACCTTCGATAGTTCACTACTTCGAATGAACACAATTCCGAAACCAGAGAACTCTAACAGTTTATTACTCTGATTCGTCTGATAATAAGTTGGAACTGGCATGAATAATGTATTGATTTGTATTCAATTAGTAACCATTTAAAGGATGTGCAAGAGTTGAATTAGCCTATAGTTCTTAAAACAATTTTAAATACACAAATGAGCTCAGTTACAATCACTGACAATTGTGATTCTTGAATCTGACTAACGACTCATTCTCAAGCAGGGACAACATCTGACGTACAGGTCAGGGCTGCGGCGACAAACGGCGGTTTCAAATTTAGGAAGACTGAATGAGATTCTCTGACTTCGTGAACACTGACAGGGACTTACTAACTACATTTAGTTCCGACGCAGCCGTGGGCGTGGTTCCAGTGGGTGAGATTCTATAATGAATATTTCGTGTTATGTGGTTTTTAAATCTCTGATTAGGTTCCCAATATGTGAAAACAAGCAACATCTCATCATTGCATAGCTGAGAAATTCAAAAGAAAACAAAATTCCCACTTTTCCTACAGACCTACAACAAGAAAGATCTGACTTACTGAGCGAAGCAGGTCTGGTGTAAAAAGGCCGTTTCAGCAGGGTGGTGAGGACAAAGGTTAACATGGAGATTCTTCACGCTCGGAAGTAAAACTTGCTAAGTTTGACAGGTGTCGTTAGTGAATAATGACCTCACAGCTTCTGTTTAAGGTCACTGATTTTGTCCATTGAACATATACGGAAATGGCGTTCCATGTACTATAGTCTATGGTGAAACAAGTGGTTATTGTTTTTGGTGATAAACACGTCTGTGGGCGCTTCAACATTTTTCCAGTTCATGCCTCAGTTTTAGTATATTACAACGAAGTGTTTACAGTATGCTGTTGTTTCTTTTCCTTAAGCGCTACTGTTTTGAGTTTGCGAAACTTCTGTCAATGTTACATTAACAGAAACATTTTTAGTTTGGACATCTGACAGAAATTGCTGGTGATGGAGTTGTGTACCTCTAACAATTCCTTGACTTCTATTTAACACGGAGTGTTTGAGGTTTGCCAGTAGCATAACTTTAAGTAGAGGCTCTTCGGAACGATCATCTTTGAAAGCTCCCCGGAATAGCCTGTGTCCTGTGCCCTGAATATCATCAGTTCAATCACTCAGTCAGCCTTGTACAGCCGAAAGCAAGTGCTGTATACTCATCAAACTAATGTAGGCGTTAGGGCAATCGACAATTTATCTCGGTATTGTAACGAAATTGTCACATTGCTGCCTTTGCAACCGTGGGCTTACACTAAATGTGTTTACAATGTAACTATGGGTCAATGCAAGAATGATATTTTTAAGTATGTTACTAGGACATTCGAAAATGACTCAGTTTGACCCACTTTAGAACATTATTCTCCATAAATGACTGATTGCATTCATATGAAACTTACAGATGCCATGCTTGATACCTTGTTCAGCAAAACGCTGTTATGGAATTTTTTACCTGACTTTGCACCATTGGCTATAAAAACAGGAACTTTCTGATTTTTCTGAAAAAAAATCAAAATTTGGATGAAACGAAAAAGAAATGTCAATTTAGAAAACTGTAGCAGGATTTCGAAGATTTCATCATGAACATTTGTATGGAATAAAATAAGGTCATGTTATTGATACCATTGTTTTGCTGTGCATGTGCCTTTCTACATGTATACGCCAAATTTTACTACAGAGACTTGGTCACCTGACACAAGTAATAGAAAATTGGTATAAATTCGTCAGTTGATTTTACAGAAAATAAATATTTTTACTGATTTGAATTGTAGTTGTGTCGATATGTGGCTAAATACACCAACATGAAGAAAAGGTCCTGCATTTATGTAACCTTAATTAGCAGCTTAATATCCCGTTAATTCATTTTTATTTCATAACCATTTCCATATGCCTAAAAGATATAACATTATGCTATGCATTTTTCCAGTGGGTTTCAGAATATTTGCATTCTTGTTTGCGGTTACCTCATATTTGAAGTTTGTGCACTGGTATGAATGTGAACTGCGTCGTTGGAGTCTCATTGGAGTGGCCTGTCAGTTGCTGTCACATATGCCACTGTGTCTCGAGAAACCTGCAACACAAAATGCGCAAAGCAAGACTGCTTGGATCTATAGACCGGCAGACCAGAGCACTTAGAATAGATTAACTAGGAACCAACATGTAAAAAAACATCTGACCATAGCATCCCTGAGAGTCCAGCTCAGTATGTACGGGAGTGGATGTCTGCCGTTGTCTGCACTCGGTGTGACCCTTGGGGTCCTTAAATTGGGGCCAAAAATGGGCTAGATTACATATTCGAGGTACCGGCCAAAACTGATTTAAAACAGACAATAGTACTGCACTGAACACCGACTGACCCGTGACAGACAAATTGTACTCTGGAATGGGTCCGGCAGAAACCAAAAAGGAACACCCAAAAATTAGCTAGCTCATACATGTACATTCGAGGTACCACAAAAGCAATTCAGTGTGAATTAATACATGTCACTGGTCACTATTTGTCCTATACAGACAAAGTACAATTTGGGTGGTGCCCGCCAGAAATCCCAAAAATGTCAACCACGGTAATTGCCATTGAAAGTTAGAGCTACATTAGATGTTCGCGGTACCGGCTAAAACTGAATCAAAATCAACAACCGTGCCGCAATGAACACCGAATAACATATGACTGACAAATTGTCCTCCGAAAAGGGTCCGCCAAAAACTCAAAAACGACACCCAAAAATGAGGTAACTCGTACATTCGAGGTACCACAATAATCAATTCAAATAGAAGTTACTGATTACTAAATGGCCTGTGACAGACAAAACTTACTCTGGGTTGTGCACGCCAGCCTTAGAAATCTCAACCACGGAATTCCGTTGAAACTGTGTGACATATGTGATAATGAAGATTCCGGTTACGTCTTGGTAGAGTTTCGTAGAAGCAAGAATTTCGATTATAAGGAAGGTGTTGCGATCACGTGTTTCGCTTGCAGTACATGGCGAATTCTTGAGTGTCTTGAATTTCCTGAGTGTCATACACGGTAAAACTGAGTTCTGTAATTTCTACTGGGGGTTCTGAAAAATTTTCGAACCTATGCATGGCCGTATGTTACTTTCCAATAATGTCATTTTCTTATCATTCGATCTATATTATGTAATTAGCACTCCTAGTTTTATTCACAAACCTAAATATAAATATTACCTGTACTGGTGCACCTTGTCGGATAACTTTGATGAATTTTCTATCGTCTTGCCTTTTTACCTCGGTTAAATCAACGTGATGCATATTCTGCACAACACTTTAAAGGAGCATGCCACCTAAAAAACAACCTAATTTGTATCAATTTAGATCGAGTAGTTCTACTCCATAACGACATGTACGGTTGCGTTACCTGACACCTGATGGCAGACGGAGGTGTT
Source organism: Phoronis australis (assembly GCA_002633005.1). NCBI lineage: Eukaryota > Metazoa > Phoronida > Phoronidae > Phoronis > Phoronis australis. The sequence goes on from NMRA01000172.1 coordinate 694,361, forward strand.
GAAATTATCCAATGACGTCATCGGTTTCACACGCAGTCTGTTCAGCAGTTCAAAGTTCGGCAGGCCAATAAGGCCCGCAGCAGGAGTTTGGGGTCTGTTCGGAGATAATTTCGAAGTATTTTCCGTGAGATACAGACAGAAGAACCTAGATCTGTGTTGTTTAGACTTGTGATTTTTGAGTTCCAAACACAAAACGCTTGTTATCCTGGCCAGTGGCTCGGCTGGAGCCCGATCAGGACCCGGCGTCGCGGCGCGGCCGGCCGGATTGACTCCGCCGTTATACCGGCCAGTGGCTCGGAAACTGATCAGACATCACGAACATAAACCAGCCAAAGTTCAGTGGAAACTAATCTTCCAGTCAAAAAATATTATACTAGTGAGCCAATTAAAGTACGATGCACGGTGATTGTGTTGGTGAATTAGCCACGAAACTGCAAATCTACTTATTCGTCGGGGGCCGCGAATTCAGGTTCCGCTTTGGCCACAGCACCGCCAGGGCAGAAGTTGTACATTGAAAATCATGGTTTAAGTAATGTAAATATAAATAAAGATTCCCCTAACACCTGGCCGTGGGATGGAAATCGAGTTGTTTCACAACAGTTTCTGCCAGCAAACACTAAACTAGTATGAGCTCACACGGCCTCGGTGTCCCGTCAATTAGTTTTATTGCACCTAAGCCAGTAACGCATAGATTTATTCATTGCTGGCTTCTCAAATCATTTGCACTCACGAACACTCCAAAGGCATTACAAATTGCATCTAATGAAGCAGACTTTGTTTGAGTTTTATATAAGTATTGGTTAGGGTGAGAATAATTCAGTTGAAACAGAACCCTCAGTTACGAACATGACAACTCGCAATTCCGACTTAGGACGAGCTAGAGCTCGATCAGTCCCGACTTTGCAGGTGGATCGTTAAGTTTTACAGGCTATCAATATTCGAACAGGAATACAGTGATGAAGAAATACTAGAGAGGCACCGTGAACAAGCTCAGACAACAGAACGTATGGAGTTATTTGGTAAGCCGGCGTTCGTCAGGCACTGTCGACATCTGCAGGCCACAGACACGGAGATGTTTCACGGCCTCATACTTGCTATTTACAGCGTACATTTAATTCTTCATTACCATGAGCCACTTCTTAAACATTTCGGACTCTCAAGGAATTAAAAAATGATATACCCGCTTTCCTTGCAGCTGCTTTAATTAGTTCGGACAAGCGGGAACGATGCACCGCAACATAACGGCATTCACTCTGTATATGAACCACTGACGTCACTAGCGTCGTTTCTCATCTTCCTCACAGGTTAACGCGACACCTCTTGGCAAGGTAAGGTCGACCGTATGCGAGGCGATGTGGATATAGACCGATTAAGATTTCAAAAAAGAGTAATTAAATCGGGTGGCATTCTCCATTAACCGTCGCACATGTCACCACGTCCCCCCTGCAATGCGCTGAGCACAGGCGTGCGTTCAGTAGACGCTAGGACCTACGCTAGGACCTAGCTAAAAGCTAGTCAAGGTCACGTGCTCTTATTTAAGATACACTGAAATATCTCGCGTAATCTCGCAAAGTCTTGCTTTTAAGCTAGATCCTAGCGTTACTGAACGGGAGGCAGGTTGCAACTGGCAGAAGTCTGAGGAGAAACCTGAAATAGATATAAAACACATATTTCCAAATCTATACATTAGTACTTTGTGTTAAGGTGCTTTGCTATGCTGCAAATAACAAAATTCGGCAAAAGATTTTGGAATGGCTAGTGAGCAGTCACGAAAAACCTGTTTTGAATGAGAAGCTCACAAGTGTGTACCCGGCGCACGCCGACTCTGTTTCGATAGGCTTGTGGACTTTCCTATCGTGTGTTGCATTCACCCTCTCTGCTTGTATGCCCCTCTTCCCACTGTCACGTGTATTTCACTGTTTATTTCGCTACGTGCAAGTTCGTTCCACTTATTGCCTGATGATGAGCATGCAGTCTCGAAATATAGCGTGTGTTTTAATTTGTTTGTTTATGTCTCTCGGTGTTTTGTTGTATAGCTGCACACTTGAAGAAAGGAGATTTTTTCGACTCTACGAGCGACTGAGTATCAAGCTTTGACTTTCTTATTTATATTTACTTATCTGTCTGTCTGTCGCAGGTGTAGCAACTGCGCAGAAGCATTTCTAGAAAAATATTTAGTGGCCACTGACAGAAGATAAAACTGTTTAAAATTTCAGACCATGGTCACTCTTGACTGTATCATCGCTAATTTGTTCGCTCCAAGGGACGCCGAATATGATGTCGTAATAATGTGGGACCCTTATGAAACATTACCCGTACTGATGAATTGTCGTCACTTTATTAACATGTTAAAATGACAACTTCATTGCCTTATGCAGAAGTTAACATAAAGTTCTTAACTTCACTAATACGTTCAACAAAGCTGTATCCTTTTTCTCACTCATTTCAAGCATGGACATTTATCATTCTGCTTCCTAGTTTTGTTTCCCAAATTAAAATTTCTCTCTCTAGAGAAAGCCTGTCTTGTCTCACTTTCACATTTTGTTCATGCTTGGCCTTTAGTCATTCAGTTATGTATTTGAATGAATCAGTAGCATGCTTCCTGGGACTTCTCTGGAGATTCTGGGTAAATGTACTTGACCTGCTCTCACATCTAATGTTAGTACCGGATTCTGAAAGAAGCGGAAACTGCATTTTAGACTTTATAAAAGTATCAGTGGCGGATATAGGTTTTCACTGGCAACGTTTTGTGGGCTTAATGAACTCCTTTAACCCCCTACTGAGTACCATGGAAAAATGGCACTTACTCTACAAAAGCATATTAGTTTCAATAGGAAATGTATCTCCAAGAGTGTTCAAGATCTTCTGTTAAAAATGCATATATTATCTGGTACAGGCAAATTTTGAATTTGATTTTATTCATGTTAGTCCGACAAAAACAGGCTTAAAAAACTTGCATTTCACATTTTCCGCTTAACAGAAGTCATTACTGCGCTATGTCCAATGAAAAAGAACAAAGCCTGCTAGATCTTCTTTCCTGAAGTAGGCAATAAGCCATGTCACTCTCTCTTGTGCACGTCTTTGTTCACCAATGCGGCAACAATTTTACAAATGCGGCAAGGTTTATGGATTCACAGTACTTTTGATGTTTCTAGCAGTAGATTGCAGTCATCTTTTGGATACAGGGTCACACGTTTTAGTTGTCACTTTTCATTTGATACTTTGGCTGTAAAATAGAAGATGAGACTTTACAAAAGTACCGTTATGATTTTCTAAAATAAGTTGTATGTCCAGCCACACGTTAAGTGTCTAATTTATAACTGATAAGCAATATTTATAATTTATGAAATAATTGACCGTTAATAATATTATCAGTGATCGATTATTTGTTAATATTTTTTTTGTTTAATAATTATTTACCAGTAAGACGGTGTAAAGTAAATTATCTCCGAGTCTCTCCAATAACTACCTAACTCATCACTCTGAAGGCACTGTTCGGTAATAGTCGGATGTGACAGTCTCTGAAATGCGAGTTGTTTCCACGTTATAATCAATTTCATGAAAACACGACAAAATTCAACTACGGGATACCAGTAACCAGTGAGCTATATACATAGAGATGACACGACTATACTCGCAAGCCAGACAGCGCGTGACACGCGGTCCGCCATATTGATGATGGACGATTTGTAAACAAAAGCACGGTGGCCTTATGGAAGCCGAGCAATTTCCAGAATAACATTTGAAATTTTGAATACTAACGAGGTTTTAAAATGTTGGTAACATAAAGCAACGTAAATACGTGACCCTTGCGTTGCTTAAACGGTCATTATAAGGCCGAGAAAAAAAAATTCCCAATTATTTGACCGTGAATAGCTGCCGTTATGCCCTGGGATCTCTTGCCAGTTTACGAATTGCAGCGCATATACTTTATAATAGTTTAAAAATACCTCGATGCCTTTAATAGTCACATGAGAATCTACATGTAGCCATTAACTCATTTTGTTTGAACTAACCATATAAATGTACAGAACTTGATTATTAGTTGTTTACTGTACAAGCCGGATAGGACGATCAGCTGGGGGAGACACTCCCATCAACCATTGCATTCCCTAAGTATACACGAAGTTAATTTTTGTCAGCTTTAGCCTAAAGAGATCCTACTTAATACATCGGGAAATTTTATGAACTTCCCCTCAACCTTGAAAATATTCGAACTGAAATTTCAGAGGCACATCTAGGATATCATAAGGGGGCGGGCCCAACATTTTGTCTCCGCGGGAATCGCACAAAGCACAATTGCGTGGGCGCACCCAGCCTAAAATTGGAGAGCTCGGAAAAAAAGATGGGAAACCGATTGCGATCTGACACTAGAACACGCACATAAACTAAAACTGGACACATTGTTAGATCTTGTTTTAACCGCATGTTAATTACCGGGGTTACTTAACGAACTCAATATTTCCCGACCCTCTTGATGTTCTATTTTTTCGGCAGACAAGGGCAGGGAGGAGCGCAGCCCGGCCCACCCCCCTAAATCCGCCAATGAATTTCCCTGAAACACTGCTGCCGCCGAAGTAGCATATGCAAGGATAGAAATTCCCTAAAACTGGTTGTAAATGTCTACTTCAAATTGTATCAACCAAGAACATGTATACACGTTTTAGAATATGGAAAAAAGGTGTTGTCCTGTATTTATTTCTTCATGATTGCGCCGTCACAAATAAATCTGTGTAACTGTTGGTCATACCTCAGTGATACTCTTCGTGTTTATCCTAAGTGGAAAACTAATTGTGTACATTTTGACACTCTATTGTCTCAAAATTTAAACCATTGTATCATAGAACCTGTGTCAAAATACAGCAGTGATTGGGTGGATTCAGAATTTTTTAACAAAGTAGGCACAATGTTTATACCAATATACCCCCTTGGATCTGCCCATCATGCATGGAATCGCAAATTTTTTCCATCAATAACATTTAGAATGACAAGGGTAACAAAAACTTTTAACCTCAGAAACAACTCATTGAGATGCCATTCCAAACAGGTTCCAATTTATTCCAAATATCATAATGGTATTGCATAATAAAAACTCACACCAACAAAAACAAAACTGCCATTAAGAGGCGCCACAGTAATCGGCCGTCCAAAAGTCGTTGGTATATGCCCTCTTTCAGTGAGAAGATATCTGTCAATTATCATAATTATCTTAAGAGTGGCTAGGCCAACAGAGAAGGCGATGCAAAAACCAACTAAAGACTAACAACAGCCACTCACAACCAGTTACCATGGAGTGTACAAACAACACATTGTTCGTATGTTCTTTAAAACTTCATTGTACTCAACAAACTTTGTCTGCAACAGTTCAATAAGTAACAAAGCTTTTATGAAATGGGCTTCAAGAAAAAAATGTCAGTCTGCTAAGGCTATTTTTGCACAATTTTGCTGTTTTTCCTTCAAGCCAATCTGACTGCTTGTAGACCATGGACTAAGGCAACATAACAGACACAGTAACAAGCTAAGTCCATTTCCTGTTGATGAATCCATTTGAGCTGGCCACTGCTGAAGAACATGGTTTGCTAATGTCGACTTCAGGGTCCAACTCATTTCATGTTTTTTAATTTGGCAAGTTAATACTAAAAACTTGACACATCTTTATAGGGACTAAATGAGCTGAACAATTGTTTCTGCTATTAAATTCTCCCCTGCAATGTTGTTTTATTTCAATTATGTTTTCAGTTCAAAACACAGTTGCACAGGGCTTCGAAGGTATAATTATATGCGAACTAAGAAAAATGTAAATAATTATTTTCTCCTTTAAAAAGTCATCAACGACCATCCACTCATTTTCAGAAATTTTGGCCAGGAATTCAAATAAATTCCATACTTGAAAGCTCAAAAAGCCAAAAATTACATAATTGGTCCTAAGTGTACGGGTCATTTTTGAAAACTGCTGGCTTTCCTTATAGACAGAAAAATTCGACCAAGTTCAGTTGGCATCATGTGGCACATGGAAAGAGAACCTGTACCATTTCATTCGGCATCAAGCGATGCTGGGAGAAACGTGTACCGACCAGTTAAACTTGGCATAATAAGGATTTTTTTATCCCAAAATTTGGACAACTAAAAACTAGCACATCACATCAACATCAAAAAATCACAATTGGAACCAAATATGCTGTTTTTATAGGACTACCATGACACTCACCGGCCTTTGAACAAAATGAGTTTGGTAAGTTTCTGCCTCACATTACATGTATTGAATGATGCAGTGTGGAGTCTGGCAGCATGGTTCATCATAATATCATGTATTGAATGATGCAGTGTGGAGTCTTGCAGCATGGTTCATACTAATATCATGTATTGAATGATGCATTGTGGAGTCTTGCAGCATGGTTCACCCTAATGTCATAAAACTTAGCTACTAACAAGTCGATCAATTCAAAATAATGATTGTCAATACCATGTTGCATCTCGGTAGCATGCTCCTTCAAATGCAGTAGGTCACTGCTGCCACATTCTGCCTTATCACTAACACTTATATGTTCAACAGAACAGATTGAACTGGCTGACAGGACATTCATTCCTCTCCTCAATGCCTTCTCCGTACGGGTCAAAATATGGACAAAGGCCAGGTGATGGCACCGTAAGTCCACCATTGTTTTTAAGTTTCAGTAAGTGATAAAACTCTTCTGAATCACTAGACTGGGGGCTTCCACTAACCAAACTTTCTCGGCAATCATTGCATGATACAATTGCAATCACTTTCAGAACCACAAAACCAGCAATACACATACCACAATATTTTTAACGACAGCGAGGTGCTCTGAAGGGATGCACTGGCTGTAACCATGCTCACTTGTATTGAAAGGTGTCGACAGCTCCTCATTTTGGTATACTCTGGTAACACTGACAGCTTTAAGGGAGCGAGTGCTGTCCATCGCAACAACATTGCCACGCTGGCCAGGAGTAACACCACTATGTACAATGAGACGACGAAAAATACTTCTAAACTGTTGACATGTCGGGTTGTTGTTCCAACCCCCTGAAAAAGCAATGCAATAATGAATGAGATCCGAGTGGAATATTCATAAAAAACACACAAAATTACACATTTCACTGATGTTTTTGCCCAGTTGCAAGGAAGAAATGATTTTTTTTTCATTCAGTCACACTTTCACTTAGCTAATGCATTAGAAAACCGATGTTATTAAAGACAGTTACCTGCTCCACGTACTGAGCTGAGGAATAGCTCAAGGTGATCTTGAGACAGTTTGTAAGTTAATAGGAACTTCTGTTCCCCCAGAATAACAGGGACCAATTTCTTCAAGCTCTCTATGTTTACAAGAAAGCCAAGCACACTCATGCACCTGTAACATATTCAAAACTGATTCATAATTTCAACTATTTCAAAGTATTCAGAGTAATATGTAGATTTGAAGTGATGTCACCCATCCTAGTGCTTGGTTGACCGACCGCCATACAGCGAGGCAAGCTTGTTGTGAATGCAAGCTGAGAATGAGGGACACTTGAGAGAATATTAGTAGTATTAGAATATAATTTAATAATGCAGGGTTCTTGGTGGCAGCAATCAAAACAATGATAAGGAGAAGTGATGTTCCCACTTGATCCCTGTCGTACGTGGGAGACTTTACCAAAAAACATAATCAATGCATGTCTTGCCACTAGTAATGGCAGAATAGTAATCCACTTCATCAGGAACTTAAATATTATCAAGTTCGCTGCAGTCACAATTTTGCCCTGAACCCAAAAGTGACAGCCACTACTGAGTGGTTTGCTCTAGGAAATAATGCTACTTGCAATCGTAGGACATACATGAGCCTTTTTGGTATTTACCAAAAAATACATTAAAAAGAACTTTGAAATGTATCATATGAAAACAATTAATAAGTTTTAACGTATCTAATCTACTGAAATCTGCAAAGTTCGGGATTTGAAGTGAAACATTATTAAACAGAATAGACCTCCGTGAGTTGTAAAGAGAACAATCAAACACAAAACGTAGCTCATCCTCCACAGAACCAGAATCACAACACAAGCAAAGTCTTTCACTTACAGGAGTGTTTACATAACGACCAGTTTCCTGCTCTAAGCTGAGCCAGAAGAGATCGCTCGGAAAGAGATAAATTAATCTCTACATAAGGCTCAGTTAAAAACTCGTGCTTAAATAAAATGTAAGTTCTTAACTTTCGTTTTGTTACAACAGATTCAGCCCAAGTATGTTTCGAGCATTCAAATAGTTTGTTTCTAGCGTCTACTATGTTACAAGTAGTCAAATTTTGAAAACAGGATTGCATGCCAGTTATGTTCAACAATTTTTTGATTCTGTCTATCCAACCGTTTCTGCCAACAAAGTAGTTCCATAGAAATACCTTGTTCAGTAACCTATCACCACCTGTGGTTACTAGTTTGTTCCAAAGACGCAGCATATTCAATTTAAATCTATTTCCGGTGGAGTCCCGCCCCATATCGCCACTAACAGCATGAGTGGCTGTAAATCGGTTGACCCATAAATAAAAACGCATAGCTCTGTTTTGAATATTTTCATCATTACCAAAATTTTTGTAACCCCAAACAAATGACCCGTAATCCAAAATTAATGCCACACACGAATTAAATAATGTTTTAAACGTTTCGAATCCTAGATTCTTGTTGTCACGGAATTTTGAGCATATCTTCCCTAACACTCTACCCGAAGCTTCAGATAACGCATTCGAATGTTTTTTTTTTTGAAGTCAAGGTGTTGATCCAGAATACAGCCTAAATATTTGTATGAGGGTTTATAACTGTTCAAAGTAAATTCAAAATTGCTTCTAGGCATAGACTTAGCTCGAAAATGGACAACATTAGTTTTTGCCATGTTCACCACCATTCTCCACTTTTTACACCAGTTGTATAAAACCTTCATATCTTGCATGTCATTTTCATTCTCAGACAAAAGTGCAATATCGTCGGCATAACGAAGCACTGAAATATTGTTCGGGCCACATTGGACACCTTTACCTAGGTTTTTAATATCTAGAGCTACTAAATCATTTATATATATACTGCAAAGAGTGTCGGTGATAAAACATTCCCCTGACAGACACCATTTTCAGGACTATCTCCTAAACCTTTTGCAGGATCTTTTCTAACTTGAGCCAGTGTATTTATGTAATGTTCACAACAGACGACAACATCTTTCGGACGGATCTGACTACCAGTGTGACCTCTAGTGGCAGTTTATTTTTTGAAGTTTACCGCCGTGTCTTCAAAGGTTCTCGACGCATTTTCATAAAATCTGGAATACAGGCTTCTATTGGTAAGATGATGCTATCCTCCCGTTTTGAGATGGAATTGAGATACTTTGCGTCACCTAGTGGCCATTTTTGCTGTTTTCCAGTCCGTTTTGGCGTCTACCTCTCAATCAACCAAACAATTCCATGAATGATTTCGAAAATTGGTGTATATGTTCTCGGTGAGAAGAGGACGGTTGAAGATGACGACTTCGACTACTGTGGCACCTCCTAGTAGTAGTTTTGTTTTGGTTTGCGCCCACAGCTGCAGCTCCAAAACCCATTGGAGGATATTTATGACATTTCGTAATTGTATTTATATCAAGCTAACAGCAGACGACAAAGTCTTTCAGACGGATCCAACGAACGCTGGGCCCCATAGTGGCAATTTCATTTATTCTGTTTTCCTTTTTTCTCTGAAGTTCCTTGAGAGATTTTATGAAATTTGGTAAATAGCTTTCTTTGAAGCGATGGCATATTACCGTTTTCAGATGGATTGGACGTTTTGCGCTATATAGTGGCCATTTTTATGAAACGAATAAACAACCCTAGAAGCAAACCGTTTGTAGTGCATTCGTGGGCGCATTTCAACGCTCTACGTTGCTCTTGTAGGTAATTACTCTAACATTTGTTTTGATATGATTAGGGAAAAGACTGTAGTACCGCAACCGTGATATTCAGCTGAATCGGCATGCAACGTATATACCACATCTGTTATGCCACACGTTTGTAACTTGAATTTGACCTGTGTACATACACAAAACGTACCGAGAGGGGCGTACATGAAGTAATATCCCACGAGACATTATTCCGCGTATCGATACGCGGAATAAGGTCGAGTGGGATATTACTTCATGTATGCCAATCGAGGTACGTTTTGTATTTATCCCATGCGCTTCGAATCCCTAAGTTTCTTACATTTTTTCGGCAGATTTTTCAAATACTTCACTAAGACTGTTCACATGGCGGATCACAACATACATGAATGAACTTGCGCGTTAGGTTGCAAGTTTTCTCTTGTAAAAGAAACAGTTTTAAAAGTAACGATTTATTTCTTGAAAAGAGGTAGCAAAGATGAAAACAACGGCAACTTTCCAGTGAACTTGTAACGTCTCCTGGAAATAGTTAAAAAAACAACATTTTGACATTTTAATTTCCTAGGAATCGGCCCTTGAGTTGCAGACGATCTAGTATTCAGCAAGTGAAAACTGAGACATAAGTGTCTTATAATTAACAGTTTTGTTCCAGATTTTACGTTTAGGGCCTGGTTGCATGTCGAGTGTTAGTTACACTGTTGCAACTGCATTACAGGTACTTTAAACTATATTTGGAAAGTTTGAGGATCGAACCGGCTGAAGACGTCGAGTCGATATTGACCTACATGTACCTTTTGAACTTTCCATGTCAGAGGTCGCCGTTGAAGTACAGCTTGAGGTGAATACGGAAAACTTTATTTCATGGCCGTATTTCCCTCGACAGATTCAACGCGCGTGGGATAAAATAGAGTTTTCTTGCGCAATAAACATACATTGTACGTGTAATGCGTTTATTTTAAAAAAAATCAACTCGTTTTCCGACGATTTGTTTGGCCCTTGGAAGAGCCGTTGTGGCGGGCGCTGTGGTTTGGTCGCAAGTCCGTTTCAAGATAAACGCCGGGACGTTTATTTGGAGTTACTAAAAAGCCTGAAAATATAATTTTCTGAATACACGCCCATGAGCGTATTTGCGGAAATCACCGGTAGTCTGACGTATGTGCGCCAAGTTTCGTCAATGAGTAACAGGGCAAGATTCATACATGTAAAATACTTGCATTACCAACCACTGGGGATCAAAGTGTCACTGGACTAGTTTTCAATCTAGAGGTCATTTGATTTTGTCTGCCACTGTAGTGTTTATGGAAACAGGTCATATGGTGGAATGACGGTACGGACAGGGTCTCACTGGAATATAGGATACCACTGTCATGTATTAGCTGTTTCCAAATTATTTGGCGTAGTCACTGGATCGAGTCATGCCAACGGATGCTCAGCTTTTTGAAGTTCTCCCGGTCTACTTTTATATTTTGGCCTCGCGACAGATTAGTTATTTTGCATGATTATACTCTACAGATCTGTTTACCACAGTGTGCTTTGTAAAATTATTTATACCACAATATTAGCGTCAAATGGCAGATACAACCGTGTAATAACCCATAAAGTTATCTCACTAGGTACTGAGATAACGATTTGGCGGGAAACCGAGGACGGGGTCGAACCCGGGACCCTAATATTGCTGGTCGCCGACTTTAACCACTACACCACTCAGCGACTGACGTCATCAAGTGTGAAAATAGAATACTTAAATGACCACGCGCAATAATCGCACGTTCAACAAACCGCATTGTATTGTACTTATACGCTCCGAAAAATAAGACACATAATTTCCATAAAAATGATATCTTAATTCAGTGAATTTTTTCTCTAATGTCCTCTTACTTGTAAATCACCGATCTCCAGTTTGAATGCAGGTATCGTGTCGTCAGGATCTTTGACTTGAGAATTATATTCAGTTACCAGTGGTAACCTACTTTAGCAGACGATAATTTCCCGGTCGAAGCTTAGCGTGTAAAAAACGTGTTTTAAGCTATAATAGTTGCTTAACCTTAATTTAGAGATTCANAACTGGTCTTGTACATCTTTTCATAACAGTGTACGGTATGTTTTGTTTCCGTGAAAATGTTTTCGGGTGATTTGTTCCGGATGCATTTGACATCTTCCAAAGATTCCAACATACGGTAGCCCTACAACCCACGTGATTCAGCTTCAAAAAGACAATAAGTGATATTTAAGTGCCTATTGTCGCTTTTTATAATAGAGCACTGTAGAGATCGCACGAGCAAAGGAAATGTATTTCATCCTCTAAGAACATGAGACAAAAATCCCACAACACAGTCAAACGCTCCTCAACTGGAGTAAAAATACTGAAACGGTCAGTTACCAATTTCAGCGGCAATACTACACATCTAAGTTGAGAAAGGAGGGATTTCTTTTCTCTAGAAATGCTCATTTTTAAATAAACTTGTTTGATAATTAGTTTTAAATAATTTATAAGTTCTTAGCTTGTATTTGCTCAAAATTTCCTCCCTCCATTCAGGCTCGGAAAGATTAATCAGTTTCATTTTGGCATTTTCCAAACACTTTTTGACCAATTGTATTTTCTGTACGTGAGGTCCCAGTAAAATACTTGCTTTGTGAGACTATTATCATACATGCAAATAAGTCTATTCCAGAGCTGTAATATACACACTTTCCTGCGAACTATACTACATGTAGGTATCAACCCCATCGCGACAAATTTGTGAACACCAAGAAAGTATCGAATGGCTCGATTTTGGATTGAATCACACTGAGGAAAAAGCCCTCCTCCCGATACACCAACGCAATAATCAAGTATCGGGGTAACACACGCATCATATGATGTAGGTGGTGTACGTCTTGAACCCAACTTCACGCATGCGCTTGAATTTAGAGACCATAGCACTAACTGCACGGCCACCAGGTGCTGCTAGTGCGGTAGCGGCTTGTTTAAACTGCAAATGTTCATCAAAAAGGAAACCTTAATATTTACAGTGGCTTACAATAGAGAGCGGGTTATTGGTTATGCTCCCGCCTTTTCAACATAGTAGATCGAACAGGATGCTTTCAAGTTACCGTTAAAATCACGCAATGAGCAAGGTGAAACTAGGTCAAAGCAATCCGGTTCCGTGAACGACTCCTATGGGAGAATATCGTTTACTTTCCGTTAGAATGGATAGTTATACTTTATTTGTGACGTGCTTTGAATTTATAATGATTACCTCTCCTTACTTGAATAAGCACACGTGTACCAATGATTCATAAGCGCTAAGGTAACCGTACGTGTAGGTTGTCAGAAGTGCATGGTCGGTCTTACAAGTTAGGTGGGTTGTATTTTTTACTTTTTCACTGAGTCAAACAAATAATACGGTATTCGGTAAGAACTGTCGTTTGTATGCACTCGCTTACAAACATAAGCGTGGATTGGAGAACTTTCGTGTAAGTGACGTAAAGATAGCCGTTCCTAATTTTACAACCAGTTTAGAGCATTAAGTTTGATAGACATTTCTAATATAGTCCTATCCCGGATGCTGCGCATTCTCTTAGTAAAAAGGTCCGCTGCACGTGCCTTGTTGCTCTTCCTCTCCAAGTCGTGTAGCCGATGAAGACCGAGTGTGATCGCGCCGGTTATGGAGTTAGGTCATCAGGTAGGGAGAATATTCGTGCATGCACAGTAACCGCCTCTGTGAGAAAATTTAACCTTGAAATTACATGTTTATTGCTTTTAAACGCCAGTATCAATTTTATTACGTTTTAAACAACTGCGACCACTAAATTTTTCAAAATGGCATTTTATGGCAAGTATCCAAATACGGTCAAAGTCGGCAGCCAGACTTGTCCGCCCATGGCCTACCGATACTTGGCCTCGGCATTTAAACTCCGCACTGAATATATTTACGCCATTACGTAAGTACCGATACAATTTTGTGACGCGTTTGTTCGATCATTCCCAACAACAATAGTACATGTAACAAGCGGTAAAATTGAGCTGGGATAAATCCGTACAATCTTAATATTATTTGCTTTTCCAATCACTCACATTCACCCTGGGCCACATGATATTTTCAGTATTTTGCAAACAAAAGAACCATAGGGGTCCATTGACTGTTGAAAGCTTTCAACGGGCAATTTTTTTTGGAAAAGTTGAATTCTCAATTTTGTAATATTCATATATTTTTGTTTTTAGTTATTTGAAACATGGCAAGTATTTAGCAAATCTCCGGTGGTATATCTGACACTTGCCTATAGTTATTGTAAAATTCAAAATTCGTTGCCCTGTGAATGTGCCGAAGATTAAACTGTATGTCCTCAATACCATAAGTTAAAGGCTAATAAACTCTTTGATTTATCCAATAAAATAAGGAGGATAAAAAATATGGCGCGCATTTACATGACCAATACAAATAAACAATTTCCTTTGGTTCGTCCGTACTTGCTAAACGGTTACTCCAATTTTCAAGAGAAAAGTGTTAGTGCTAAGGACTCTATCAGCCTCTTTCATACACTCGAAAACTGAGTACGTGCTCGAAATTTCGAGTACAGATTTTTCAAGTATAACATTGAATACACCAAAGCTGAGTCTGTACTCGAGTTGAGTATGAAGTGTGAGTTTGAGCATGATTCGAGTCTGAGTACGGAGATTGGAGACCGGGCCCAAACTCACACTTCATACTCAACTCGAGTACAGACTCAACTTTGGTGTATTCAATGTCATACTCGAAAAATCTGTACTCGAAATTTCGAGCACGTACTCAGTTTTCGAGTGTACTCGAACTGAGGTGTATCTCATCTATATTTCGAGTACGATTTTGAGTAAAAATTCGGAGTCTATGCTCAAATTTCAAGTTTGGTAT
>NMRA01000172.1:709840-724162 GCA_002633005.1 Phoronis australis
TTACAGAACACTCAGAATTCCACGTTATAGACATACTCTTGTAGTTGTAGCGACAGCAGACGATAATGTAGGCCTAGTTCTTGGGGTGGTCTATTCCAATAGGGAGCGATGAATCAGCGCGGCTTTGCGTGATTTTGCATTTCACATCATAAAGAGTTCCATAGCAACTCGAGTATGAGTGTCAGATTTGAGTACGTTTGGAGTCTACTCGAAATACGATATTAGATACGCTTTTTTGAGTACGACTCCAGTGAGCACGATTTTGAGTATGAAATCTCGAGTATGAGTATGAGTCTGAGTACGGAGATTGGAGACCGGGCCCAGGTTTAACTGTTGAATATGACAGACTTGCATGATATAGGTGCAACTAAATGATGCCGCTGTGTGCATTCACGACGCAGTTTTAAAGCGAAAATGTACTATTTTCAATATTCTGTTTTACGACGACACAAGATCAAACGTAGCAGGGGTGAATGAAACAATTTTTAAGGGGGGTCGTTCAAGGACTTCTTAAAAGGGGGGACTAAGTCAAAAGTTTGAAAATTGTAGATTTGATATCACTAAAATCAACGGAAAAGGTGGTATGGACCCCTTGGCCCCCTTGGATCCGCCTATGCGTAGACCAGTACGTGCTGGCTGGTGTCCTGCGGATTCCTCAGAATACGACTGGTCGAGTAGACTGTCATCGTCGGAAGCGCTACGGGTTTGACTGATAACAACATCTTCTAATTCTTCTGAGTTCCACCTCCTTTGGTTTCTGATTTAATGTTGCCAGGAATGGGTCTTGCTCCCCCTCCTTTCAGTTGGCCGCGAAAACAAACACTAAAATGGCACGGAAATAAATTTGGACATTTATCATGTTTCGGCTAATCGTGAGCATGTACTTTAATGTGTGTCCTTGTGATGGGCACAGATATTACATTTTTCCTCATGAGAAAAGCTTTTAGACCTTTGTTTGCCCTGATTCTACTAGTATGTGCCATTGTATACCCACGTGATCAAGATTTCATTGAAGCACTTCGATAGTTTCTTTGTTGGGTTAATCCAGATTGACACAGCAGGGAGGCTTAGATACTTTAAACCTGATTTACTAAACCCGCTCCCTGGTCTAACAAAACTAGGCTTTCGTACTTTTAAACCATGTTGTGGAAATGAAAGTTAGGTCTAAAATTAAACCAGGTTTAGGAAGACCAGGTTTAAGTCTTGAACCTGGTTTTGTTAAACCACCTTTACGCTGTATGTGTCAAATGAATTGAAACCACAATAATTTTGAATTATTAGCAGAGTTAACTGCACAACGCGCCCACGCGTCAGTAAGCGAAGTATTTAAAGCTGGCTCCCATTTTTTCAGTTTTTGAATTTTTGTGAAATTGGTTAATCAAAGCCTTATAGACAAATTTTCCATAGTCTCGGCGAAAGTAAGATACTTGAAAGTATTTGCGGAATGTTTGGCAAAATAATTTCATTTTTTATTTTTTACTCTAAGATATTCACGTAATGTTTTCCTCAAGCCGTAAAATTTTGTGAAAGGTGGAGAAATCCATGTGCACTACAGATTGATCATACGTCATCACGGCTCCCTCCCTGTGAGTCTAAAAAGTCATAAACATACACCGTAATCAATTTTATGCCACTTTCTATAGTACAAGTACCTGTTACGTCTATAAGCGATAGATCTCTGTGTAATTACGTTAAGTGGTATCGTCTTTACAGATTAAATCTATTGATCTAAGAATAATGACAAGTTTGCTAGTATCGCTTTCACCACTTAACCTACCAGGCCGCATTCCCATTAGGGGAACTTTGGTTTACAATAGTTTCATCAAAGCTTCGTTTACCTTCGCCACTTAATAGCGATTTCCATGTTATCGCTATGACAGCAGACGATGCAGTTCATTTTTCCCTCAAACGAATATTGAGTAGTGGGTTTGAGGCTAACTGAAAATTGTTCCCCTGTCATTTAAGTGTGTTTATGAAAATGATTAGTTCAATTCTTTATCAGATATGATTTCTTTTATTTATTTACGTCCGTCTATTGAGATCACGTCGGCTACGCTGCAATAACAAAGAACAGGTTTTGCGAGTCTGCCATCTTCGTATATCGCTGTCGCGATCACTACCCCGAGTGATTAAAAACCCATGAAACGTCCCGTTTTTAGTTTTAGAGCTATTTGATGGTTTATGTTTATGCTATAAACATAAACCATCAAGAACTGACGAAGGGGATTCTATTGATATGACCCTAATGAGATTCGGTTGAAAACTGGCGGAGTAGCAAAAAGTTTTATTGACGGTATTTTTCATAGGAATAACCAACACCGGAACAAAAGAATGCAAAAAACATGCCACGCATGCGCGGCGCAACCTCAGGAACGTAAGATCGAAGTTGGCAATCCAGGACTAGAGTTTTATTGTGCAAAGAATAATAAGAGACAATTCACGTGTCCTTTCGTGTAAGCGCATTATTCACGGCATGGACTGCAAACGTTATGCAACATTGTAACATGAATACTAAAACAATATAAAAAGTATAATATTTTGTAATATGAAATATCTGATGGACAACAATGGAAAATGGCAATAATCAGATGTAACGTGCCCACATTTTGAGGACCAGTTTGATGCCCATTATTCAGTGGACAAGACTGGTTCTCAAAATGTTGACACATTATATTGGACTATTCACATAGAAAACTAACCCCACGGAAAGATTCCACATCTCAGTTGTTCTTGCACAGCAAAGTGCCAGCCAAAAAGTGACCCTTGCAATAATTCGCAGTTAACTGGCCTTTTAGTCAGTAAACACTGCCAATAGAGGACCAGTCATTCAGTAAGTCAAGAAATTAGATTATGATAATATGTCATTGTCGCCGTGCGTTAAAAAGCGGAATATTTTGATGGTGTGGCGGGAAACTAAAATAAAAAGGTGGAATAGTCCACCAAGAGCTGGAAAATTGGCCAGTACAAAGTACGCTGTCGGCAACAAGTATTGACTTGGATTTTTACAAGGCAAATTTTTCATTTCTTAAATATTATTGCGCGCCAGTATAGGTAAATACTGCATATAACAATGACTGCTAAGAAATCAAATTTAAAAAAGTGTTTAGGCGACAGGTAAGCACTGCATTAATTAATTACAATAGAAACAATTGAAAACAGTAATAATTGATGTAAACACAAACACACACACACACTCAGCTACGCAAAAATGACTTTTTTAAACATACGTAAACACACCTCCTAGTATAGGGCCTAAACTTTTCATTTATAATTACACAACAAACACTCAGATAAATGTCATGTTGAAAAACTTCTATTATGTAATTTGATAGTCTTTTGAAAGTGGTTCTAAAACTTCAGATGAAAAGATATCAGAGGCAGACTATTCCCGGTATTTGGCCAAACCACGCGTCGTCGGGTGCGTACATGTATAAAGAACATGGTCAATGTAACAGTCTGGTTTGTTGACTAATTTTGCCGAGGAATCGATGGTTGTCTAAAATCTAGCTCAAGAGTCTCGCTTAATGAACAAAACTGTCAAAATGAAAATGAAGGCTTGGTTTGATAACAACACTCGATCAAACCTCAGTCGAGCAGACTGCCGGAAATTTATAGTCAGTCCTGAGTGAGCTCTGAAAGAAACTGTGAAAAAAATGACTAAAAATCTCTGGACTTGCGATCTTTAGGTGCGGCAGCCTGGCCACCTGTTGATTCACATGACGTAGTGAGTAGGGAACAAGAAGATCCCGAAGTGATTAAAGGCCTTAGTCTTCTTAAATTATTCACACGCTTCGTGATCAATGATAAAACCGGGGTTTGGATCAGATGTGGACTTTTTACACTATGGCAAGATAAAATAAAAGGGATTATACAGTAATCATCGATTTGAAGAGATTGGTGCGAGTGAGCTGGGTGATACTATAGGTAGTTTAGTTAAAAATTGTCGAAGAAATAATGTTGTAGTCGATGGGACTGACGTCATTGCCGCAGAATGAAAAACCGGGTGACTCGGGTACGACTGTTGTGAATCTTTGTGTCCTGTAACGTCCGTGCTTAATTCCTTCCTCCCAGAAGCAAGCCCAAGAATCAAGATCGACATGTGTGTGTATGTCACTGAAAATCTGACGAGAAAACGGACTGGACTAAGCGCTTGATGTTGTCGCCTGGGTGAGCAGCTCACTGGTCCGAAGGTGCACTAGTCCGAAGGTGCACTAGTCCGAAGATGCACTAGTCCGAAGGTGAACTAGTCCGAAGTTATACATTTAAAGCGTTCGATTGTCGCCTGGGTGAGCAACTCAATGGTCCGAAGGTGCACTAGTCCGAAGGTGTACTAATAAAGCGCTCGATGTTGTCGCCAGGGTGAGCAGATCACTAGTACGAAGGTTCACTAGTCCGAAGGTCTACTAATAAAGCGGAACTAAGCGACAAAGCATTAACATACAATTTCTGTCGACATTGTAGCGAATGTAGATCTGCATTTGAATCGCACAGCTTTTCAGAATATTAGCCCGTAGCCACTCAAGGCATGCTTTGAATTTAAGTTCAATTTCGGTCGCAGAAAATCTGAATGAAGAGTACAATGTATTAGTATCCGACGGCCGGAGTATAATGCACTTGACTTTCTTAAAAAGTCTGGCGAACAGGAATTTAGAATTGGTTTGTTCTTTCGGTTGCGATAGTAGGTAGCGCAAATTCAAAAAGTGTGAATTAATCAAAAAGTTTTTCCATCATCCCAAAATATTAATATTGCCTATTGCTATTTACAAACCTCTGTTCTACTGTACTGAAACATGAATGTATAAAGCCACAGTCATGCCCGCCAGGACGCCCGACATTTTATATAATAGTTATCAATATTGATTGTGACACACTTATTATATTTGAACAGCCTCTTACGTCATTAACAGCTTTATTATTATCCAAACTAAAGACAATTTTCACAAAAAATAAATTGCTTTTTAAGTTGTTCTAAAATCGCATAATATCGTTAATGTTTTTACAAATGTGACATCTGTTCGCATATTACAATTCTTAATAAACATAGATTATTACATGGCGAAGTCGTTATCCCCCGTTATCTAGAGCCCGAGTTGATTTTGGAGCATTATCACCCGAGGGGTGTTAAATCGGAAAATGCTTGATTTTTAGAGTAAAAAACAGAAAAATTTTCCTGGGCGGGAGGGGGGGCAAACCCCCTTTCCGACCTCCCCCCATTCGGTGCTATGCGCATCTAATCGTGCTTTGCGCAAATGTTTTCAGACAAAATGTTGGGCTTGTGATATCCTAGATCCGCCACTGCCTTATAGCGTCTATAAATTAAAAAATTTTTAAACATAGAAAAAGAGAGAAAAAAACGGAGAACGTGTCAAACATGAAAACCTGCAGTTGACACAGAGTTGAACTAACGAACTTGCAGATTAAGCGCACGTTCTCTGCCACTGCACCACCACGACTTCACTCACAATTTGATAAGAGACCTACATGTACTTGTTTATGGTCCACAGCGTTTGTGCGCGAAACCTACTGCTTCTTGTAATGCTTATTACACTGTTTATATTTTGTGCAATTAGTTTGTAACAAATTTGTTGTATTTAAAATAGTCTTCAATTACCCAAAAGACCAAATCCATTTTTGTGTAGGCAATAATGACGCGATTGCTTTGGAAATCGTCTTAAAATAAGGTTTGACAAAGAGAGAATTATGAGTTTCTGAGTGATTCACTAAGGTTTCGATTAAAATTCACATCTTACTAGCAGCTTCTACTCAGATTCCATTTTCTTTAAAAAATGAAGTAATTTTCTTCATTGCAGACGACGGAAACGGAGTCGTAGTGCGCAGCGCCACTGCCGGTCGCCTGGGATATTGCGTGAGAGCCTATACTTAGCCATAGTTTCGTAACGATTGAGCCGTGTTCCGCATTTGACACTTGAAATTGGATCTGAAAATCCCGNTCCCTACGCTCTTGCTGTTTTAGTTTTTTTGCGGCAGCCAAGGGGGGGCCTGCCCCCGCCCCCTAAATTCGCCTATGAAAGGTGACCTCGCTAATGTAGCCTTAAGACATTTCGAGTTACAACAATCGGGTACTTCTGATGAAGAACTAATCATTATTGCAAACTTAAGTGACGGTGAGTCTTAACCTAAGGTGGCTTAGAGTCACTTCTGGTCTCAACTTGGTCTTTGCTTAGATTACAGAGACTAAACATGTTTGGAAACAACCAACAGGTAGTTATTGTTTTGGACCAAGCTCTACATTAGCTTTACACTGCAAGTGTAAGTGCTCAAATGGAGATAATGGGTCAAATAGACATAATGAGTCATTATGGAAGTAATGGTTAAAATGGACGTGTAACATGAATGGGAGGTTAGGGGCGGCTATAGCCCCCATTTTTTTCAGTGCTGCGCCACCCATGGTCTATATGCGGCGCACCACAGGGGGGCTGCGGGGGCTATAGCCCACACTTTTTTCAGTGCTGCTCCACCCATTGTCTATAGGCAGGGGAACCACAGGGGAGCTGGGGGGTTATAGCCCGCCACTTTTTTCAGTGCTGCGCCACCCATGATAGGTTAAACCAACGGCCATTATGCTGAATTCATCACAGTTGGTAAAATTGAAATTAATGGCCATTTTAATCATCGTTTGTGGAATACAAATTATTTAACGGTAAACTAATGCGTCAAGTACAACGCCGCTAGTGAAAACATATGGATGTAGAGTTTGAATATGAAATAACTGGTCAAAATAGACCCAATGTGTCAAACAAACATAACATGTTAAAATTTACCAATGGCTCAAACTAGAAACAATGGATTAAAACGGACATGTAGGTAATGGATGACAATGGGCGCAATCAGTCAAAACGAACATAATAGGTCAAAATCTGCACACCGTCAGAAAAGACGGTGGCTTATTTATTCCATACGTCCCCTAATATTCCACTTTTTCTTACAGGGACAGGTGACAAGAGTAAGACACTGCATCTGCTAGCCACGTAGTTTACAGAAAAACTCCCGGAGATGTTCACACCATTCCTACTTCAATGTGCTATTTTATCTAGTGTGTTTGTTTGGGTAAAACCTGAATTCTCCTCATTTTATGGTTGCGGCAACAGGACCGTTTATGATGTGCAACTTTATACTTCTCTGGCAAAACAATGCCTCAAAGATTCGCCGTTACTTACATGTCGTGCTGATGCATGCGGATCAGCTGTTCAGAAACCAGATGGAAAAAAGTCTAAAAGAAGAATAAATCTGTTTAAACCAGGTGCACAACCACGCCGCATTCCATTATGCTCATGTGACTATTTGTGCATCAGGTATGGTGATTGCTGTCTAGATTTCTTTGCTAATTGTCCAGATCACGCAAAAGACGTTCTTCCAACGGAATGCTTTAAAACGGTAACCTCTTCGAAGACTTACACTACACTCATGGTGAACAAATGCCCAGATAAGTTCCAAGACGACAAGATTGCTAGAGCTTGTTTGAACACTGACGAATCTATAGTGAACAGAATTCCAGTGAGAGACGGAGTAACAGGAATACAATACAGAAATCACTTTTGTGCTCAGTGTCACGATGCTACCCATATGAAGTTTTGGAACTTTTATGTTACGTGTTATAACAATTCTGAAGGTTCTGCTGAAACCAGTCTTCAAGAATTTATGCATCGCTTGAATGACCCTCTTTGCAATTTGACTATGAAAGATACAGCTGGAGTATACCGTTACTGTCATCCAGAAATTGTCCGTGATTGTCCTCGTGGCTGCAAGTCAAATGACTTGGTAAATCGCTGTCGATCGTCGCCATCATTGTTGGTGATAACTAATAAAATGTACTACAAAAATTACTATTGTGCAATCTGCAATGACCCGCGAAACGTAGCTGGCATGACTTGCAGCGCCACGGCGTGGTCACACACCTCTATTGTCCCAACGTCGCCTAAACATATACTGTGGAAATTTTCATTCTCACTTCTTCTTGATGTGAATAAAATTGGAAAATTTCGTGTCGGTTTGTCCAAATTTTTAGGTTTGAAAACAAAAGGCCGTACTTCCTCCATAGCTGAGTGCGATTCGGTTAATCTGAATGAATGCAAGTTTTCAAGGTGTCAAAAAGACTACATTTTGCAAAACGGGGAGTGTGTTCCTCACTATGCCCAATCGTCCGTGCGAATAAACATACAATACATTCCTACTCAAGAAAACAGAGTAACGACACAAATAGGAAGGAAAAAATTTAGGACGGAAACCACCCTCTTTATTGTGAAAGGCCTGGAGAAGTTGTTTGACATAAGCTCGAAACCCAGCTTCAAACTAAGCGTGGAAAATCCCTCATTTGGAAGTAATTACTCAGCCAATCAGATTCTTCTCGACATCACGTTCATGCAGCAAATAAACAAAAACAACTGCCTTTCACAGAAAAAACATAAAGCAACGAGGTACGAAAATTTGAAATCTCTCCTGAAATCGTTATTTTCATCCAAAGACCTTGGCCATGTGCTATCAGTATCCATGAATGCAAGTGATTGTTTACCAGCAAATACCAAGCTTATCGAATCCATGAGCACATTTAGATCACTGAACGAATCAATGAGCTCATTTAGATCGTTGAACGAGTGCACTAACGAGACAGATTATGAAAGTGCTTTCAGTGTACTAAGCAACGGTGAGGTATTTCTACATGGTTTTGGTGGATCGGTGCCTAAAGCGGATGTGCGTATGGTGAACGATTCCTTGATCGTCTGTCTCGACAATATCCAAACACATAGGCCTACCCAGAATACGCCGGCTTTAGGAATATTGACAATAGTGTGCTTTTCTGTTTCTGAAGTGTGTCTTCTAATTCGCATCCTCATCCAACCAATTTGCTCGGTGTATCATACATTTCCAGGAAAACTCCAGTTTTGCTTAACTTTACAGTTATTCCTGGCTGCTCTGTTCTTCCTTCTACGCCCAGTGGTAAGCTTTATTCCCTGGTTGTGTGAAACGTTTGCAGCTCTCACTCAATGGGCTTATCTTTCAGTTTTCGCGTGGAAAAATGTGATTGCCATAGACACGTGGTCTACATTTCGTTTGAAAATACGCCATGCGCCTCAGAATGATCTCCGACGTCTGTTCGCGTCGTGGTGTTACGCCATTCTTGTACCTGGCACAGTAACAGTTGTATCCGTTATTTTCGACTTTTCTGATGTCGAAACAAGTTTTCAACCCAGTTTTGTTGATGGTGAACTCTGCTGGTTTACACAAAGGAACGCATTTTTGATTTTCTTTGTAGCTCCTGTGACAGCTCTTATTTTGTCCAATATCATCATATATTGTCTTATTGCACAACTCCTTCACAAGTCGCTTAAACTGTCCAAGACTGTTACAAATTCGAAGAAAGTTTCAACAAAGAACGAGTTCATAATGTACTTGAAATTGTTCATCCTACTCGGAATGACGTGGATTTTTGGATTCGTTGCCATGGCAACAAATAATGAGGTTGTCTGGTATATTTTTACAGTGCTCAATGCGAGCCAAGGCTTATTCATCTTCGTCGCGTTTGTCAGTACACGTCGCGTCTTGAATGCATTAGGATTAGGAAAAACAACTCGCCTCTTTAACCAAACGTTTTCACCAAATTCTGCATCCAAGTCAACAAGCTCGTTAGGAAAGTGTTCGACGCGACTGTGAAATCAGTACCCGAGGAGTAACCAGTTTAGTGTGTTCAAGTATGTGGATAGTAGCAGTGTTTGGACTTTTGCAAATAAATGTGCGGGGCCAGCGGGGCCAGTTAGTCTGAAAATTTACAGGCACGGGTGCCAAGTTAACTTTTAAAAGTTACTGGCTGGGCCGCAAATCCACTGGCCCGGGGACAGCGTGTTTTTCGAACGCTCGATTGTAGCATTCTCTGTGAACCATCATGAGCATTCAACAGATAGAATATCGTATTAGACATTCCGTTAACGAGCTTTGCCTGGAATAAATTCATGTAGAGTATACATGTAGTGCTCAATTAATAGTTAAGTTGTGATTAACATAGATGTAAAAGAACGTGTTAGCTTAGGTGAATTGAAGATTCATGAATGGTCAACAATAATACGATAATCCTTGATTTCTTTGTACCAGCAAGAGTTCTAAAGAGAACAACATCAAAGCCTTCGGATTTCCCAAACTGTTGCATAGAAATTTATTCGTTCTAGTTGCAATGACTTTTACATGTATGTTGGCTGGAGTAACCGTGACTAGTCCACTCTAACATTGCGCTGCAACAGGGTACGAAGACTGTCTTGCACTCACGGACGAGCGTGAACCTCTCCAATCAAATGATCATATATCGGTCTCAATTTGATAACCTTAGTAATAAGTACTATGGAAAAAATCACTTTTTATTGCATGGTTGCCAGAAATTAGATTATAGTTGTAATGTTTTATTACTCTAAATCCTTAATGATTTCACTTGTATAAATTTCCTAGTCAATAATCAACTGATTTAATTTCTACGTATGTTGAACTTTTTGATTTTTGTTGTAATGTGTTAGTCCGTTAATTCCGTATGATTCCCATTTTGCTTTTGGTATTTTCTGTAATTAGTTATTATTATATTCCTAGTTTAATACTTTATCGCATATATATATATATATATATATACATTAACATGCATAAAAGTGTGTGTGCGTGTGTAAATATATACATGTATGTATATGGATATAATGTTTCGTTCTCTGGGACACTTCTCTGTTGTACCATTATTGTATTGTATTGTATTGTATTGTATTGTCTTAGATGCTTGTGTTGCAATAAAGAGATCGGTAATGAACGCTTGCAAGGATATCTTTGAGAAACTTTCCCTGTAGTATACAATAAAGTGTGCTAACCGCGAAATATGCATTTCTCAGCTACATGTATAGCAAAATATTACACTTTACTAACATTTTCATGAAAAAGATAAGATTTGCAAAGACACTTGAACACGCGTATATCGCTTACCATCTAGATGTGTTTATATGCAAAGTACAAAATGTGTGTATGAATATTGTACGTATGTTTAACTCTAGGTTACACCTATGTTGAAATGCGGGTAGTAATTACGTCGAGGCATGATCCGAGTGAAATATTTTTAGTAACCATATTTAAACATACGTCTTACAACCTACTTAAATTGATGTACGTAAGTGTACGATATTTTCATAACTATCGGTATGTATTCATTAGTCTCATTTGGTGAAAAGCAGTGTTTATCTACCTTTAATTGTTATTTCATGTATTGTCTTCAGATAACACGATTTAAAAAACGAGAATGATCGCGAACTTGCATGAATGGGAGTTGTCCTATACCATTACAATTTTTTCGTTTTCCTGCAGAACAAAACATGAACAAATCCGCAATCAGGCAAAATGAAAACACAGTTGGGTAACACTGATAGAAAAATCGCCAAATACCTTTCTTTGAAATTCTGAAAACTCTGATAGCAAAGTGCTCCAGGTGATTTTTGGTATTCTGAAATATTACGATAAGAACTTGGAGTTTTTGTTGAATATTTTAACGTTCAGGAGGACAATGAAATTCGGGCACTTCAATCACACCGGGCAGCCTCTTGAAACTCGGGTACCAGCCCCTATAGCAGCCTACCAAGGACCCCGGCTCCTCATCCTTTGAAAGTGTGCTCCTTATATGCATGACCCTACTAAAATGAACGGTTTCCCAAAGAGGGCAATAATAAAGTGGATATTGGCTCTCACTCTCACTTTCTTAAATAGATGGTTTCCGATGCCTACATTTCAGGATTTGGCAAGCCGCGGTAACCTATATAAGTGTAACCGGACCCATCATATATAGGTGGAGCCTTCGTGCAAGGCTGGCCTCTATACATGTAGTCTTTGGTGTACCAAGTTAAAAACAGAAACTTGGCTGTTCAACCTTTACTGACAGGTGTGCCCACCAATAATCATATTTTAAATAGAAACACTCATAACCGTTAAAGGTAGGTTAAAGACGGACAATAATAATTGTTGCAGCTTCTGGTACTACTAACCGCAATGATACCGAAATCAGATACAATTTTGAATTTGTTTCTGATTCAAAGCGCTTCACGTAATCACCGTACCCGCCCAACTTCTCCCGAATGGTGTTTGCGTAGATGACTGGATCGCGCAGACGATTAGAGGAGTCTTGATGTTGTTCATCGGCATTGAGCGCGGGTGGTGGCTACACCTAGCTAAGTTAAGTAACAGCGAGAGAGATGTCAAAAAGTATCGCGGTGTGAATGCCTTAAAAATCGACCAAAAAACAAAACAGTGGCAAAAAGGTTTACCCGGTATCTGTTATCTTTGGTGTATTTGCTAGCATAGTACCATAAAGTGCAGGCAATTTCAAATTTCGAATTGAAAGTGATCGCCAATGATGTTGTTATCCACTTGTGGATTGGTGGATGGATTGACATGCATGCGTTTCCGATATTTTGAGTTCAGTGCACGCCGAAGGTAAGTTCTTTACAGGCATTCCTCCGTCGTTGCTCAAAAACCATACATTGGAATACCGTGTTTTCTTTCACTGGCAAATCTCCAACGAGCATGTTCAGGGAAAGTAGGTCTAGAACTAATAAGACTTTGGTCAATGGACAAAGTCTTTTCTAGTAAATTTCCAGTAAATGGTGCACAGCCTTTCAGACTTCATACGAGAAACAAACTTGATGGAAAGACTTCTAAGGTTGGACGTCACTACTCCAAATGTTCACTACTCTAAAGGTTCGCTACCTTCGATAGTTCACTACTTCGAATGTACACAATTCCGAAACCAGAGAACTCTGACAGTTCCGACGCGGCCTTGCGCGTGGTTCCAGTGGGTGAGACTGAGTCGCAGCAGCCCTAAACTTTTCAGTACTGCAGTGAAATGATGCGATCTTGGCACGGAATTGTTCAACGTATCGTCTTATTCTTTTTAAAATGCAAGTATGTACTCATTTTCTGTACTCATAAGACATGCGGGCAAGTTCACGTGGGCATGAAGTCCAAACAAAGGGTTTTATTGCCGGGCGTTGTTTTCGAGTGTCTAATGAGGTGTAAGACTTAAGTGGGTTTCAGATTTGAAAGTTCGGCAGGAGGTAACGTGAGAACGTTCTTTCTGAAACATATTAGATCCGAATGGAAGTTCCGTTCTTTGCTAGCAACAGTCACGGTATCCTTAAGTCTGCTGTTACGAATTCCATCTTATTTCAGGATCATACAACTGAGAGTTAATTCATGGATTGTATTTATGACAGTTTTCATGGTTTATCAATTTAGGTATTTCCTTGTACATTGTACATATTAAGTTTAAAATTATCTATTATTGAGTAGAGACAACATTCTTGGGACATCTATTTACTTCTTCATGGAATATATATAAGTTCAATACTTTTGTTTATGTTTCATCATTACGGCGTTTTCCCATTGCTCCCAACTTGTTCGACTCGCATTCCCAAATCTCTTCATAATCAAAGCCTTGATCGATGATATAATCTCTAATTGTTCTGGTGTTTTCCATCAGTTCACTCATGGCGACGTTTCGAGTTTCGTTCCTCGTCCTCGGAGTCCAGACTTAATTTTTCGTGAGACGAAAGTCGTGGACGTGCCAGTAACAACCTTGGAATTGGAACACTTTGTGCGACTGACGACAGAATCCGTCCACTGGAATACGACGCTGACCTACCCTTTTTTCAATGTTGAACTGGTGACGGATACTGATTCCTCGTTGCCACGCTACGTAATCCAACCAAGCCGTTGCCTTTCGCGCCTTAGGGTGGGAAAATTCTCGTTGGAAATTGTTTTCTTGCCTACGACTACTAAATGGTCCTGTCGGTTGCTCGTTCATAATGCTGCGAAGGTAAAGAGCCTTACATCGAATCGCAGAATCTTTGACACCGCCTTTGGTATTTTTACCGCTTTTTCCATCTCTCTTTGACGTATAAATGTCTTTCCCTTTTCGTGGTATCTGTGGAAAACAATACTAGGACCTCCGACGATATTCTGTTTGAAGGTATAATACAAGTCTGTGTTTTTCCTCAAAGAGCGTAAAGAATACGTTACCGACATTTTTGAAGAGAACCTTCATGGTCAGTCCGGGCACGCTTATACCATCCTTGAAGAGGCCTACGCCCTTTTCCCTATAGAATGCCGTCTAGGTATCGACGGCTTCCAGCATGGGTCCGGTTATTGTACCACACCAAAAAATCTTCCAGACTCTTCATGTTGTTGCCTTCCCATGCCCTCTGACAGAGGGCATAATCGTCGCCGCTTATCCCCTCCCCTTTCAAACTGTTGTTAAAAGCCGCTTGAGGCTAGAGCCGTTTCCTCTAATTAACGCAA
>NMRA01000172.1:724526-773949 GCA_002633005.1 Phoronis australis
GTCTATATAAATATAACTGGACCCATCGTAACGGGTCCAGTTATATACATATATAGGTTGACCTGCAGGGATGGGTCTGTCTATATAAATATAACTGGACCCATCGTAACGGGTCCAGTTATATACATATATAGGTTGACCTGCAGGGATGGGTCTGTCTATATAAATATAACTGGACCCGTTACGACGGGTCCAGTTATATACATATAGATAGACCCATTCCACATTTGGTGTCCCCATTTTTGTCCATGAAAAGCGAACTTTTATTAGATAAGAAAAGTTCAAATTAAATAAGAAGCTGTTGTCATGATTTTGCGTTCTCTCTCCCAGGTTAGTTTAGGACCTCCAACTTTTTACGTTGGTTCAATTTAAGGTGAATTTTTTCTACTTTTATTCTCGTTTGGCTTGAATTAGAAGTCACATGTATCAATTGTACCCGTTGTATGTGATTGCATCTTGATAACCAGCACAACAATTCAAGACTTGTATTATACCTTCAAACAGAATATCGTTGGAGGTCCTAGTATTGTTTTCCACAGATACCACGAAAAGGGAAAGACGTTTATACGTGAGAGGGAGATGGAGAAAGCGGGAAAAATACCAAAGGCGGTGTCAAAGATTCTGGTATTCGATGTAAGGCTCTTTACCTTCACAGCATTATGAACGAGCAACCGACAGGACCATTTATTCGTCGTAAGCAAGAAATACTTTCCAACGAGAATTTTCTAACCCTAAGGCTCGAAAGGCAACGGCTTTGTTGGATTACGTAGCGTGGCAACGAGGAATCAGTCTCCGTCACTAGTTCAACATGGTTGAAAAAGGGTGTGTCAGCGTCGTATTCCAGTGGACGGATTCTGTTGTCAGTCACACAAAGTGTTCCAATTCCAAGGTTGTTACTGGCACGGCCACGACTGTCGTCTCACGAAAAATGACGACGGGCCTCCGAGGACGAGGAACGAAACTCGAAACGTCGCCATGAGTGAACTGATAGAAAACACCAGAAAAATTAAAGATTATATCACCGATCAAGGCTTAATTTGATTACAAAGAGATTTGGGAATGCGAATTTGAGGATTTGAAACGGCAAGACGATACCCTAAGTTCTTTTCTCAGAAGACGAGAGTTGTCCGCGGAACGTTTCTACTGCTTGACGAGCGAACAAATACATGTAAAATCATTCGTTCTAGACGGCATTCTGTTCGAGATTGTGGAGTGTGACATCGATGTCCCGAGCCATCTGAAAGAGCACTTTTCAGAAATGCAGCCTATATTCAAGAATGTACAAATCACCAGAGACGACCTAGGAGACTTTATTCGGGAGTATGCCGAGAAAAGCAAAATCATGAGCCGACCACGAAGATCTCTGGTAGGAAGTTTCTTCGATAAGAAAATTGTGTTGGCGACCCCCCTTCTGAAATGGTGCTTGGAACACGGCCTGAAGATAACAAACGTCTATCAAGTGGTCGAATTTGCTCCCGTAAAATGCTTCGAGCGTTTTGGTGAGGAAGTCAGCGACGCAAGGCGGGAAGAGGACAAAGACAAAAACAAAGCGATCGTAGCGCAAACGATGAAACTCATAAGGAACAGCGCGTATGGTAAGACGGTAACAAATCAAGAAAGACGTCGTGACGTGAAATATTGCGGAGAGGCTAAGGCTCAACGGGAAGTCCAGTTCCCGGAATTTAGACACGTCAACTACATCGGGGACAGAACCTATGAATTGGAGATGAAAAAAAGACCATCTGCCTGAAGCTGCCGCTTCAAATACGCTTTTTCGTTTATCAGTACGCAAAGTTGCGCATGTTGGAGTTTTACTACGACTTCATGTTAAGATTCGTCGATAGATCCGATTTCGAATATTGCGAAATGGACACGGACTCGGCGTACATGGCTATATCCGGTAACTGTCTTGAGGACGTGATCAAACCAGACATGCGAGCAGCATTCGAGAGGGAAAAACATCTTTGGTTTCCGCGAACGGACACGGAAGAAAACGAAGCTTACGACACACCCACGCCCGGCTTATTGAGACTGGAATTTGAAGGGGACTACTGCATCGCCCTTTGCTCTAAAACATTTTACGTGGGGGCGGACGACGGTCAATTCCATTTTAGCTGCCAGAGTGCAAAGACAAAGAAATGAAATCGACAAGGCGAGGTATCTCAAAGTATTACACACCACAAAGAGTAGCTCGGCCCTCAACAAAGTATTCCAGTTAGGTGGCGATAACACTATGTATGCCTATCTGCAAGAGAGGTGCGCGTTCACCTACTTTTATCCCAAAAGACGAGTGTTCGACGACGGCGTCACCACTGGACCTTATAACATTTAATTCGGACATTTGATAATTTACTGTAAACTATTTTAACGGATTCTTAACGTCTTGTTTTTTGTAGTGTACATGTATTCGTTCTTTGTCATTAACACACGTTTTAAACACTATCGGTTTTATGTTCTGTGTTAGCTGGTCGCATCTTATTATGTTTAGCTTAGTATCGTCGGGTCCTGGGTTAGACTTTACAATATGATGTACAACGACGACACTTGGCGTACACGAAATAAGTTTTGTTCTTATTCAGCAGCGTCATCCCTCTTTTGTTTCGGTTCTCGATCCGTTGCGAGGAGCCGCACAAACGGGCATGGAAGTGTCTCTCTAACGGGGCTTATTAAACCTATTACGTCATAAGGTGTGACGTCATTGACACATCCGTCCGGTAGGCGAATGGTGTCTCTTCCGATTGCAGTCATCCCACTTGATATTTGACCTTTTCCTTTCGCATGATGACCTTTGACTCGAGACCCGCTCAAACGGGCGTCCTAAACCTCTTACTACACTACTTGCACCATTATCGTCAATATTATCGCTGGCCAAATGCATGAACGTTACTCCGTTAAATTACGTGCGTAAGTTAATTCTTGTTAGAGGTGTAAAGTAATTGTTTACGGTGTAAAGTAATCATCTGTGTCGTAAAGTAATTATTTCGACATATTATTTATGACGTACGAAGTAATTATTATGATCGACATATGTCCCGATTAATAGATAAATGATACGTACGTCGCAAGCTCGTTACCAGAAATGAAAAGGAGACCGAGGTAGGCGATATAAGGTCATTTATTATGACTAAAACAATTACAATAAAATGAATACAGGTAAATAACGTATATTAGGTAATCTCTGGTAAGATGCGCAATAAAAAGCGCCACAAGAGATTGCTTTACGCCACAATTAATTACGTCTCCAACAAAAATTATCTTATACAAGTAATTTACCGCCGTAACGTTCACCCATTTGACCAACGATACACCATAGTGTAACAAGAGAGTCTAGAAGTAAATGTCTATAACTAGTTAAGCTTTAAAGCAGCGAAAGAGCTCTCACAAAGTAGTGTGGCGTGAATGTTTTGAAATCAACCAAGAAACAAAACAGCAGAAACGTTATCTGCTATTTTGGTATACTTGCTAGCACAGAATGGTACGGTGCAGGCATTTCAAATCTCGAATTGAAGGTGATCGTCAAATGATTGTTGTTCATCCATTGTCCATTTTGATTGTGGAATGGTGGATTGACATGCATGCGCGTGTATACGTGAGTGCATTTCTATTCTTTTAAATCCAGTACACACCGACGGTGAGTTCACTGAAGGCCTTCCTCTGGCGCAGCTCAAACAAAAATCAGACATTTAAATACTGTGTGTTCTTGCACTGAGAAAACGAGCATGTTCACAGTATTAGGGAAAAGTAGGTGTAGACCTAATAATGACAAACTTTGGTCAATGAAGGAAGTACTCTCTTGTCAATCAATATCAATGGTGCACAGGCTCGATGGAAAAGATTTCCATGTCACCGTTCCGAAAGTTCTCTACTCCGAAAGCCCACTACTCCGAAGGTTCGCCACCCTCACAAGTTCACTTCTTCGAATGTCCACAGTTCCAAAACCAGAACTCGGAAAATTCATCGCTCTGATTGTCTGCTAATGACTCGGAAGTGACAGGAATAAAATATTGTATCTGTGCCCATCATGTAGTAAACATTGAAAGGGAGAGTGCCAGAGTTACACAGTCTTATAACATTGGTTACATCTTTTACAAATGAGCTCAGTTCCAACCACTTCCAATCGTGATTCTTGGATCTAAGTAACGACGCACTCTCAAGCAGGGACAACATCTGGGGCACGGGTCAGGGCTGCGGCGACCAACGGCGGTTTCAACTTTAAGAAGACTGAATGGGACTGATTTTGAGAAGACTGGCTGGGACAAGATAGCCTTCTAACCAAATTTAGTTTCGACCGGCCGTGAGCGCGGTTCCGTTGGGTGAGGTAATAATTTATCGATATCCCTACTTCGTATTCTCTTTCTGTCACCTGCTAATGCATCGCTGGCGTCAATCTTCCAACTTTGGTATCTTTTTAAAAATGCAAGAACGTACTTGGTTTTCCGTATTCGTAAGGCATGGGCATGAAATCAGTAATAACCGGACGTTGTTTTCGGTATAGGTACACCACTCAGCGCATCTAGTAGTATCGTTTACTTTATGCAAGGAGTATAAAAATGAAACCCGAGTTCTAAAATTTAGATATCGGAGTAGTGAACCTTCGGAGTAGTGAACCTTCAGAATAGTGGGCTGTTTCCATTTCCAGCGATGTAATTAACACGCAAAAAACAACCAGATAAAAATTTCGTCTAGTCATTCTCAGCCTTAAAAATTCCCTCCAAGTTTGTATTTAAGCACGCTTAATTTGAAAGTTTGGCGGAAAGTAACGCGAGAACGTTCTCTTTCTGGACGACATTACGACAAATTCGAATTTGAGTCCCATTCTTTACGAGCAACTGTTGCCGCGGCATCCTCATTTCCGTCTCATCTCAGGAACATAGAGCTGAGAGTCGTCGTTATGTATAGACAGATTCCATTACGGAAACTGCCGAATTCCTGGGGAGCGCCATATTGAGATCACGCCATTGCTAGCCTATAACACTGGAGTCAGTACAGCCTGCCTGTAAAACCAGCTTTCTGAGCTGGTGTGCTTGCCTGTGTTTTGTATTTGGTAGCAGATCAGCTGATTTGAAATCACTGACAGGGAGTGAAACCTAAAGCCAGTACAAATCACATAGTACTGCAAAGTATATGGTTGCAATTGCACCAAAATGGGTACACCATGTACGTATCTAAAGCATTTGGGAGACAGGGGTAGTGACAAATGACAAATACATTGTTAAAAAATCTGGAGTTCTGAAATACCTTTTACCCAAAGACAAAGTTATGGCAGATACAAGTTTTACTATTGATGAACTCCTGTTTCCAAGACGAGTTAAATTAAACATATCAGCTTTCACCAAAGGCAAGTCACACCTTAGTAAAAAAGGTCTAACAAAAACATAGCGCATTTCCACAGTAAGAATCCATTTGGAGCGAGCAATACGGAGAATTAAAAGTTTTCAAAATTGTGAGTACCAGTATTGCTGTGTAAAGCTTAGAATCAGTGGATAACTACTTTATTTTCTGTGCTGGGCTTGTGAACCTACGTGCTGATCTAATCAGAGATCAAAATTTGGAAGACTAACTTCCGGAGATTTTAAGTTGCCCATTCCAAGTGGTAACTTGTACTAGCTAAAGAATTTCTGAAAGTAAAATGTACGCAACCGTGCAACAGTTTGCTCAACAAAGCTTTCACTGTGTAGCACATCTATGTCATAATAAAATCATTTTCACGAACTTTAATATTAGCGCCTACGTAAATAAAGGTGGTGTTTCTGTTTTGGCATAAAACAAATGTAATCAAGATCACTATTAGTTGTGTACAGGACTAGTTTTGCTGTCTTAAGTCCAGTACAAAACACACAATAACGCAATATTAGGAAATAGTTATTTGGCTCTGGAATGTTTCTGTGAACACTGTGTCATCCTGTTAAGAACGTGTGTGGATAGATTCCAGGGGACAGTTCAGCCTCAAGAAAGTAAACAAGTCATTAGAGTACATGACCAACGCTGGAGCAGATCCATTTGAAATAATTAAAACCCAAGTTAGAACAATAAACAAATAACAAATTCACGTCAGGTCACATATCTAATAAAACACAGACCTTATACAACCCAGGAATATGACTTAGAATAGCTCACTACCATGCTGAACTGCTGTGCTGTTTTTGTTTTGAGCATTCGTGTAATGGCTGACTTTGGTATGCGAGGCCTGTGGCTGTTATGTAAACTATAGTACGAAGTTACACGATCTCTGTCTATACAATCCTTCCCCCTAATTAGGGTATGTCAAGGGCCTTACTGAAAACTATAGTGTCGACCTTTGCAATTAAAATATGAAAGGTTCACCTGGAGCCGGAATAGGTTCGTCATTGGTTTCTAGAAGCAGTATAAGATGGCCACTTACATGTACATAGAGACGTGGTGGGTTGTTTGCAGACGTTTCGACCTGGTTCGCTAGG
Organism: Phoronis australis; assembly: GCA_002633005.1. Classification (NCBI taxonomy): domain Eukaryota; kingdom Metazoa; phylum Phoronida; family Phoronidae; genus Phoronis; species Phoronis australis. The sequence goes on from NMRA01000172.1 coordinate 730,964, forward strand.
CTCAAGTTTATCGATGAATGAGGGATTTCCCGCCTTTCGATGGAGAATAGGCTCGTCATTGGTCTCCAGAGATCTCTATACCATCTGAAATGTGACCAGGATCCCAACCACACCTTCATTGGAGAAACCAAGAGACCGTTCCTTACCAGATTCAAAGAACATCAGAAACTGGACAGACCAACAGCTTCAGGGAACACATATTGACGACTAGGCATTTCATATCACTTGCGTCATCCAGGATCCTAGCCAAAGAACAAAATTGGTATGCTCGCAAGCTCAAAGAGTCCATAAACATCAGCAGTCAGCGCCCCCTCTAGAAGCGGGACCGACTCGGAGGACTCCACTTACCCCCCGTGTATTCCAGCATTCTTAACCAGCGAAATGCGGGAAATTCCTCATTCATCAATAAAGACCTGGCGCACCAGGTCGAAACGTCTGCAAACAACCCACCACGTCTAAGTGACCATTTTATACTACGAAAGGTCAACCCTTTCCAGAAATTCGAACCATCCCCTTTTTTCTCAATTACACTATCTTGTCAGCTCACCATTGACCAGAATGGCTCAAATCAGTGTTCGAGTTAACCACAATAAACTTGGATTACAAACTGTCGACAAAACGACAATGTTCAGCGTTAGCTTGATATTTCTGTAGGGCATCACATTTTCATGATTATTCCAAAAAAGACAATAGAAAGCACGTTGAAAGCAGTTTCGGGTGGCGTTTCATCTCCCCACATCCAGGCCCGTACCCAAGGTGTCGTGGAAAGGGATTTGGACTGGGTTCAATCGAACCCAACGCGGAAAAGGTCCAGCTCGAGCCTATCCGTTAAAGATAGGATAAAGACGGACATTAACAACAAAATTGTTGCAGCAACTGGTACTACTAACCGCAATAATAACGAAGTCAGAAATAATTTTGAATTTGCTTCTGGTTCAAAGGGCTTCACGTAATCACCGGGCCGTACCCGGCCAACTTCGCCAGAGTGGTGTTTGCGTAAACGACAGGATCGTGCAGACGATTAGCGGACGCTTTATGTTATCCGTCGGCATTGAACGCCCTTGGTGGCTGCACCATAGGGCAACAAGGAAGTCTAGAAGTAAATGTTTACACCAAGTTAACTTAGCTACATGTATATAGCAGTGAGTGAGCTCGTAGTGCCATGCGTGTGAATGCTTTAAAAATCGGGCCAAGAAACAAAACAGCAGCAAAAAGGTTTATACCGTTTACGAGATTTTTGGCGTACTTACTTGCATAGTACGATAATGTGCACGGATTTTCAAATTTCAAATTGAAAGTTATCGTTAATGATGTTGTAACTTGTTCATCCAGTATCCACTTTGATTGTGGATTGATGGATTGACATGCATGTGTTTCCTTTCTTTTCAGTACACGCCGACGGTAAGTTCACTATACAGGCAGTCCTCCGTCGTTGTTCAAAAAAACAGACATTTAACTACCATGTTTTCTTGCACTGAGAAATCTCCGACGAGCAAGTTTAGGGAAAAGTATAGGTCAATGAAGAAAGTACAACATCTGAGGCTCGGGTCATTGCTGCGGCGACCATCGGCAGTTTCAAATTAAGACGACTGAATGGGAGTCTCTGATTTCGTTACCACTGGCAGGGACAAGAAAGCTTAGTAAATACACTTAGTTTCGACGCGGTTGTGCGCGTGGTTCCAGTGGGTCTAGGTTGAGGCTCAGCGGCCCTAAACTTTTCAGTCGCCGCGCAGTGACACGTAATTAATAAATGTATCGTGGTTAATCATTCGTCAATATTCCGACTTCATATTCTTTTGAAAATGCAAATGTGTACTCATTTTTCCATTCTCGTAAGACATGTGGGCAATTTCGCATGCGCATAAAATCCCAACGTTTTATTACCGTGCGTTGTTTTGAGTGCAGATGCACCACTCAGTGCGCATCTAATAACCGAAGTGTCGTTTATTTTTGTAAGAGTATCAAAATTTAACAGTGGCGGATTTAAGATATTACAAGGGGGGCCCCCACATTTTGTCTGTAAACATTTGCTCAAAGCACGAATGTATATGCGCATAGCACCGAATGGGGAGAGGTCGGGGGGGTTTGTCCCCCTCCCGCTCAGGAAATTTTTCGTTTTTTTTCCTCTAAAATCAAGCATTTTCCTTGTTTCCCGAAGTATTATCCAAGAAAAAAGGCAAAAAACGGAGAAAGTGTCCTACAGGACAAACTGTAAGTACAACAGACTCGAACTCACGTCCTGGCGGACAGAGCTCTCGTGCTTTACCACTGCACCACCACGATTTAACTCCTTATCTGTTACTAAGAGACCTACTTGTTTATAGTCCACAGTGTTTGCGCGCGACACCTCCTTCTTTTTGTAAAGCTTATTACAAGTTTTATATTTTGTGATATCGGTTCGTAACAAATTTGTTGTATTGAAAATAATCTTCAATAGCCCAAAAGACCAAATCCGTTTTTTGTTGGCAATAATGACGCGATTGCTTTGGAAATCGGTTTGACAAAGAGAGAATTGTTAGTGTCCGAGTGATTCACTAAGGCTTCGATTGAAATTGACATCTTACCAGCAGCTTCTGTTTTTTCATCATCACTAATATTCCATTTTCTTTAAAAAAATGAAGTAATTTTCTTCATTGCACAGTGGAGCAGACGACGGAAACGGAGTCGTAGTGTCCAGCGCCACTGCCGGTCGCCCCCCCCCCCCCAACACAAAACCGAACACATTCGAATCTTGTTTCAGTCGTATAATTTTAAGTACTAGTCCACGAGAGCACCAACCATGAGCGGCAAGGTTGGGGTTAGCCGATTTTCACCAAATTTAGCACATATGTAGTCCTATGGGGTCTATAAACAGCGGTAAAATATTTCCTCAAAATATTGCGTTTTTCTGAAGTTATACATGTAGGTTCAAACACATTTTACGGCTTCGAGGCCATGTTTTCACGGTATAAAAACTGTCCAGGTTTAACTGTTCATATTTTTCCTTGAATGAAAGCTATTGATTTATTATTCACTTGGCATTGTTTAGTGGAGCCCACTGTTATGAAAATGAAACTTAGCCAAAATGTTGACAAAACATGTTACTTTCATTGCATAAAATAAAAACTTTGTCAGCCAGTTTATTAGTTATACATTTTGGCACCTCAAATGTACTAAAACGAGAAATTTTCATATATCTGAGATCGATGCGTGAGCACCGTAAAATCCGATTGTCCTTCATGTTTTTCGATATTTTGCAACAAGTTAGTTCCTCCTGAATGTTTTGAACGTTTTACTACTTATCACTTAAGGCTATAGTGCCCCTAAATACCATACATGGCTCCATTTTGTAAAAAGCCGATTATGTCCTCCAAAGTGAACAGGGTTAGACATGAACTCGACAAATGTGGGTTATTTTGATTTACAGTTGTTTTACTTTGCAATTTCCTCATGGGCATTTCTTCACACATATCCAAGTCAGATTTTCTGTTGATCAAATGTTCATGCAATGCATTGTAATATCAAATGAATGACAAGTTTGGTAGCATGACCGCAATTTTTCCCACGACTTAAAACAAAAGACCGCAGAAATTTTCCTGACGAAATACCGGGTTTGCAGTTCTCTAAAATCCACGATTCGAATGACAAGACAAACTCCACCACTGTCCGTGGCAACTCGTCGCATGTTTTTCGCCCATCGGTCCTATCATTGTTTTCCTTTGTTGTGTCATTGTTGGATATAACAACACAGGTCGCATGGATATAGAACCTTGCGTACATCAGACCGTTGCCGATAAGTGCTCGTCATTATATCTTTATTATAACAACGGGAACAATGAAGATGCTAATCTATTGTTCTCTATGCGACCAGGTTTCCCGTGGATGACCACAGAAGAGGAATCCCGAAGTATCCACAAACAATGACCACGCACCTTAGTAACTATTACCGCGCACACGAATCCTTTCCGTGGAACCTACATGTAAACACCAAATTTTTATATCCGTGTATTGTGTTGTATTGCTCATGGTACGGGTTCAGACTCTGTTGTATTAAGATTCCAATCCCCAACCCTGTAATATGTAGTTTGAGTAAAATTTCTAGACAATGCAGGTTTATGGATTTATTCTCCTTTAAATGAAGAGTAAAAATCAAATTCTGCACAGGTTTTTTAAAAGTAATCACTTATTGGAAGATCACACATCTAAAAAATAAAACAATGTTTGACAACTTTATTCATTATCTTATTTGAAAATTGCCTACCTCACAGACAACTCATCTATGCTGAAAATATTCCTTGTGAAAAAATATAAAATACCAACCAGAGACTTGTGTACTACAAAATATGTTTTCGTAATACAATGCAAAGATAATTGTACAGTCAAAAGTGCAAATGTTATCACTCTAATAAAAAGTTGCCTTCTAGATCTTTTCAACACTCTAATTGCTACAGGACAGAGTCAACCACACAAAGCTCATAAAGTCAGGGAATTACATTTAAGGTGATGTAGTCTCACTGCGAAAAAGTGATTTCGCAATATCGCTGACAACACTGGAAATCTCTTCTTCACAAACTTGAGGTAGCTGTATTTACCACATCAATGTTCTTATCAAAACTAACCACCACAAAATGAAAAATTGGCTTGTCGGTTCCAATTAGGCAGCATTTTACAATGAAATGGTCATGAAAAAATACTTTTGCAACATGGTTTGCATTACAATTGCCCTACGATTACAGTTGTACATACATACTAGACCAGTAACAAAATTACCCATGGGAACCATAAAATGGTCAATTCGCCAAAAAAACAAGGAGCCACCAGAGCTAATGTGCCAATACTTTTCAGTACTGCAACAAAAATCATTTGAAGTGGACATAAACTCGCCTAAAATCACATAAAACAACTTTTGATTTAGACATTTTACCATCACGAAATAGGTATTACTTCCAGGTCACTTTTGAGCAATTTCAGAACTTTGAAAGATCTGGCAATATGCAATTGCTAGAGACCAGACTAATAGTGTGCGATTTTATACACACAGCATGGTCTCAAGGAATAGCAAACTGTCAATTCGCTACAATTCCAGAAATCACTTCCCATCTGGATAAGGAACAAACTGAGCAAAGTTTATAGAGGTAAATGGTCTAAATCAAAATTTATTACCTCCTGGACAGAATATGGGTTTACAACCCAGGCAGAAAGATAAGTTAACAAAACCAGCCTAACTGCAACAGGGTCTCAAATTTCAGTAATATATACCCATTTACAAACAAAAATCTATAATGGTAAATAAAATGCGGAAACATAAATTCAGATCAATTACGCATCTTCAAGGAAAAGGAATAGTACAGTGGTCAGAAATCATCTAAATGTGATGGCGACACTGAGAAATCCTGTCAGACCAAAAAATCCAGTGGCTAAACAAAATGAACAATGTACCATTACCATGTGGCCCAGGATCATAATCCGTGCCTGGACAAAAATTCAGTCTTAGACTAGGTAAATTTTAGATTTGTGCTGTTCACACAAGCAGTTCTGGTGCAAACAAAGCTTGCGACAACACACAAGCCTACTTCCCTACACAGCTGTGCTGATACAATAATGCCCCCACTGGATTTAGCAGATCAGCCAGAGTATTTACAGGTCCAGCCACTGTACTGTTTCCTCCCTTTGAATTTTTACAATGCTACATCCTTGACAATCGCAGATTGCCTCTTTCTATGCATACTCCACTTCCTCTGTCCCAGTTTCCCCACATTTGCTGAAAGTGGCCTATCTCAACAAATTACTTTGGACCTGTTGTGGTATAAGCCAGTAATCTTTGGCAAATACTTTTTCCCCAACTCGTTCCTCAAGCTACAAATTCTCTTTGACATATCTTCTGGGAGTAGACTTTTCGGCCTCTCTCTAGCCCCCTCACTTAGTTGTCCAGAAGGGTACCTTCTTGCTGGTTGTGAACTTTTCCATACCCAACCTTTACTAATAATCGGCAAGTCTCCAACTTCAGCAGAAGCCACTTCTTCAGCATAAGCCTTTCCTGATTCCTAAAATTGTATTAATGAAAAATTAAACATATTAAATTTAATGTGGCCATTTCGGCTCACAAAATATGAATACCAAGCTAAAGTGAAGGCACCAATATTTTTGACGGCTTTAGCATGTTTAATTAACTTCATAATCGCAGAAAATCATTGGTAGACAAAACATACTCCCTAGTCTCTAAAAGTAGTTCATGGGCAGAAGTCATGTTACACATTTGGTGGTTGTTATGAAAAGTTATGATGACTACCTATTTTCTATGCCAATGTATACATGTAGTTGCATAAACATCAACACATTTGAATAAGATATGATTAAGCAATAAGGCCCAAGTTATAAGCAATCACGGTGTGTCAATAAAAGTATTTTTGCATGAATGACGTGCTTCTAAAAATATTCCTCAGGGTCAGACCCTGGAGTTTCGTGATTCCTACCTGAGCTCACACGAAGCAGTACGTTCAAGTTGAACCTTGACTTAACGTCTTTGGTCATTTTCCAGACCTCTATCAGGCTCTATCAGATTTCTCCTCTAGTGTGCAGTGGATGTTCTCAGTGTCTTTGGCGACAGCAATATATCTCGAGTGTTGTAACGATGATTCCGGCAAGTGAATCTAATACGGCAGATTATGTAGCTCCTGCTGCACACCTGCCTCCGAGGCAGACACTGAGACAGACTACTTCTCAGGAGGACACGTTCCACCTCCACGTTAGCTCCACGTAAGGTGCTCAAATGTCTCGCTCTATACCTTGTGCATTTCCCAAGAGTTTGCAAAGTTGTTTCTCTCCGCAATTTGTAGGAATACCACATTCGATGCGACTGGCAGTGCCAGATAAATAGATAAACCCGCACTATACATGTACATGTAGGTCAGTCATCATTCAACTAACGCATTGTAAGCTTTAGTTTGGTATTCAGACGAGTTGGATGAACAAATTTAGTATAATTTCATATTTTAGTGGGAAATGCTAGTGTCCTTAAAATTAATTAAAAACATTTAAGCAAACCAATTCTTTTAATTGTTGTATTATACCACGGCATATTAATGCGTAGAAACGCGCACAGCTAGTGACTGGTTTAACATGACAAATACACATACGCTGTCTGAAAATAATGAAATTCAGACACCTATTACCAAGCCTGCCTGAAGGGCTGACAAAGTTTTTATTGTATTAATTTCAAGGGCATGGAGTCTTCTACATGTCCATGTGATTATTTTTAGTTTTCTCGTGGGGGCAGCTTCGCTATAAAGGTACAACTTACTGCTGGTTTTTCACAAGAAGGAAATGTACCTTCACGGAAACAGTTCCAGTGTTACCATGGTAACCGATATTGTAGTGTTGGTGCCGTTTTTACTGACAATGGTCATGAACCTATCATGTGATATCAAAATTGTTCAGAAACGATTCTGTTTGAAGCAGAAACTGGAGTAGAAAATTTGGTCAAAAATGACTCATTCCACACCAAGAAATTGCCTCATTTTGCCCCCAAGAACACTTCCCTTGTATCTCCTAAACCATCAAACTTTGTGGTGTCATACTTCACCCAATTACTCTCATCCCTAATGTGATTTATCAGACTAAACATGGATCTGAATGGCTGACCCCCCACCTTGCCGCTTGTAGGCTGTACAGTGGTCGGTGGATCCGTGGACTGATACTTAATTACCGGGGTTAATTAATAAACTCAACATTTCCCGACGCTCTTGCTGCAGCCAAGGGGGGTCCCCTGTCCCCCCCCCTAAATCCGCCTATGAATTACACCCGAGTTCGAATTTTTGATATTTTCTAAGTAGTGAATTTTCGCAGTAGTTAAACTTTCGAAGAGGTGAACCATCGGATTTATGAATATTCGGAATAGTGGGCGGTTCTCATTTCAGGCAATGTAAGCATCTTAAAAAACACGCAAAAATACAGTCAGATAAAAAAATTACGTCAAGTCATCAAGTCATTCTCCAACTAAATATTTCCGTCCTAGTATGCAATGAGGTGTAATCACTCATTTAAGCGCGTCTCAGGTTAGAAACTTTGGCAGGAGGTCAAGTGAGAAGGTTCTCTTTCTGGACGACATTAGATCCGAACTTGAGTCTCGTTCTTCGCGAGCAACCGTCACGGCATTCTCATTTCTGGTATTACAGATTCCGTCTTATCTCAGGATCATCAAGCTGAAACTCATCGTTGTGTATACAGATTTCCATCCCCTCCCCCCTAATAAAGCTGCTCCAAGGGCCTTACAGCGCAAAGCTGGTTACGGGCCGGACATCACTTACAGGGCCCCCCAGGGTTCTTCTCTGGGGTCTCTTATTGCATTATTTATGTTGACGTCAGCAGTACCTAACAATATCGGAATACAAAATCAGAAGCTGAATCAAGTTCACGTATAAACGAAAGGTTCATGTCTCAGTATTTACTACTTGTCACTGAGTCTGCATAATTAGTCCGTCACATATTCTTGGTCGGTTTCCGCTAAACTGTAAGCTCACAATCGGATCTGTCAATGCAAAATTTTTCGTGTAAGTCATCAGCAATTGATTTGTGCTGTCATGCGTACTCGCTACAAGTATCATCCTAACCAGTGGCGAATTAACGAAGGGGTTAAAATTCACTCAGATTCCATTTGGCAGTTCGAGTTGCGAATTGCTGACTAGCATATGCGCGCACCCATGGGGGCTTCGGGGGCAAATGCACAATACATAGGCCTTGAACATACCCCGATTTTAGTAATAAGGTCCACAAACCCAAAAATTCAAGTGGGCTGGGCGCGCGCATGAGGCGAAATTCTGGGCCCGGTCTCCAATCTACGTACTCAGACTAATACTCATACTCGAGATTTCATACTCAAAATCGTGCTCACTGGAGTCGTACTCAAAAAAGCGTATCTAATGTCGTATTTCGAGTAGACTCCAAACGTACTCAAATCTGACACTCATACTCGAGTTGCTATGGAACTCTTTATGATGTGAAGTGCAAAATCACGCAAAGCCGCGCTGATTCAGCGCTCGCTATTGGAATAGACCACCTCAAGAACTAGGCCTACATGTACACTATCGTCTGCTGTCGCTACAAGTACAAGAGTATGTCTATAACGTGGAATTCTCAGTGTTCTGTAACTGTTATTCATTTTTTAGTTTCATTAAATATTCGTATGCCATTTCTTTGATACATTTGGCAATCATTAAGCTTTACTTCTTGAGTTCCTCACCCAGTCCCGAAAATGTCTGAAATTTGTAACAGCTTATCACTTCACATCACATCTCTGTTTCTAATTTAGTCTTGACATAAAACCCATTGCTGTGTAGGCCTACGCTGATGTGAAACTTTGATACTGTACCTTTGTATTTCACCGGGATGTATCAAGTGAGTTGACATTTGGCACGTGAGTTAAAAAACAATACTTGTGCAGGCAGTCAGAGTTCACCAGTGGCAGTGAACGGGACGAGACGTCTACTTAGAAATCGGCAAACAAAATCTGGAATTCCATTTGGGGATTGAGGAATTATAGATGACTAAGTTATGATGAGAAATATACCTGACATGGAAGCGACCTTTTTTAACTTCCCTCCCCTCCTCGTGTTTTGGAAACCCTACAAAACGTAGGCACACATACCGAAATAAGGACAGCACAAACTTCTCACACGACTTTTCCCACAACTGCTTTCGACGCTTGTTATGACTTGCCGACAATGCGCCTGTTGCCAGCAATTGTAGAGGTAGAATGGCGGCCATAACATACAGTGATACGGCGGGTTATTAAGGTGAAGAATAAGAAGATTTAAGATGAAAACTATTATCTCTGAAACGGAAATTGAAGTGCTGAGATATGGTAAGAGGACTTATTTTTTTAGATTTGCGGTGTTTCTTGGTTCCCTTTCGATATTTTGTTCTCTGGCTCGTATTTATTTTCGAGGACGATTTCAAGCACACTGCCATGCCAAACTTGAAATTTGAGCATAGACTCCAAATTTTTACTCAAAATCGTACTCGAAATATAGATGAGATACACTTCAGTTCGAGTACACTCGAAAACTGAGTACGTGCTCGAAATTTCGAGTACAGATTTTTCGAGTGTGACATTGAATACACCAAAGCTGAGTTTGTACTCGAGTTGAGTATGAAGTGTGAGTTTGAGCATGATTCGAGTCTGAGTACGGAGATTGGAGACCGGGCCCTGGTTATTCCTGTGCCCTTCCTCCCCCCAATTCAAAATCCTGGGTCCGCCCCTCCTAACAAATTTGACTTCATTTTAAGTAGATCCCTTAGAGCGACAAATGTTCGGAAGGGCTTTTAAGTAAAGTCCCGCCGAAAAATTCAACTCATCAGTTTCCAAAACATTTTCACTGCGGCTCATTGCAGAGCTTAGCGGCCGCGTCGCCTATTAAAAGCTTCCGAAAAAGCGCATTATTTCGCTTACATGCGGCCTTTTACGCCGATAGTTCCTAACTTTACTGATACTCACGTTAAAAAACATTTATAATGAAATCAGCTTTGAAATATAAATCATGAGGAAAACAACTCCTATCTGAACTTATCAAACTAAACCTTCTTATCATCAGTGAGAAATCGAAGGTGTGGAAATTGAAATACCAGGCCAGTCATCGCTATATGCCATACACGTATATCGCTCTTAGTCGTCACAATGACGACTTACATATTGATCCAGGCAATACGGCAAAATGAAGACATGACGACTTACATATAACTCGTCTAAATGACGACTTACATATAACTCGTCTAAATGAGGCGTGCGTTCAGTAGACGCTAGGACCTACGCTAGGACCTACGCTAGGACCTAGCTAAAACCTAGTCAAAGTCACGTGTTCTCATTTAAAATACACGGCAACATCTCACGTAATCTCGCGAAGTCTCGCTTTTTAGCGAGGACCTAGCGTTACTGAACGGGTGGCTGGACTTACATAAAAGTCGCCACTTCGATAAATCGTCCCTGTTTCGCGGCCCCCCCAGCGTGACGATTTAAATGAGGTCGCTTGTAGTACCATATTGCCTGGATCAAGCCCAGAGTGTACTCGAATAAGCACCTGGAGTTAAAAGTTCAACACCGACTCTTGCAATGGTTGTCGGTGCACAACACTATTTGCATAATGGAAAGCAGAAATAGCAGTAGTGCGTCCAGTCATGCATGTCAAAGGTGGGAAACTCAAACATTACACGTTGCTTTTAACTATGATGATCAAGTAGCGTGGTTGAATATTATTTACTGTAGTATTTTCTATAATACACAGTTTACAAGCTAGAAGCTCTTGAATTGTTAAGACTTCTGAAATAGTGTAACTTTTATCATTAAAAGCTATTAAACATCAAGTTTTATTCAGGCTTGCCTAAATTGTTTGATGAGACTCTGGTCACAGCACCATGAATTTCATTTAGAACTCATAGCTTTGTTGCAATGAGAGTTACGGGTGCTTAAAGACAAAGATTGGTGTTCCAATTATATGACTCATATGTTGACTGCTGATTCACGTCTGAAGAGTGAAAAATGTCTTAGGCAAGAACACCAAGTTGTAATTGCCTCAAACAGCCTAGTCATACACCATCTCTTCAAGAAAATGGGAAAGGTACTCCAAATTTTCTGCACAATTGTTTCAAACACTGTTCATATTTCTTGTTCAACTTTGCAGACACCTGTAGAGCAAACTTGACATCTTCTATCTCCTCAAAGAACGTCTGAAACGAGACGATTGCTTGCTTTGGTGAGTCTTTCACAAACTTTTATTTTAGAAATATTTCAAAAAACTTCAAAATAGCTATAGCTTCCATCAACACAATGGTAACTTTAAAATTCTATTAGATTTAATTATGATATAGATATTAGGTACAAAATCTGGTTAGCACAAATAAATGCATGTCACAAGATCAAAGTGATGCATGAGAAACAACTTACCGGATCTAATGTCGAAAGTTCATTTTTAAGCTCTTCACCTCCTTCTGAAGCCTGTCGCGTTCAGCTTTCAATTTTCTGTGTTCATGTTTTGATACGGGTGTAGTGCTATGCGACCGTGCCATACGATTGGCTGGTAAAGTGACCCTCCGCATATGCAGACATTCCTTTTGCGAATCTTTCAGCTTCTCCTCAAGTTGCTGTACTTTCATCTACGCAGAATTAATGCAGCATGAACATTGAATTAAACTAGAGGGTCTGAATATACTGAACTAATTTGTACTGCTTTATGTGGACACCACACTTGAATTTAATAATCCAAGTTGCCAAGACAACCACGGAAGAGCTGCACTTCGTACTTTGGTTTTAACTGATACCACATTAATGGTTACCCTATGGCCTTATTTCACAAATGCCAATATTTGACTACACACACAGTAAAATGCATACTGATAAATTCATTTTGATACACTGTGGAGGTAAGGTGGTGGAAGTACCACTAAGTGTTATTCAAAGTAAGGAACGCTTTCCAATCAAGGGTGTGAGGTATGTGGAACAGCAACGATGTTACCATGGGTCTTGTTTTTCAATGCATTGGCGAAGTCGGCAGATAATTACACCATCTTCATTCAAGTGTTTGATCATTCTGTAGAGTTCTCCTTTTAGGTGACGTGTAGTTTTCACTGAAGGTGTTTTGAGTTAATAAGTAATGTCTGAACTTTGTATATAATATACTGTAAGCATGACGTTCCTTGCCAAAGCGCTACTTATTTGTTTTCTTGTATTGTTTTGGCCTAAACCCAGAAGTTGGAATGGTTTCTGTGACTCTTTCAACTAAGATGGTAGATAACTGGCCTGCTGCTCCTGATGCTGGACAAAAATGCATGGGAACGCTTAACAATGGGCTAGTCTCTGAACTAGCTTTAAAACCACTTGTCATTTGAAGAAACGTGTCCCTTGTTCTGAACTCAGGTTAGAAGTGAGTTTTTGAAATAAAAAACAGTTTGATATCGTTTGGGATCAGGGTCAATAATTTGACAAGGTTTAACAATTTAAACACTAACAGCACATTACAACCTTTTGAATTTGCAGACCAAATGCAAGACAGTTACCAGCTGGGCACTTAACACCATTATCAAAAACAGAACTCAATTTAATCTACAATAATTGCATCAAAATGCCACACCTGCTGATCAACACTCCAAATCAAAATGCTTGAAGTTGCAAACTTGCCAAAGCAATACAAATATCAAACAACCTGACACGAAGATTCCATCAACCAATCAATACGCAGGAGTCAGAGTTTAAAGTTGTATGGAGCGCTGCTTTGGGGCACGGAAGGTTGGATATAACGCGCAACAGTCAGATATAATGCGCCCACATTTTGATGCCCGCTATTCAGTAGAAAAAACTGGTTCTCAAAATTTGCGCAGGTTGCATCCGACTATGACCCAAAACAGCGCTCATTATACTTTTTAACCTCTTAATGTAGTACCTTCAATACAGAGATCTGCTGTGCCTGGGAAGTGTTCAGTTGTATGGTTTTGTCTCTTTCCTTCATCAAATTATTATATAGAGTCACCAATCTGAAATAACCTTAATCTTACCATTGTTTGCAAAGACCACTCAGAATTCTGTGACATGAAATAAAAGAACTGGAAAATAGTACTGTAACAACGTTCTAAACTTGGCTAATGATACATGATATTGCAAAATCATTCTGACTATATAATTGACTGTCAGTTATACTTCAGATATTGGTTTGAACTGCATCACTCATCAACTCTCCTTTGCATAACAATGATTTTCGCGAGTTAACTTAGTGCACTGTTGGGAGTAAAAGGAAGAAAAACTATTTTTCACATTGCATTGGAAATGCTTATTTGTTCCAAGATTTTTGCACAGTTTAGAATCATGGCTTGATGAATCAGTTTAACATTCCTCTGCAGTTAAGCATTTTCATTGCCTTGATTGGAGACCCGGCACGTAAACTAGAACCTCTTAAATTAATAATACTTCTCTGATTAACAATATACCCTTATCATAAGCAATGTTGAAAAAAGTTAAAGCCAAGTTTCAATTATTATTTGAAGGTGACATTTGTATCACGAACTGGGAAAATAAATTGCTATTTTGTAAATTGACACCTGAATGTCTACAGACAAAGGTGGTCACATTTTTGCAGTCAGCATGTATTCCATCATAAAAGTCCAGTACTAATTAATGTATTTATTTGATTTACATTGCAGTTCCTGTACTTAATGGTTGACATAATAAACCTCTCAAAATATTGTCACAATAAATAAAAATGTTTAAAGTTTGAACATTTACAAGATTATTTTCCTAATTTGCCAACTCAAAAATGAATAGCAAATAGAAATTTCAGGAAGAAATGATCTGAGGAAACCCTGGCCACAGTTTGAGGAAACTCTGGCCACAGTGCCAGTAAACTGGCCACGGTCTGAGGAAACTCTGGCCACATTCTGAGGAAACTCAGGCCACGGTCTGACGAAACTCAGGCCATGGTCTGAGGAAACTCTGGCCACGGTCTGAGCAAACTCCAGCCACGGTCTGAGGAAACTCTGTCCACAGTCTGAGCAAACTCTAGCCACGGTCTGAGGAAACTCTGGCCACGCTCCGAGGACACTCAAGCCACGGTCTGAGGAAACTCTGGCCACAGTCTGAGGAAACTCTGGCCACATACTGAATTAAAGACAATGCTGGACCATATTGTAAGGATCACAAAGTAAAAAGAATGTTTACTGTGAATTAGCAACTGGTTGTGATTTGGCAGGCTGAGATGATTGCTTCTTTTGTACTGGCTTCACTGACCTAATCCATCCTGGAAGAGTGCTTTCAGTTTGGGTCTCCACTCTGAAGACAAAATGGCAGAATCATAACAACATGCACAACAGTATTAATTCAAAATGTGATCCTTTCACAATTCAAAATGTGATCCTTTCACAATTTCCCCTTCTTAAGTAATACAGTGTAGCAGACCTCAAAGTTTATGAGATTTGTGGTAACTTTCAGATGCGTTTGAACAACTGTGCAGTTAATAACAGTCCATACCAACTGAAATGGGCTTCTTTATTGACTTCAAGATCTCTCCATAGTTATTCCAAAATTCTCCGTAATACAAACTCAGAGATAATTAATGCTAAACCATTGCAACACCTGGTGGTGCTACTCAACAATGCAGAATACCTGCACTGAGCAAGTTGATTGCGAACAATATGATTACTGAGCACTCATATAATTGAGAAACACAAGAAATACAGGTGAAGGTTTCAAACCATCCCATCAATGATAATGTAATACATTGAAATATCTGTCACTTTCATCCACTTTTAAGTGTGTTTCTTTGTTGATGCCACAAAATACTGCGAGATTATACAACAAGTAACAGACCGTCAGTCTAAATTAACAAGACAAGATAATGTTCTTTCTGATTGCAATTACATAGATTTACCAGACAAAGTTATTTGATTTTCACTGTAACTGCCAAATCAAACAATTCTCACTCTTTGTAAGTCTTGCACTTCTCTAGAAGCTGTTCAGTTTGATGAATCTCTTGTTGGTCTTTAATGGACTGTTCAAGAAAAATGTTCTTCTTTTTCAAGCTGTTGATCTTTCTTTGTAACCTTTCATTTTCAAGAGTCAGCTGCAAATGGAATCAAAAATCCTTTAAGCAAAACAGCAATAACTAAACAGAAAAACTGTCAACTGCAAACTGAATTAAGTTTGCATTGGAAAATCTACAAGCAACTGGGGAGTTTTAAATTACAAATACTAAGTCGCCAAATTTACTGTTCAGAGAGATTAAGCCAACCGAGTCTAAAATGGAGATCAAAGGAAGTATAATGTTGTAAAAGCAGCTTGTGATTGACTGTAGAGTGCAAGAGAGCACTCAGCTGCAGCTTGTGATTGGCTGTAGAGTGTAAGAGAGCACTCAGCTGCAGCTTGTGATTGGCTGTAGAGTGTAATAGAGCACTTAGCTGCAGCTTGTGATTGGCTGAAGAGTGTATAAGAGAGCACTCAATTGCAGCCTGTGATTGGCTGTAGAGTGTAAGAGAGCAATCAGCTGCAGCTTGTGATTGGCTGTAGAGTGTAAGAGAGCACTCAGCTGCAGCTTGTGATTGGCTTTAGAGTGTAAGAGAGCACTCAGCTGCAGCTTGTGATTGGCTGTAGAGTGTGAGAGAACACTCAGCTGCAGCTTGTGATTGGCTGTAGAGTGTAAGAGAGCACTCAGCTACAGCTAGTACTGTAAGCCTTCAAGATGAGGTCCATGCTTGATCTAGCCTTGGTAAAAGTGCAAATTAATGTATACCTTTGGAATGACTTGGAACGACAAAATCTAGACAAAAATAATGTCATGTTATTAAAAAGTATAAATTTATTTAATAGTTCTTCCTTGAGTTGAGTAAACTAAAATGGCTGTACTGGTGTACTACAACTTGTGCAGCAATCGATTTTGCAGGAACACCATGAAATAGAACACCACCTATTGGCAAATTTCTTTTTTGGTCGATTCTTTGACAACTGTTCTGTTATTGCAAGTTAACATAAATTGTTTCACTTATACTTTTAGTATTATATTGCTATAACACTGATTTCTATCAAAATTTTGCACAACTAAGTTAATTGTCACATTTTCCCAAAAGATTTTGTAAGAAACTGAGCAAAGGGTGCGCGAGTGATGAGCATTCTGTTACGAAAGCAGGAAAGTCATGCAAGATATAAGATTGTTGTTCACCTTGGCGGCTATATGCAATAGACATGTTGTGTGTCAGTTGACTCCGTGATTTCTCATGTGTATCGGAGTCCTTTCTTGTCGAGAGCTCTACAGGTGTTGACATGACATGATTAGGTTTCAGGTGAACGCACAGTTGAATAGATGGGTCCCTTTTCAAAATGGTTACTGGGAACCGGTTTCACTGATCAGAATATCACTAACGGACAATGGCTGTTATTCAGTGAAAACTGGTTCCCAAAGACAGATTTGTCTATTCAGCTTTTACCAATATTTCATGGCTGAACCATGTGCTTGGCTATGAAGAATGAAAACACAATGAGTGTGGCCAAACGTCATCATGGCTATTAATTGCACCATAGAGAGTGCAAAACCAATTGCCCCATGCCCATGAACCCAGCTGGGTAGTTCTTTTAGCGATGCCTGATGAACAGCATCTCGCCGTAAACGGGTTCTACCCGGCAAGTCAGAGTGGTCTTTAGCCTTGCCTTTGGTTATACATGTACGTGCGTAGCTTGCTAGATACTAGGACTACTAGGTAAATGTGTGATTGACAATGAGTGAAGAGAGCGTTCGATCATGCTGATTGAAGAACCAACAGCGGGCCCATTGTGAATTAAGGCCCTCGATCGATCACCTGATGGGAAAGGTGTACGTGAGCAAAAAACTATAACAACCCCCCCCCCCCCACCCCATCACTATCGTTATCAACACTTCCTCAGTCAAGTATCCAAAACTAACATTTTGTGCTCATTTCAATTTGTCACCATTAAGCTACAATTGATTTCAACCTTAAGGGCATTTTTCAATCTCTTGAGCTTGAAGGGAATTAAATTTGTGCCTCATGCGGGGAACTTCGCTCCCGCGATTTTTCATTATTAATGAAATAGAGCCGATGTTGAGCTCCTGGCCCCCTAGGCAACACATAGCCCCTCGGTTGGCCGGTTAGAGGCTATAATACTTCCCATCCCTTTCTGTACATGTACTAATTTCGTCACGTGTATTTTAAAGGGGCAGACGGCGAAATCCGCTCACCGATTAAACGTTTTCAATTAAGTCGTCAAAAATACATTCTACACTTAAAACTATCACTTAAAAAGGCGCTAATACTTTCTTTGAAAGTGATCCTTTGTGCTTCGATCTATAGTAGACATTATAACTTCGATAAAGCATAGCTATCATATTAAAATTAAGGTGACTTTGGAAAAGAATTCCAATTCCCCCACTTTTTCGCCACTGTTAACGTTTTCACCGTGCGCACGATAACAACCAAAATATTTCAACTGAGCCAAGTGGGTTAGGCAAAGGCTCGCGCGAGACTGAGCGAAGCGCGTGACGAATTTTAGGGGTGCCATGGCCCCTTTAAATTCGCCACTTCGCTTTATCACTTTAATTCTTCTTTAAATTCGTACGATAATGTATACTTACAGTATGAGGGAACTAAGCCATGAAAAGGACCATGAAAAGCTCAAAATGCCATTAAACAATAATACGTTTAATTTCAGTGATTCTGGTATATCTCATATATCATGGGAAATGGCATTCCAGATGGAGGAGAGGCGCCACAATCTATACACGCTAGTTCTCGACACCCGACCGCGTGGGTCGTTCTCGGAGCGATGGATGAAATTCTTACTTTCGCATTCCCAATTGTCCAGTTTGTTCATCTGCTTCTGGGGTGGTCACCGGTCGTTATTTGCGCATCCTCCAATGACGGAGGAATATAATTACATTTATGATCGACATATGTCCCGAACGTGCGCTCATTGCGATGAGATGAAAAGGAGACCGAGGAGGGGAAATAAGGTCATTTATTGTGACGAATGCAATTACAAATAACTTCGATAGGGAACACAGAATAAATAAAATAAAAAGTAATGATCTGGTAAGAAGGCCAATCAAAAGCGCCACAAGACATGTTGTAAGATAGCTCATGTCCATATAGAACTGTTTACATCAGATTGACCTTTTTCTTCGAGCCCATTCTCTAAATTGCGGTGGGTTTCCAATTTCTACCCTGCCGAGTTCCCCGTCAAGAATACTATTATAGGCAAGTATCGCTATAGGCACGATATCCCGAACCGTCTTTGTTATTCTTTACTCTCGCGTCCATTTCTTTAGAAAAAATAAGTGACTGAGAATTCTGTGTTGTCGCTGAAATGTTTCTGGCTGATATTAAACGACAACGATGACCCACTATTTTTGAAAACCAAATTGAACGGTAACACACTGCTCTCGTGATGCGGACGGAACCGCGTATTCTGAATACTGCATTTGCAGTGTACATGATGTTTTTAAAACACTGATGTCACGGCCATTAATTTAAGTGTCTGCGTGACGAAAAACTTTTTGCACTAGGTCGCGACAGACTGGGCAACACGTAGTCTATAACTTTTAGTGCAGGTCATTACCGACGTTTGAAGTACGCAAATCGTTTTTGTGTGACAAAACTTTATGCCCAGGAAAAAATTCCTCGCCCGGTACATGGAATACATTTCGGTGCTTTTACGTAGTTGAGGGCATAGGCCTAGTGTTTGCAAGTCGGGTAGTGCACGGAACTGAGCTGTAATTCAATATTGCCATGGAGTCTTTTCCTAAGATGTCGACTGTGCGTTTAAAACTGGACTCAAGAAAACGCATTTTCACTAATGCATGGGATGTTACTCTTCAGGAAAAATACGTGTTCTCGCGGAGAAAACTTAACCTCGGGAGAACACTCACGGCGGGTTTAATTACCCCCACATGACCCACCTGTGACTCTAACTGGTTGACGCCAGCACAACTCAATCCCGTTCGACTATTCCCGAATGATTCAAGCATTAGGAACAATAAATTCTTGACTGAAAAGGTGCCAAACGCATTTCTATGCGGACATTTTTTATTCTGGAGAAAGCATAATGCATATTTCTCCACCGATTAAAAAACTCATTCGATGACCGACAATGAAAACTAAAAACTAAACGTGCGTCATTCAAGCCAGAACCCAGAAATAAAAAGGACACCGTTGGATGGCAAAATAAAAGTAATTTACTATGACAAAGTAGTCGTACAACGTACACCGCGATTCTCCCGAAACATGATCCAAACTTTTTGGTAATATTTGTGACATGCACAAGGTTCCATTGGGAACAAACCTAATTGTAGCACGCGCTGCGAAAATTTTGTTAAACGCCGCTTATCACCGTTTTTCGGCAGTGTGTCAGTTTTGCTTAAATGCTGATGCGGCGCGTGACACGTGCAACATGGGAAGATATTAGGTGAAAGTTGTGTCCCTTGGACTATTTGTTCATCAACAGGCGTGATTTCATGTAAGTTCCTCAAAATGGCACGTACCGGTGGCAGTGAGAGAAACGCGAGCGAACCGCGACTCACAGAATTTCATGGGTGTTCAAGTTATGTTGACTAAATTGTATCCAGACTCAAGGTACGCGTTAATTATAACTCTATGAGCATATATGCATGTTTCATTCGATTGATTTTATTTGCTATTTATGGCGATGTACTGTCGCCCCTTTATGGGTTGTCTTACGTACCTGTCCGCAAGAATGAATACTGGGCATCGAGGAGCACATTTTACGAAGACAATCAAAACCGAAATACTTGCAACCGTTTCTCTCTATTTGTGTTCACTGGCAACTTAACGTCAAGGTCACAATGCCTACTAGCGACACCTGCAAACGTGTTTGCAACGGGCCTTTGCTGTGTCGGTTAGCTGTCTTGTAATGCCCGGTAGCGGCGATAGCCTGCCTTGATTTTCTGTTCTGTCTACGCAAAGTTAGGTAATGTTCATATGTATTCGATACTCTAATACATTATTTGAAAATGTCGTTCAAAATATTTCTCTGATACCCAGAATGGCTTTCCATCTAGACATGCAAGTGCACTCTAACTAACCGTTTTCAGACCACAGTCGTCCTCAGCTTCTGATAGTCCCCAATAGGATCAGAAGCCGAGGACGTCTCTGGTCCACAATTCCTTCCCCCCCCCCCCCCCCCCCCNCCCCCTTCCTACAAACCACGCACACCTGTCTGCAAGTCCAAGCAATCAAGACTCTAGCATCCTGGATTTTAGGCTACCTGGACTTTGCCGTCACAGCAACACTCCCCTGTCCCTATGTCCTGGAATTTCCCCTCCGATCACTGCTCTCCTGTGTCCTGGGTCCACACCTGAATTGCACTTTGTCCGAGGTCCACTTCAGGCCCTTGAGTTGGCAGTGCTTCCTCGGTATACCATACAATCCTTTTGCCAACTATACACCAATTGTATTAGCCTACCCGGTAATCGTACCATTACCCCAATAAAACCGACAAGCATGTACCATTGCCCGTTAGCGAGGGGCTCATATGATTCACCGGAAGCACGAACATCTACAACCCACAAAGACATTACCGCTGCTGTAGATAATAAGTACAATTACACTTAAAGGAGAGCTGGTTGTTCGGTCACGAGATATGTGGTTTAGTTGCCTATCAGTTGGATTTTTATCTTAGATACCTTACAATGGCCCACCCTCAGCCACAGACCCGAAAAATTTGTAGGCTAATAATGTTTTACAATTGGTATGATAAAAATTTGGTGATCATCTGAACTCTAATGTTGCTCTTTAATTGTCACAGATTCTGCTCTCTCTGGCATCCATACCTGAAGGTCATTCAATTATAATATTCCAATAAATATGACAGGTTACAGGAAAAACACATTCTTTCCTAGAACAGCCGCAGACTGGAAATTAGCTTGCCGGGCTACATAATACATCAGTCCCATCTCTTGACGTTTTAGTCAGGAAACTATCTGCCTTGCTGAATAAATAACATATTGTCGGGTGCCTCCATCAGGGGCACCCTCTTATTGTCTGCCCTATCTGTACACGACCTAGCTGTGTTAACCGAGCTCTGAAGTGATGTCTACCATGTAAATATTATTAAACTTGTTGTAGTTGTTTTGTCTTTCTTGTTCTTCATTTTTATACAGTAACATAATACTCTGGAGAGAATGGTCACTTGAACCAAGAAGAAGAAGAAGAAGAAGGTAAATGAGGTGTGGAAGTTTAAGATGCGGAAAACCAAAGCCTTGTGAAAATAATGTTCAGGTCAGATTAGTAGGTAAAAATGAACCAATGCTTAACAGGGTTAGAACTTGGAGGTCCTTAGGCCTTGGCCAACATCAGTGTACATTGAAGTTTGAACTTAGTATTGAGTAATCAGATCAAATGCTATAATTTGCATGTTGAGTATATTTTGGTAAAAGATTTACTTTGACTGCATACAAAATTTCACATGTGTGTTTTTGCAAATTAAGTTTAACGGCGTCAGATGAATGCAAAATTGTTGATGCCTCAGGAGAACACTTTGTATCTTTGACCAGCTCTGCATGTGATCTAAACTGTCAGTGTTTTGATTATAATGTTGTGCTGACTTATCAATCTTGTTGAAGGGATCCTTGATTACTTCTGTCTCCCACAATGCTTAAGTTTTGAGTATTTATTTCTTCTTGCAGATCTGATGCAAAAAATTCACCTTCCCTGCAGAAGTTACTGAACATTTTCTGCAGCAGTTACTGAACATTGTCATCATGATGCACTGTTCATATTGTTAAAGGCCAAGAGAGGGCAGCAGCAGCATTATCCTCGAGTCAACAAGTGGTTGGATTGTCAGTCATTTCAGCTCTTTAAACTCTGAGTATCATAACTGCTATGACTCCTCCACTCAACAAGAAAACTGCTTCTCAGTGAACCCAGAACTGTTTGCTATCCATGAACCATATAGAATGGATTCTCAACACCAAGCAATCTATGACAGGCTTTGCAATGGTGTTGCGTTACCAAGGAAGAAAAGAAGGGTATATTTTTACTGCACACTAAAGACTGTTGGACTCTTCACCCTTTCTTCACTCTGTCAAAAACTGCATGCAAATAAAGAAAAGTTTTGAGTCATTTCACATCACAAGCCCTACAGATGAGCACAGAAACTTTGTACTCTCTTGTATTTTTGACCCTTTCACTCACAGTGGAAACAAAGCTGAACTAAGAAAAATAAGGGCAAAAAAATGCAAAATCGGCACTTTTCACCCTAAATTCACCACTTCCCTGCCGATGCACAACTAAAACCAACAATAGATTCTGAAAGCAAATTTCCTACAAAATCCGAAAATGTGGTCCAAAAGTACTGTCATCCAACAAGTTTTTTTGCAAATCTGGCTTGTTCGAGGGCTACCTGAAATCGCGGCCAATTTCTCAGTCGCTACCCAGCAATGCACAATTGCAACCGGGGGCCGCCATTTTGAAGAAGAGTGCAGGTTACAAGTTTTGTCTAGTAAATGAAGTAGTTCTAAATGTAGCGGTTTATTACTTGAAAAGAGATAACAAAGATGAAAACAACGGTAACTGTGCATTGAACTTGTAACATTTCCTGAAAATACATTACAGCGTTCTGTCGTTCAGTAACTTTTCCAGATGTGAGGGGTGCTGAACGTTCGATAACATCTGGCTCTTTTGTTAACTGCCCAGCTCAGTCTTTTGTCCCGTATGATAACACGTAGGCCAATTATCTCCCAGGCTTCAAAGAAAACGTATGGTGGTTGCACGCTATTACCGAACGCGTATGAACACAGTCAAACCCAGTGTGTTGGTAACCTGTTTGGACAGAATAGATTGTCTTAACTTCTGTTGTAGTTGGGCGATTTTGGTGATTCAAAAATGGAACATGTTCAGCATTTAACGAGAAATTCAGAAATGCTATTGGTTTAAGCTCAAATATGTTATAACTTAACTTTCATTTTTATCAGCTCAGCCCAGTCGGGCTAGATACTATCTGATCGGAGATTAGAGCAATTATCGAACAAAAGAGCGCAGGCCCTCCAACCATAAATGCCAGAATGGAGTTAATCAGTCGTGTAAGATATTGGCTACGGGGGTAAACTTCCCAACTTGTCATGAGTTAAATAACAACATTTGTTATTGTAATTACCGAGAAATGGGAGCCTGAGTTGTATATCATACACTGTTTAGCAATTGAAAATTGAGACACAAGTGTCATGTAATCAACAGTTTTGTACCAGATATTACGTTTGGGACCTGGTTGCATGTTGAATGCAACTGTATTACTTTAAACTATATTCGAAAGGTTTGAAGAGAGAACCGGCTAACGACGTCGAGTCCATATTGATCTACCTCTTGAACTTTCCATGTCAGACTGCTCTTTTGAAGTAGTGCGGGATGTGAATACGAAAAACAATATTACATGCCCGTATTGCACTCGACTGATTCAAAGCGTAAGGGATAAATGGTATAATAGTGTCAATTTGGCCGTGTATCAACAGCCGGACATTTAAATGGTGTCGCCGATGGCGGGAAGAATTAAAAAGTGGGACAGTCCGTCAAGAACGGGGCACTTGGCAAATACGCAGTACGATATGTCAGCAACACGAAGTACTCGATCGGGTTACTTCACGGGCATAGTTATTACTAATACAACAGATAACGATAGGACTGCTTCTCAGTTGCAAGAAAATGTCATCTGGGCAACAGGTAAACATTGTACAAATGAATTATGAAAGAAACAATTGAGACCAGTATTAATACACACACACACACACACACACACACACACACACACACACACACACACACACACACACACACACACACACACACGGCTTGATTTGAATAACAGATCAACTCTCGATCAAAACTCAGGCAGCTGGAAATTCTCAGTGCAATCTCTCGCGGCTTGTCTCGGGGCCTCAAGCTCTTATTGGTCACGGAGTGTAGGAGTTGGCATTATAGGGCCATAGTTCTATGGATCTATTCAGCGGATCATTTGCTATCACACTTCGATTATCGTAGTATACGAAGTTGTGTACGACTGATCGGAGAGCGTACGCAGAGCTTCAGGCAAAAAGTCACTTACAAGGGTCACGGATCTAATATATCCTTTAGTTTAATGCCTGTTGTTCAGTGGAGAAAACTGGTCTTCAGCACATACAGGATATGACCGATAAATGCCGGAGATTTGAGTTACTCTGTGAGGCTAAACTTTTTGATATTTTCACAAGTCACATAGCTGGGGATACATATATTTAATATGAATTCTTTTAAAAAGAAAAAGGTTGTTTACTAACATTTTTCCAACTTAGCTGTCACCACAGCTTTGCGTTGACACATGATCCTACATCTACAGTCCATTTCACATGGAAAGACTAGTTAGCATTGATGCGTGGTCTAATGTTACTTAGACAGCGCAGAAGAGTCTTTACAGAGACCAGCAAGAGATAGTACATCTCAAATCTACACAATAGATGTTTGCTTATTTTTTTATCTACCAGAGAAGCTTTTATCTGCAAATTTCGAATAGGTAGTTGGAGTAATTAGTTCATCACATATTTATGCGCCCACATATTTATATTTGGACGCATTATGCCGTCATCACCAACCGTCCGTCCGTCCGCTGCTCTATCTCCAAAACCCTTTGACGTACGTTCATGAAATTTTGCACTTATGTTCCTTTTTATAGATGGGACGGCATTAGCGAAATTTTGGACGGCTCCGACTACCGGTGTGCTCCCTAGTGGCCATTTTAGTTTTTTACGCTTACCTCTATATCTTCAAAGGTCCTGGACGTATTTTCATAAATTTGGCATATAGGCGTCTATTAGTGAGATGACCCTATCCTCCCGTTTTCGGATGGATTCAACGTAGCTTACCCAACGTAGTAGCCATTTTTGCTGTTTTCGAGTCTATTTTGGCGTCCACCCCTCTGACAACCAAACGGCTCTAAGGATGATTGTTAAAATTGGCACGTATGTTCTTACAGCGAAGAGGACGGTTGACGATGATTTTCTAACGATTTTGCCTACTGTGGCGCCTCTTAGTGGCAGTTTTTTTTGCGCCCATGGTTGTATTAGTGTTAGTATTAGTATTAGTATTAGTATTAGTATTTATTTATTATGGTGACAAGTGCAATTAAATACATGTAAAACAGTTATAGGTATTATATTTGCAAGAAAGATAAGTACCCAGAGCCAACAACAACGGCACCTTTGCAGTGAATATATAACATCTCCTGGAAATAGTTAAAAAAAACAACAATATTTGACATTTTAATTTCCTAGGAATCGGCGCTTGAGTTGCAGACGATGTAGTATTCAGCAACTGAAAACTGAGACATAAGTGTCTTATAATTAACAGTTTTGTTCCAGATTTTACGTTTAGGGTCTGGTTGCATGTCGAGTGTTAGTTACACTGTTGCAACTGTGTTACTTTAAACAATATTCGGAAAGTTTGAGGATCGAACCAGCTGAAGACGTCGAGTCGACATTGACCTACCTTTTGAACTTTCCATGTCAGAGGTCGCTGTTGAAGTACTGCGGGAGGTGAATACGGAAAACTTTATTTCATGGCCGTATTTCCCTCGACAGATTCAACGCGCGTGGGATAAAATAAAGTTTTCTTGCGCAATAAACATACATTGTACGTGTAATGCGTTTATTTTAAAAAACGATCAACTCGTTTTCCGACGATTTGTTTGGCCCTTGGAAGAGCCGTTGTGGCGGGCGCTGTGGTTTGGTCGCAAGTCCGTTTCAAGATAAACGCCGGGACGTTTATTTGGAGTTACTAAAAAGCCTGAAAATATAATTTTCTGAATACACGCCCATGAGAGTATTTGCGGAAATCACCGGTAGTCTGACGTATGTACGCCAAGTTTCGTCAATGAGTAACAGGGCAAGATGCATACATGTAAAATACATGCATGACCAACCACTGGGGATCAAAGTGTCACTGGACTAGTTTTCAATCTAGAGGTCATTTGATTTTGTCTCCCACTGTAGTGTTTATGGAAACAGCTCATATGGTGGAATGTGGCGACGGACAAGGTTTCACTGGAATATAGGACACCACTTATTTTCCAGATTATTTGGCGTGGTCACTGGATCGAGTCATGCCAACGGATGCTCAGCTTTTTGAAATTCTCCCGGTCTACTTTTATATTTTGGCCCCGCGACAGATTAGTTATTTTGCAGACTGAGGTATATGATTATACTCTACAGATCTGTTTACCACAGTGTGCTTTGTAAAATTATTTACCTCACTCAGTATTTTTGATCCCGCGACAATTAGACTATTTTTGTAGATATTTAGCATAGTGTAAACCTACTTCTTGTCTCGCGACGGACAAGGCCGGCTTATTTGCGTAGATATTGACTGTCTGCGTACGGTGTACATCTGGTCCCACGGCGAACTGGTCTTGTATATCTTTTCATAACAGTGTACCATATGTTTTGGTTCCGTGAAAATGTTTTCGGGTGATTTGTTTCCGGATTCATTTGACAACGTTCAATGGGGCTAATCGAAAAATTTACATTATCTAGAGGGCGCGCGTGTTCTAGTGGTGATAGATTAACAGCCTCGATATTTGGAGTAAATTTGTGAACCCTAAAAGGTAACGAATGGCCCGATTTTGGAATGAATCTCATTGAGCAAGAAGCTTTGCCCCCCAAACACCAGCGCAATAATCAAGTATCGGGGAAACACACGCATCATCTAATGTGGTGTATGTCTTGAACCCGGCCAACATCACGCATGCACTTGAATTTAGGGACCATAGCATCAACTCCACGGCCACCAGATGCTGCTAGTGCGGTAGCGGCTTGTTTAAATTGCAAATGTTCATCAAAAAGGACTCCTAAATATTTACACTGACTTAGAATAGAGAGCAGGCTATTCGTTGTAAGGCTCCCGCATTTTCAACATAGTATATCGGGAACAAGATGAATTACCGTTAAAACCACGCAATGAACAAACTGAAACTAGGTCAAAGCAATCCGGTTACGTGAACGACTCCTATGGGGAAATAACGTTACTTTCCATTAGAATGCCAAGTGGTTAGTTATACTTTATTTGTGACGTGCTTTGAATCCATAATGATTACCTCTCCTCACGTAAATAAGCACACGTGTACCAATGATTCTTAACCGCTAAGATAACCGTACGTGTAGGTTGTCAGAAGTGCATGGCCGGTCTTACAAGTTAGGTGGGTTGTTCTTTTTACTTTTTCACTAAGTCAAACTAATGGTTCGGCATTCGGTATGTACTGTCGTTTGTACGCACTCGCTTACAAACTTAAGAGTGGATTGGGGAACTTGCGTGTAAGTGGCGTAAAGATAGCTGTTCCTATTTTTACAACCAGTTGAGACCATATAAGTTTATACTGAGCCACAACACCTCGTTTCTTACAATATCTCTTTTTATCGCTCCGGCTGGTCTGCTAACTCAGCTTGTCCTGAACCTGCTTTGCAGGTTGTTATAGCCCAGTTGGCTGTTTGGTGTACCCACTTGGTAGTTTATATGATATTTTCCCATTTGGCAGTTTGCCAATTAAGGAACCCAACTGGTTCCTTCTGTGAAATAATTATTTGTACAGCTGTGACCCTGAAATTCCCAATAAAACTTAAAATATATATTATTCTTGTTGTTTTATTTGTCCCCAATAAGTTTGATATAGACATTTCTAATATAGTCCTATCCAGGATGCTGCGCATTCTCTTAGCGAAAGTCCTGCTGCACGTGCCTTGTTGTTCTTCCTCTCCAAGCCGTGTAGCCGGTAGAGATCGAGTGTGATCGTGCCGGTTATGGAGTTAGGTTATCAGGTAGGGAGAATTTTGGTGCATGCACAGTAACCACCTCTGTGAGAAAATTTAACCTTGAAATTACAGTTCTATTGCTTTTGAACGCCAGTATCAATTTTACTACGTTTTAAACAAATGCGACTACAAAATCTTTAAAAATGGCATTTTATGGCAAGTATCCAAATACGATACTTGGCCTCAGCATTTAAACTCCGCACTGAATTTATTACGCCATTATGAAAGCTCAGATACAATTCTGTAACGCATTTATTCGGTCATTCCCACCAAAAATAGAAATAAGCGGTTACATTGTGCTGGGATAAATCCATACAACCTAATATTATTTGTTTTTCCAATCACTCAAATTCTCCCTGGGCCACATAATATTTTCAGTCTATTGCAAACAAAAGAACCATAGAGGTCCATCGACTTTTGGAAACTTTCAATGGGTAATTTTTTTTGGAAAAAATGATTTCTCAATTTTGTAATATTCAAATCGTTTTGTTTTTAGTGAATTGAAACAAGACAAGTATTTAGCAAATCTCCGGCGATATATTTGATACTTGCCTATAGTTATTCTGAAATTCAAAATTCGTGTCACTGTGAATGTGCCGCAGATTGTGTCCTCAATACCATAAGTTAAAGACACATTAACTCTTTGATGTATCCAGTGAAATAAGGAGCATGAAAAAGATGGCGAGCGTTTACATGACCAATACAAATGAACAATTACCTGTGGTTCTTTCGCACTTGCGAAACGGTTACTCCAACTTTCAAAAGAAAGTGTTAGTGCTAAGGACTCTATGTGTCAAACGAATTGCCGCGATCACTACGCCGAAGCTTCGATGAGTACCGAAACTTTGTTTTTAAATCCCATTACTCGGTAAGCTTCGGTTTTTGACGAAAATTCCAAGAGGTTTTGCCCATGCCATTAACCTGAGACTGATCGTGTAGGATTCTCCATTTAGTAGCCTTTGCGACCTCGATACTAGCCGCGAGAGTTTGCACTGAGGATTCCCGGTTGCCTGCTCGCGGACGACTGAGTTTTAATCGAGAATTGTAGTTATCAAACCATGCCTAATTTTATTGTTTCATTTTCATTTTGTTATTGTTGTTCATCAAGCGAGATGGTTCCATACTCTAGACGCGAGGGTTTGCAATTACAGTTTTCGGATGCCTGCTCGACTGAGTTTTGATAGGGAGGTGTACTTATCAAATCAAAGCTAATTTCATTGCTTCATTTTCATTTTGTTATTATTGTTTATCAAGCGAGCCTCTTCAGGTACGGATCCATACACTAAAGTCAGTGATTTCTCAGTAAAATTAGACAACAAACCCGACAATTATACTTGTCATTCTTTATAAGGGCCGACCTGTGGCCCTGGTTTGGTGCCGGGAGTAGTTTGGCCTCTGGTATCTTTTCAGCTCCAGTCGTAGAACCACTTTCTACAACCAAGCATACTACAAGCCAGGAGACAAAACATTTTTGGTTGTTAAAGTCATGTTACATGTTACAATATCATACTGAAAGAAGTTACATGTGGCCTGAAGTTTAGACCCCAAAAAATGAGTGTTTACGTAATTTTTGAAAAAGCACTCATAATATGTTAAGTGTGTGCGCGCGCGTGTGTGTATGTGCGTGCATACGTGCGTGCGTGCGTGCGTTGTATTATTACTGTTTTCAATTGTTTCTATAATGATTACTTTGTTCAATGTTTATCTATTGCCTAGATGTCTTTTTTGTTAATACGATTTTTGAGAAGTAGGCATGTTGTTATCTATAGTATTTACGTGTACCCGTGAAATGAAATTTTAAAAAATGAAAAGTTTATTTCGTAAAGGAACCCAATCCAGTACTTCGTGTTAATGACAGCGCACAGTTTATTTGCCAATTTCCCCGATCTTGGCGGACTGTCACACTTTTTTGATTTTTTCTGCCATCTGGCCACTCCACCTAAATGTCCCGCTGTTTGACACATGGCCAAATTGGCATATATATATATGTGTGTGTGTGTGTGTGTGTGTGTGTTTGTGTGTATAGACCAACTCAAAGTGGAATTGTCAAAAAACAAATCCAACTCAAGAAATTCCAAAAGCATTTTAACCAACTTAGTACGAGCAGCCGCTAAACAACTTACATAAGCATGAGCGTTTGTGAAACGTCGTATTTCTGTATAAGAATCGAGAACATAATTTAATATGGATATACTTGTACGAATGCTCGTACAGTAATAAAGAGTTTGGCCTTTATTTCCGAAGTAGTGGTATACTCTTCAATTCGGGAATAACATTTCTTCGGAGATAGGGCCATCTGCTAGTTTCATGATCTGTGCTTAACAAAATTAATGAAGTGCTGTTTGATCAATGCCATTCCATGAAGGAAACATATTAGCCACTGTAAACTCTACAACAACTGCTGTCCTGTTTTACTATTCAATTCAATGGCAAACACTTTTAGTCCAAATAATGTATTTCCTAAGAAAATTTAAAATTGTATAACCTTCTGTTCGAACGAAATACATGGGTTTTATTGTAGTGAGAATTTTCGGTACGCATACTGTAGAGCACCACACGTTCGGAATTCTTAAGAGAACTTGGTACTACGGATGGCAAATTGGCCTAACTAACTATGCGGTTGCTGATTTTACAAAGTTACCCATTTTTATTCTGGTGCATTCCACGTGTGTAACCAGGGATTTTATTTACATTTTAGGTACTATCTCTTTATCTGAAATTGAAGTCATGCCCAAGGACATCGCCTACTTGCCAAAAAGTTGACACTACAATGCTGTTTACTGTACAGTTTTCTTTTGGACCTCTTTTATACTTGGTTATGGGAACAAAATTAACTTCCCTGCACTTTGTGCAACCTTAAGTATTTTTTCATAATTCAAGATGGCGTGATCTGCCATCTTGAATTTCCCCCAGTTTCCACACTGTGAAGATGGTGGTTAGTAGGATCCTGCAATGAATCATTTCAAATGTTTTCTAGAATCATTTTATAGATGCACGGTCAAACTAAAGATCAACTGACAAGTCAAAGGTCTAATTGGACTGAAATACGATAAATCCACCTCTTTTAGTGGACGAAATGTTAAATGACTGTATGGAAAATGCGGAATCAGCATCTTTTGATTTTTTCTGAGATCAAATAATGTTAAGGATAAGGGATCAATGAATATTGGAGTGAGTTATCCTCCCAAAATCTCAATAAGCTAATTTCCACTATTTCCACTATTACGTTTCTTTGCTGATTAAGGATATGTGTAATACGTGTAGGTTACTTATGGGCTATATGTCTGCAGTCTGCAAATGGTACATATAGTACTAAAATCACATTCTTGTTCTGTGTTATTATTCAATTATAATTATTTCAATTCCGTTAAGTGTAAATGAAGTGTCAAGTGCTGGCCTTGATCTTGAC
Organism: Phoronis australis; assembly: GCA_002633005.1. Taxonomy (NCBI): domain Eukaryota; kingdom Metazoa; phylum Phoronida; family Phoronidae; genus Phoronis; species Phoronis australis. Next base: position 762,674 of record NMRA01000172.1, read on the forward strand.
AAAGTCTTAATAAATCAATTCGCAATGTTGATCGGCCCTCATAAATATTCATATAAAAAGTGTATGCGTTCATGTCTTGTTATGCTGGTGGGTTATTGCAATTAACTTCACTTGATATTCAAATTCAAATTGCTTCTTTGAATCAATTTAATGGTATTTAATGTATAGTATTTAAGCTATGGTTGAATACACGAGATATATTGCGTAACACGGGCATTTGTCATTTTGAACGAGGTCTGGATAGAATCCTATCTTTGTGCAAGTAACGTTATTCCACCCTCACTGTACAGTAACCTGCCTCGACTGATGTTTGACCATATTCGCTGTATCGTGTTAACTCCCACTGTGTGTAATATGATCTTGTTGAGAAGGCTGGAGTTTGAGTTTTGTTTGCACCTTTGATGATCTATGACGACCCAAGTACAGCGGTTTGATCATGAGTATATGTGCATTTTAGTACGCTTATTTGTTTCAGTGTGATCATGTTGTCCTTGGGACATTGTCTACATACACTATACCTTCTGACACAACGCCACCTGCCTTGTAGAAACATCATGATGGAACGACACTCAAAATCAATGTGCATGCCGTGCTCGGAAGTATACCGATCACATCGCTAGCTCTTGCACACGCCTTTGTGCACTGTACATTTACTTGTTTGGGCTTAAACCACTGGATCAGGGTTCCCTTGATTTTGTTTACTTCGATCACTGCCTGTTTTAATAAATTGCATCTATTCAAGTCAGAGTTGGTCGCCATACTATGTAACAATAAACTGAAAGGGGTTTCCTAGATTTCAACCAATGGGAATGAAAGAATTCTAGGACGTCGGTTTCATTATTTAACCAACGAGAAGCCATGTTAAACAGCAATAGACAGTGCTACCTTTCGTAGCATGTGAAAGAGTGTACATGCACTATCGCTAGGTGACAAAACTATGAGAAATTCCTAAATGCTGGCTTTGAAGCTGGATGAAGCCAATACATCTCGTTTATTCAACGAAATATGCATACACACGTAAGACGATTAAGGGAATTGAACGCTTCTAAAATGGAGATTGCCATAAATATGAAACTTTGATGTACAAATATTAACAACATGTGCATACCTAGTCGTCATCGCTCGTGCTTGACTTTCACCATATTCAACGTCTATCAGTTTGCTTATGTACATTATGAAGCAGAGCCCCCCCCCCCCCACCTCTCACTTGTAGTAGTCTGTGCAGGACAGGCCAGCACTGTTGCAACTGCAGCTTAAGTCTATGCATGCCCGTCTTTCTGCACTGCAGATGCAACCAACCACGTCAAGTAGAGGTTGCGGTGTGCAACGGGTAGTGATGAAGTGACCAGTGTTACTACGGAGTTGACGACTTCCCATCCAAGGTTGGCAATATGTTTATTTTTTACGGTGTGTGTTAGTGGTCAGGTGCCTTCCACAACAACATCTGAAGGTATGCTCAGAACGAGAATAAGAGCAATGTTGGCATCCGTTGGTGGCATTTCGTGGAGACATCATTCGACCATGGTAGAAGTCCACATAGGTATCGTTCATTGTTTGACAACTCGTCTGTCGATTCAGAAGCAAGAAGAATGCACATGATGTTTACCAAATATCAGCGAGAGTCATGCCAGATTCTTCCCATGTCTGGCCGCACTCTGGTTTGTTCGCTTCTACGAGTATGGGGCCCGTCAGATTTTCATTTCCAACTGATAATGCATTGTGCCATAACCTGATATTGTACAACTTTTGAGAAATAGGCTAGACTTGATGGAGTCTCCAGACTGTTTCGCTTATGTTCGAAATACTACAGCTCCGCTTCTCTATTTGTATCTTGGCGTCAACCGACATCCGGGATATCCCGCAAATCAAGAGCACGGAGACAGTGTTGTCAATGAGGATTCTGATGGTGTGGGCGTCTTCTATCACTTTTGAAATGAAGCTACAAAGTCTGACGTCTGCTTCAACATAGTTTTTTTATTATTTTATGGCAACACAAGTATAAGACAATGCAATAATGGTACAGAGAATTAGCCCAGAAAATGAGTCATTGTATCTAGGCTTATATTATTTTATACATAGCGATAAATTGTTCAAGTAAAAATATAACAATGAGCAATAACACAAGGAAAATAACGAAAACAAAATAAAATCATACAGGATAAAAGGACTGCCATCTTAATAAAGAAAACAAGAAAAATCTCAAAATTGTTGTAAAATAATCAATGTGCTTACTACATTTAAAAATGAAATTGCTAATATTTTGGAGTACCAAACATCAGGGTTTTAAGCTAAATTGTGGCAACCATATATTAAAAAGTATTTTTTTATTCATATCGCTATGAGGCTATAAAAACCAGACCATATGTAGTCATTGGATTGGAGGCTGCGAAAGAGCTGTTCACGCTATTCATAAAAAGTTGGATGCGTGAGCAAGAAGTGAACATCACTAGTAGTTACGCCACGGATACACTTATTTGTACAATTGGTAAAATAACGACACAACTTTTGTGAGGTGACTGGCATAACCCCGCTCTCAAGTGGTTCACAAGAACTTCTTTTTCACGCAGTAGACATAATTTAGTGGCAGGGAGAGAAGTTAGTCACTCTTACGTGACCATTTTACCGAGGGCATTTATTGTACTACTTAAACTTCCAGTTGTAAAGTATTTCACAAAAGCAAACCGGTATTAATTGGATTTTTTCTAAACGATTGAGGGTAATAGTGGATAATTATTATTATTCAATAGTAGCTCTCATCTGTTTATAAATAGAAGATGTGTTACGTTTGTATTAGTGAGCAAAAGCTAAATGTGACAAATCATTGATTCCATTGATAACTTTTGATTAATTAAGCATTATTTCTTAACAAACGGATATAATTCCAGTTAAAAATTCCTAAGACTCTAATTGTACTAGAACCTCTGGCAGTTCGTGATGGAGTTCATTAGGTGTCTGTAGTCTAAAAAAATCTAGCCAAAATCACGTATTCTTATTTTAAATACACCACAATACCCCCAGGTAATCTCATAAAGTCTTAGAGATCTCCTAGTGTTGGTCCTATCGTTACTGAACTCTACCTCGCTTGCTACTGAAATCTTTCAAGTTCTCATAGTGAAGTCAAAATTGCGTTATCAGAGATAACATCTGCCTATTTGAAATGAGGAAGAATTAAAGAATTATCAATCAACTCTAAATGGCAACTGGAAATATATTTAGAAACTTTTTAAATGGGTTGAGAAGCTTTTGATTTTTTTTAATATACCCACACGATGAGGATTCCTGGTGAGTTGAAGATCAAATAGAACACCCAGACGCTTAACTGACACACAATAGCATTACACATGAAAAATATTTAGAGTCTGTTGATATCGTGTGGAACTTTTTATGAAAACGTTATGTCACAACTTTTGGATGCTTCGAACTCCATGCCCCATTTGTTGCCCAATCAACCAAAAAATCAATGTCTTTGTAGGAGATTAAAATTATCGGGTTTGTCCTCTGGATAAGGAAAAAATACTGTATCTTCAGCATATTTTAGAGTACAGTCTGTCGGGTCTGTAGTTGATAAATAGTGGACAAGGAAGCGGCAACAGTACACTGCATTGTGGTACACCAGCATTTACATACATGTACCTAATTGAGGATTCATCAGAAACAACACTATCCACTCACACTCCATTTAAAAGATATGACTGAAGCAAACCGTTCCACCAATTTCGTACTTACGAAGCTTTATTAACAGAGGCAAAAACCAGAAAAAAGCCTGAACATTTATAAGTCGATTCGGTGAATAATTTCAGTTAACTGTGATGTGGCGCTTTTAACACCCAAAAAACTGAGCAGCATGCAGCAAGTTTTAAGTTATTAAGTGATCATATCGTACACGGGAAAATCTAATTTTCATTAGGTTTTGACAGCGAATAGGTTAAAGTAATGGGGTGATAACTAGACATTGCAATCTTCAAGTCATTTTTGTGTAAAATTGTCATTAACCCAGGTTTTTATCTCGGTGAAAACAATTAAATATCACATTAAATTATGTAGCTGCTGGAACAGAAAATGAAATTAGCAGCAGTTAAACATTGAACCCGTTTTGTCTGATGAGTCATTCTTTCGCCAATTTGCTGTAACGTGGCCTCTAATATTCGTACTCGAAAGACATTAAAGTTTACTGCAAGATGACTTTTATTCATGAAATATTTTAGAAATAAATTGTCTTTAATTACTAGTATTATTCAATGTAAGGCAAGGAAATGTATTGTGAGTGGACTGGACAGAAATTTTCTTATTTATTTTTCAGTATTCTTCGAGATTTTTTGGTTTATTGCAAGGAGAATAAAGTTAAGGTTTCTTTGCGATGATCATCTTTGGCATATGACATACTATTTTCGACTTACACAGACTGCTCTTTATGTTTTTTACATAAGACTGGGTTATTTTAGAATTCAAACACTCTATACAACAGGCATTCACGTTATATTTTCATACTAAACCAATATTTATGTTTTGTTTAATCTCTTTTACTTGCATAAAGGAGGCAGTTTTTAAATATACCAAATAAAGATGAAGTAAACAATCCTCAATGTACTCAATGTCATCGAAATAAAAAATTACAACCTAATTCACTTCATCTAATTGAGAAGTACTTTTTCAAAGTCACTACGATCGTATTTGTACATGGTTTTGTAAATGTTGGCTTTATCTGTACCCAAGATGGTACCACTCAAACTAATATATATGGCATGGTGGTCCGAGTTTCCAACAGGTTACACAACTTCAGTGTACAGAGCAGAACTCATTGGCAATACAAAGGTCAATGCATGAATAGCAGTCACACTTATAGGTTGGTCAACTAATTGAATATTACATGTAAATTGATTGGATAATAAAAGATCAAAAGCCGGATACCTGCTTGATTGTCAATTTCCCCACTGAGCCCAGATCAGTTACGGGCATTAAATTCAATATTTATCAAATTGAGGACATTGAAAGTTTATAAAATTTAAGAAATTGCACGATTCGTGAAATGTTACCTTTCATCAAATGTCTGAGATGGAGACCGATAAAAATTCCATACAAAATGTTATTTGATTGATTTTAAAATGGAACTTGCGTGCTAATTACTTATCTCTGTGATTGCTTGGTCAAACTAGTTAGAAACACAACATATAGCGAAAATGTGAATACGAAGAAGGTTGAAAATTGCCAAATGTTTTTAAGAACGAGTTTTGTGTCGAAAAATGATCCGCCGTAAACTACTTAACCGTGTCCAGTAAGTATCGTGACGTGGTATTGGGGAACAACACTCTATGATGCGGCCTATGTGAGCCCCCAAGGTACGTCATTATTGCAAATTTCACTTGTTTGCAGAATTTTTTCCACTTACAAGTTGTCAATAAATAAAACTGCACATTGTTTAACGTACGGTAGCTGATGTTCAAACAGCACTCCTATCTAGTTTCTGTTACAATTTAGCACAGTTAGGAGCATGGAAATACATGTTTAAGGTTAATCCAGCAATTACGTAGTCATCAGTTCCGTCATTCATTTTTTCAAAGCCGCGATGACCTCCGGCCCTCATTAGTGTTACACGCAATAGAGCATTGAAAAATCATGCAGTCTGGTATAATTTGTTCAGGCAGCAAGTAACCGGCTTCACAAAAAGCAAAAATTGAAGTTATTGGTTAGAACATTTTTTATTACCTAACCATGCAAAGTTATTGGATTTTACGCTTTTTGGTAGAGAGTAAAATACTGAACACGCCATTGGAACCCAGGGGACCAGGGTTGGATTCAACATCACGACAGCGAAGGATAACAAATCTTGACGAATTTAAGTACATGTAAACATAAAAATATGTTGAGCTAGTACCAAATGAGGAAGGGATATTGGCATTAAGAAAAACGAACTAATAGGAATGACAAAACAGACTCTTTGCATAGAACTAAATGCATAATAACACACAGCAGAGCATAGGTAGGTGCTAAAATAAAAAAGCATGTAATAAATAACAGACGGGTTTCCAACCAGAAAATCGAAACCATGGCAATGTAAATAAACAATGAAAACTAGCAGGAAAAATCTACTTAATTTGATCACTATTAAAAAATCACATCAATTTCAAGTTCATCTAGTGGTGGTCACATGACCTACCCTATATAATAAACTTGAAAACGAAACTCCTTGAACTGTAAATCACGTCCACAAGTTAAGGAGCCTTGATGTACCCAGCAACCATTAACCCACACCCGCAGGAAAGACCATCCATTATAACATTGTGTGGTCTTTCATCGAGACTGAATAGAATTATTAATGCAAATATGAAGAAAGAACAATTCAAGACAAATGTAAATATTTGTAATGAATATACATGTATCTGAACGTCGTGCCTCCTTTAGTGAAAGTGGCAAAAACTGATTGAGATAATAAGTTTGGTGCTCACCTGGAAAACTGCATACATGGCCCAAAACATTTTGGTGAAGAGGGTTACGTTCCTAAAATTCCTTAACAAAAGGACTATTCGCAGATTTCAAAGGGATTTTGGAAGAGCGCACAATTAAAATATAGCAGTTTTTAAAAAGATAGACATGTAATTGAATGGACGCCATACTTTATATTTTGTTGTTCCAGTCCAATGAAATATGGACTAAAATCACCATGAAAATAAAAATAATGGTGAATTAGACCACAGTCTACCAGGGCTATATCCGACATAGCACTTGGGTACAGCTAATCACTAAGCGAGGGCAATAACAAAATTAACCTCACAAAATGAGGTTTTAAGTGTACAGGTCTACATGATTAACTACGTAAAGTAGTGGCTCTTCTTGACCACACCGATGTTGTGTGGAAGAGGGTAGCTGCGCATGTGCAAGGTTATTGTATAGAGCTTTGTTTATGGAAATGTTTGGTATTTTCTACGTAAAGAAATGGACCGGTGTGTTTGGTTAGCAAAGATTCCTTAGCTTTTTCTCGTCTTGTTCTCTCATGATCCTTTTGGAGGGAACCTTGTGGTCATATCTTCCACACACACTGATTTTCGTAGAAGTGGGAAGATAGAGGAACAGTAACGTGCCAAAGCATGGCGGTAAATCACGGTTGTTCCAGAGTCAAGGTAGATGACTTGGTACAGACGTTGACCACAATTAAATTACGAACGTCCGTAGCAGAATGATTCGTGGCTGAAACACTAAAAGATTTGACCAAAAGGGCTTGGCCACCATTTTTCAGGCTGCTGCATATTGGTCGATCAGGGATGTAAGGATTGAACGCAATCAGCCCATACTGAAAGATGTCGGCTATGTCAAAATTACGTTGTTGTCTTACGACAAATAGGCAACTGAATAGCGTCTCAACACCAAAGATGACCGGCGCTTGACATGGACTAATTGCTTAGTAACATTCACTGCTTAGAGAAACCAAAGTTCTAACTGTTCTGCTCACTACTAATGACTAGTTGGTTCAGAACTATCAGGATGACTACAACTACGTGGCCATTAAAGAAGTTGTAGAGACAAGACTGCTGGTCAGTGAGGGGAGACCTGTGTTTCTCTAGGTCCTCCACAAGTTCTCTAATCATTCTCGCCCAGTTTCATTATTTCTTCTCTTCATCACCTTCATTCTGCATGTGCTCCATGGCAGTATTAAGGTGGGCACACAATGAAAGGGATAACCCACACAACCACTTGCTAAGCTTTTATCAAAGCTTCCCTCATACCCCCAGGACATTTTACCCTTTTAAAAACTGCTTGCTCTTCGAATTGATCAGCTTTTACTTCGGTCCTGCCATTCGAGTGCCGACAGTCGTGCACTACTATGAATAAATCTTTCTTGGCAGTCTCTTGAAGGTGCTACCTGCACAATAAAACGAATTAGAGAAACTTCGACAGAACTTGGGATAATTATTTTGGCAGAATTTATGCAGCCCTATATTGGACATTGTAACTGAATTTAATAGCGTTTTTGTGGAACTTAAGATGGCGTTATTCTGCTTAGCAGCTAATTGTTTATTTAAGAAACAGTGGCGGATCTAGGATATCACAAGGGGGGGCCAACATTTTGTCCGGCTGGAAGAATTTGCGCAAACTGAACCACGATTGTAGATTCGCATAGCACCGAATGGCAAACCCCCCTCCAGCCCAGGACATTTTTCTGTTTTTACCTCTAAAAATCAAGCATTTTCCTTGATTCCTGAAGTATTATCCAAGAAAAAAAGACAAACAAAAACACGGAGAACGTGTCAAACAGGAAAAAATGCAAGTATCGAAGACTCGAACTCACGACCTGTCGGATAGACCGCGCGTACGTTACCACTACCCCACCTCCATTTGACTACTACTGTTATGCTAAAAGACCTACTTGTTTATGGGCCACAGCGTTTGCGCGCGAAACCTACTTCTTTTTGTAATGCTTGTTACACGTGTTATACTTTGTGCCATCAATTATTAACAAATTTGTCGTATTTGAAATAGTCTTCCAATGCCCAAAAGACCAAATCCATTTTTCGTGTTGGCAATAATGACGGGATTGCTTTGGAAATCGTCTTAAGATAAGGTTTGACAAAGAGAGTATTGCGAGTTTCTGAGTGATTCTCTAAGGCTTCGATTAAAAAGTATGTATCATGAGGTTGTGTCTGACAGTATGAACTTCTATGTCAAGGGAACTAGTATGAACACTGTATGTATCATTATCAGTAGTAGTTCTGTCATAACGACAATGGTCTAACTTTCCATTATTCTTCCTGAATGTTGAAAATATTAGCACCAAGATTAAATTATTGAAAGTAATAGCATAAAAAATTACTAAAATGGCTTTCGATGTCATTGCGGAGCCTTTTTATATGGATCACTTAATATTTATAGAGCATGCATGAACACATGACCTCATACTATATACACATGTATACTGTATCAGCAGAGTTAATGTTACATCTAGATTCATTTTGTTGTAATATGTATCCAAAGACAGTTGCATTTTCGCATTGTGCTTTCTGAGTGCTTTCTTCCAAGTGTGTGTGCAAGCAGAATATTGAATATGGTGACAGTGGCTCAGAGGACACTACCGATGCATCAACAGATGGCGCTGTTGGTGAAATAGTGAATTAACAGATATGGAGTCAGTTTCATGAAGATCAGTTTAAGACGTGAGACAGAAATTTGGTCTTGCGTTTCCACTTGACAACTATTGAATAAAGTTTTAGCCATGAAATTATGAGCACGTCACAGTCTAAAAATATTTTATAGAAATTATCTCAATAACTAACAGGATGCATATATTCTCAGAGACTTCAAACTTTTACTCTAGTGAGATTTAATTATTTTTCCGAAATAGTTGTGTGGAGCGTAAGACCAAATTTCTGGCTTAGTCATGGAACAGACCTCTGATGCCTGTTGTTTGTATTATGCCTTGCAGATGAAAGTCAAGTTAAATCGTGGCAAGGACTTTAGTGGTAACACTGTTGAGATCCAGGCCACAAGCGACCCTGGAGCATTTGTCTGCTTGTCGGCCATGGAGTACTATGTCTACTCTCTTGGCGCAAACAATGGGCTGACGCAAGAGATGGTGAGTACAAACGTCTTCCAATAATGAATACTAGTGAATGACATGTGAATAGTCCAATAAAAGACGTGCAGTAATAACAGGTGTGTACCAATACCAAATGCATGTCAATAACAGATGCACTCCACAAGCAGATGCATATCAATATCACAGATGCATATCAATATCACAGATGCATATCAATATCACAGATGTTCAGTTTGCATTGTGCATGCCAAGGCGGAGTTGCACAAGGGTTTGGAGTTGTTAGTTACTAAAAGTATATAATTCGAAAATATAAGCCACGGTCATGAAATGAGTTAAACCTTGAAAATATCTTTTATTTTGTCCATTGCCTTTCTTCGCTTAACTTTTCGTTTTCTTTTGGAAATAGCTCTCGCAATGTAAGACAACGGTCATTTATTGCATGTAACCGTTGAAGTAAAATGCTGTTGCCCAACCTGATGGTAGTCAAATGCACTGACTAAAATGCTGAACTGTCATTTGTTTTCCATTTGATGACCATTTTGAAATGCTGCTACTTGAAATCTTATCTCATTTGGAATTTCTTTGCTTTAACTTTTGAGGACCTTACTGCACGTACACTATTAAGAATTACGTATTGATGGAAGAGTCTGTTGAGCTTGACAAGATGTGGCTGTAAAACACACGATTCACCTTGATTTGTAACTTGTGCCATTTATTGTCACCTGTACAGGTGATTGATGAGCTGCTTACCTATGATGCTCACGCCAACTCATCGTTCGGCCATACCTGGTATTTACCTGACCAGAAACAGAAGAGAGTCTACTACCCATCACCCACGTACGCGCCTGATGCCAACAAAACATTTGCAGTAAGTTCATACTTTGACAACGTTGAACTCAATTTTAATCATTTGTGGTGTATTTAGTTGATAACGGTTTGCTGAACTTAGCTGGAGTTTTGAGGGTGGTGCTTTTATTTTGCTGTTATGGTGAAGGACCTGAAGTTACATCCCCCAATCTCTCTTTGAAAGATTCTGGAAAAATGTGTTTCCAGTTGAAATTTTTTAATTCAGACTTTTCGTGTTCTTTACATTTTACAATGAAATGCTTTGGATTGTTTTGATTTTTTGGTTATTTGCAATTTTCTCCTTGTCAATTAGTTTCCAAATACTAGGTTATATGTTTTTATTATACTGTCTGACTAATAAATTTTGTAAGTCTTAAACCGGCATGAAAATATAGATCACTATCATTAGTGTGATCTGCATGCCACCTATTGAGTAGAACCCAGGACCCTCTGCTGACCGTGCTGATGCTCTAGTCCTCTGAGTCATCTGGTGTATATGAATATGCAAATCTTAAACTGGCATTTGAGTCCTGGTCGGAGCAGAAACTTTTTCAGACTTCTATCTATTCATTAGGTCACGTGATTTGGCCAATAGGTGGCGTGCAGACCAGACTGAAAAAATTAATGTTTGAGATCTACAATATATTGTCATTTCATAGAGTGTATCTTGTATCTTTATTTTAATTGCCAGATGTACTTTTTTTAGAATTTTTGCATTATGGTTTTTGATACGTCTTCAAATATTTATTCAGACAAATGTATAGTACGCACAATCCTTGTCTATTTTATTTTTGAATAGTTGTAATAGAAATGGATATTTGTTTACTCAGAACGCATTCCAAAATAATATGAGATTTTCACAAAGTCTCAAAAATTTTTTTCACTCAATTCAATTGAAAGTGGG
>NMRA01001722.1:0-11012 GCA_002633005.1 Phoronis australis
CCACTTAGCCGACCCAAGTGCCGACCACAGAGGCGACTCAGTAGACGGCTCCTAGCCGACCGTTGTTGGTCGGCTGCTAGTCGGCTAGACGACCGGTCGACGGCCGGTCGTCGACCAATTTCCGACCGGTCGGCCAAAAATTCGTGATGTGTGCTGTATGTTGCCAAGAGCTGGACAACTGTACAATGTATGTTGTCAGCAACTACTAAGTATGGGGTTGGTAAACTTTTCATTTTTTAAAAATTTTATTACATAACTATTGTTAAATTCTACAGACAACATTCACTGTATCCAATATAAACTGCATGGTAATTACTTGAAATACAAGACAAATGTAACATGACAAGCTTCACTTCAATTCTAAGAAAATGCCATGAGCGATATTGTTACCAAATGCTCATGAAATCTCTTCCTTTTATTTATAGTTCAGTTTTCGTGACAGTGTAGATAGACGGTACATGTACAGGCACCAGTTTGTGATGGATCAGAATGACTTCTGCAAGAAGTTCAGGCGTCACACAGATTCAGCAGACTTTATGAACATATTATGTGCCAACACTAAAGTTAAGCGTGGTACTAAACGGTCAAGCTATGGCAGTCAAGGTACACCCAAAAGGTCCCTTGTTACAATGCCCGACAATGAAGAGTGTACAACTACAACTTCATCCGCGGCAGAAACGACTACTGAAGAGCAATTACTGGTTGAGCAGCTCCCCATAGATCAAAGATGTCAGCATAAATATTTTGGTAAGAAAAATGTCATTCTTGATATTCACAAATAGCTCATGCTATGAACATTCCCACTAAATAAAATTGGTTCTAACCCCGGTGGTTAAGGTAAACGGCGGGGTATGGAAAATTGAACTAGACCGTATTTATCCACCTTGGCTGAGTCGCACTCGGCTCACGATCAAAGGGATGACGCCAGGCTGCTCTAGTCATCGAGTCACGAGCGAGGATAATTGGCTTCGCTCATTCGGATATGATCAGCTAATTACAATCTAGCTAGCAGACTGTACTTTTTATGGTGAGAGTTTTACGTAGTTTTTACTATAATATTTGAAAATAGGAGCGAAAACAAATATGAGTACAACTTTGAATTTTTCAAATCGGCCCAGGATAAGAGATTTTGCAACACAGCAACACTCACGATTACTTTCATTCGGCGCGCACTAATACAAAAATATAGGACCCAAGTTATTTAGATTCAGGAACACATGCATTGCAATATTCAAAATACTTTTATTATGAATCTTCTTTCAAGCTGTAAAACGACGTTGTTAATGTCACTGTGTTCATTCATTGTCATCCATCAAATCGGCAATTTCCGAGATGTGATCTGCGGCGTGCGCGTATGTGTACAAAACAACGTGATTGTTATGTTCCTGAAGTACGAAAATTAAGAAGGCTTTAGCATGCCGTTATTATTGACAGGGACACGATAAAGCGAATTTGGATTTTAACTATAGTCTTGATACAGCGAGCTGGCTGACCACTGCGTCAGTGTCTCCGTTAGACCCAGAAATTTCACAAAGCCCGGGTAGTTCACCTCGTCCCCAAAATGTAGATCGAGCCTTGGACTATTAATACTCCCCTAACACCAGTCGTGGAGTGGAAATCGACTGTGTTGTTTCACAAGAGTTTGTCCCAACAACACTAAATTAGCATGAGCTCACACAGCCTAGGTGTCCCGTCAACTAGTTTTATTGCACCTAAAGCCGGTAACGCAGTGATTTATTCATTGCGGGCTTCTCAAATCATTTGCACGCACGAACACTCCAAAACCATTACAAATTGCATCTAATGAGACAGATTTTTTCAGTTATATATAAGTATTGGTTAGGGTGAGAATAATTCCTTTTAAAACAGAACGCTCAGTAATAAACATCAACATGGCAACTCGCAATCCCGACTTAGACGAGAGCTCATCAGTCGATCCCTACGAAGACTTCGCAGGTGGATCGTTAAGTTTTACAGGCTATCATTTCGAACAGGAATGGGGCAGTGCTGAAGAAATACAAGCTCAGACAACGGAACGTACGGATTGGATAGTTATTTGGTAAGCCGGCATTCGTCAGGCACTGTCGTCGACTGCATGGAGATGTTTCACGGCCTCATACTTGCTATTTACTGCGTACTTTTCATTCTTCACTACCACGAGCCACTTCCTAAGCATTTCGGTCTCTCGAGGAAGTCCAAAAACGATATACCCGCTTTCCTTACGGCTGCATAGTTCGGACAAGCGGGAACAACGCACCGCAACATAGCGGCATTCACTCTACAGAAAAACCAGTGACGTCGCTAGCGTAGTTCTCACCTTCCTTACAAGTTAACGCGACACCTCTTGGCAAGGTAAGTTGACTGATGTGAGGCGATGTGGATATAAACCGATTAAGACGGCAAATAAACAACACAAGCTGGCACACCAGTTGGCTAGTTTATCTTTACTTACTCCTGTTTTGACGTGCGTAATTGCGTGACCTCAATATGGCGCTCCCCAAAAATTCGGCTGTTTCCGTATTGGAGTCTGCTACTGATGAGAGTTCACTTGGGTACATTGTGACCTATTTCGATGGTATTATGCTCACTCAAGTACTGAAGGTCCTCTTCATTCAAGTTTTCATCTGGGGAAGGTTGGATGAAAACAGAGGAGATGACAATATCGATGACAGTAAGTTGTAACACCTTATATAAATGTTACCGTTCTCCAACGTTACCAAGAACCCTGCCTTTTTCAGTTCTTGTTCCTGGATTCAGAAGTAACCCTGAACCATAGGAAAAAAGACGTACCAGGGCTCAACACTAACGGTTGCCCGATTGCCCGTGTACATGTAGATTTTGCGTCGGGCAAGTGGAATTTGAAAAGTACTTGCCCGATGGGCAAGTTAAAAAGCTGGCCGTATAGGCAAGCAGATCCTAAGATTGTCTGCTTGACATTTGCTCCGACGTAACGAACCCCGACACAAGCCTAAAAATCATCGAAAAAAGCTCGTGTGGCCGTCAAAGAAACTCCGTCTTCGAATGAGCACCGAAAGGAAAATAGAACGAGTGTTATGCAGCATGCACAGATGACACCCGCGGTCAAATCCTTTCGATTCTCTGAGCGTGCCCTGCAGTTTCTGAATAAGTTGTCACGTGATACTACTGATCGTCTGCACTCTGGCAAAACGTCCAAACAAGGAAGCCGTCCAGATGCTAAAAAAACGAGTTCAGGAAGAATTAAAGCAACAATATGAAACGAAAAGAGTGCGGGGATGGTTTCCGTCATGGGACGTTAGGTTTCCTGGCCTGCGAGACAGTGAACAAGGGATGACGTATGATTTTTGCCGGCGTTTACCCATGGCATGTACCGAGCTGGAAGCACTGCGTTCGTCGGCGGATGTAAGTCATACAGATAAGCGCAAAAGCTAAAAAGTGAATGATTGACCACATATTTTCTACACTACACAGCAGTTTTAAAGGCCTGGTTTTTATTCAGGGGGAATTCCAAAGGAAAATCTTATGAATTCCCGGCTCCCGCTGGCGACTCCCGAAAGAAGAGGAATANACACTACACGGCAGTTTTAAAGGCCTGGTATTTATTCAGGGGGAATTCCAAAGGAAAATCTTATGAATTCCCGGCTACCGCTGGCGACTCCCGAAAGAAGAGGAATACGGTCTTCATGATTGTCGCTCTGAAGGGTGACTTTTTCGCGGCCTATCTATTTTTCAAAAATGTAATTATTTATTGAAAATAAAAGTATATGTGGCATTATTATAATAATGTTAAAATTTGATTTTAATTTAATACAAGGTTCAGATGACCAAAACTGTGCAAGATTTTTACGGATAGCAAAAATTCAAATTCAGGTTAAGCAAAGTTTAATGCATCAGGGCGTATAAACTAATGAAAACACAGAAGTGTCTAGAGTTCATGTCCTAGCTCATTTCGGCGCCTGTGAACGTGAGACAATGGTTTTGATACCATAGTTACTCTTCTAATTTGTCTCTCTAACGTTTTGACACACTTTATAAATAAATGTTCTATAAGAAGAATCGTTAAAAAATAGCAACTCATAGCATGCACAACACAAGAGGAGGCTCAGCGCAGGCAGCCCTACGGTAACGCATTACCTAGGTGTGCACATGCACGGTGCTATTTGGGATTGTACTTGGGGCAAGTGAATTTGTTGTTCGGGCAAGTAAAAATTTCAACTACTTGCCCGAAGAGCAAGTGGCTTAAAAAGTTAATGTTGAGCCCTGTAAAGTCAGTGAGATCACAAGGTGTTGCCAAATATGCTGTGTACAATCTTTAGCAGGCACTTGAGTGTTCATTTGAAGCTAGCATCGCCTTATAAAGTCAATGAGATCACAAGGTGTTGCCAAATATGCTGTGTACAATCTTTAGCAGGCACTTGAGTGTTCATTTGAAGCTAGCATCGTCTTATAAAGTCAGTGAGATCACAAGCTCTATTTAACTACTCCTACTCATTGCAAGATATTTACTGAGTGACCGAACTCTACAACCATGCTAACTTTAAGTAAAATGTATGGCATGGTCACAATGACTCAGTGGTCAGAGTGCATGGTTAATAACGTGAGATCCGGTCTTCTGTTCTTAGGTCAGGACAAACTTGCTAAAAAAGCTGAAATAATTAGGCAGAAAACTAGAATGCTTCCAGAATTAATCTTTGTGATTGGGTACTTTGGCACTGTAAACAAATTGCCCTTCTGCTGACGTTTACTGTACATTTCCCAGTATATATTGAGATCAGTGACATACATATAACATTTTGGTTTGGTGCGTGACCTTTTTCAAGGAGCAGTAATACAGTGGGTTGTAAAGATATCTTGTTTGGTTCAACTGACTGGTTCTCTCCCAGGTGTCATCTGGAAGCAGGGCTACACTGGACACTGGGGACCAGTTTGTAAAGACAGCCTATCACGAGCAGCTGCTGGCAGACATGATGATGTCACACATGGTGAAGGATTTTTGCATTATTGGACCGAAGGTTAGTTTGACGAATCTGCTTCATGGGAATATTGGGTCTGTGGTTTGATGATATGCCAGCCTAAGAAATATTAAGTCCTTTAATATTAGGGTAAAATAAATTTAGCATGCACTGAAAACAAATATGTGGTCTTTTACTGCTCTCGTTTTACACACTGCTTACAAAATGATATGACTGTGAGCTGTGACATGCTTGAAATAGTTACTTCATGAATGTTAATGAAGTTANATGAAATGAGTGTGTAACCTGCTGTTGAATTGCGAGATAGATTTTGACTGGTCCGGGTGGTTATTTATGAAGTATTGATGTGATCTTTATTTACGTTAAAGGTTTTACCAGCGTTCTATTTATTTGTGCACGAATGTGAATTTGTTGAAATCGCTGATCCAAATCCTGGCCAAATGTGCGCATTCTGCTGAGACCAACCGTCTGATCAGGGCCAGCGAAGAGTAATTTGGTTAATTCGCTCACTAGGCTATGGCTGAACTTCCTCGTAAGGACAAGAGTTTACGAGTCACTACCTTTGGAAGAAATTTAGCAGATAATTTTCGTCAAAAAGTTTACCAGACAGTTTTCATCAAAACGGAGAAAACAAAAATGGATTTGTGAAGACAGGATTAAGAAGTAGAGTCTCTTAAAAACATTCATCTTCGAAGTGCCTTGAACAATTGTATAAAGTCTTATTGCTGAAACAACTGCCATTCACGTTGACACAAGAAGTAAGGTTTTCTTCCATCAGCCGATTATGGGGTCTTCGGATGGTATGGAAGCTAATTCCTTTGCATTTCGCGTGTGTGGCCGAACAACCGGCCACACAATAGCCGACCATTATTAGCAGACGACGTACTTGCCGGAAATTGCACCAGAAAACTTAGCCAGGTATCGCCCGTGAATAATGACGTAAGGGCTTGTGCGTAAGGTCACAGATTTCGTCAACGCCAGAAATATCTGACATAGGCAGAGCGCATGCGCAGCCAGCAGCTAACTATTCCCCCACAGAAATACACACAAGAAGGGGTTTTCCGAGGAATTTTGATTTAGGGGAGACAACTCTGCAATTTGCCGATAGCTAGCGAGAAAAACATAGATCTAAGGATTCATTATGCTGAATATTGGAAAGATTGGTGAAGATTTTTCGGTGTCCATTGAAGTTTGAAGTTTGTCCATGTTGATGGTCACAGCCAATCGCCCGGAAGGCAATATTTGAGCCCAAACCCATTTTCAAATCAAATCTGTGGAGAGCATAATTCAGTTCCTTTGTTTGCCGATAGCGGAGGTCACGAACAGTGTGACCTAGATATCACAAATGCTGTTTTCGAACGAATTTTCTGAAAAAAACCGGTGTCCACCAGGGTGTTGAAAACGTGTTTGCGGCCAAAAATGTAAAAAGCAGTCACTTAAAGTTTCGTGGTCTGTAGTGCGATTTGCAAGCTCTAATGACGAAGATTTAGCCCGGAATGATTATGTTAATTCCCAGTAGTGCAACAAGAAGCGGCAGTCGGTCATGTATTCTGCTAAAAAAATGAATTCTGAAATTATTGCACATAGATGATATAGCACTTCATGAGACGCAGCTAGGTTAAGGTTGTACTAGGCTTTTTAACATTATATTGCTGTTTTTAATTTATGCTGTGTTGAAGGTATCACATTTATTAAAAAAGAACTCATAGACGGATCCATGGAATTGAGATGATGGGGGCCCCCGACCTCAATTTCCGAAGGATAAACTTTCATAATAGTCTTGCAAGGGCCGTGACGTCAATTTTTGTAGGACAAACCCTCGTGAGTTCCCTGAAAACGAAAGGTCGGCGCTATTTTTATCGTGTGTAAAATGAGGGAGCCCTGGGCCCCCTCGGACCCCCCTACATCCATCTATGCAGCGTACCGCCACGGTTTGATAGGCGGATCCAGGGGGGTCAAAGGGTTTCGGATCCCTTTTTCCCTTGATTTTAGTTATGTAAAATCTAGAATTTTCGAATTGTTGACTTGGACCCCTTTTTTAAAAAAAAACCTGGATCCACCCCTGCATTTGGTTTCAAAACAGACTGTGCTGGTGAGTGTACAGATAAATAACATGGAACAAAATTTTATCATTCCTGAATTAGTAGTAGGTATCAGAAATGGCTAAGGATTTCAGGAACTGAAAACGACATGGCAATGCCATGCATTTTTATCGTGTGTGAAAGGGAAGCCTAAATCCACTTATGCAGTGGAAAGTTTGGTTTCAAAACAGATTGCGCCGGTAAATGTACAAGTAAATAATATGGAATGGACTTTCCAGCTACAGAAACAGGAGTTCATATAATAGCCACAAAAAAATCAAATGGGTAATTTTTGTTCAAAACTTTATTTTTTATAACGCTAAAAATACAAAATGCCACCAATGCTGCTTTAAATAGCAGTGTTCAGATTTAAATACTAAATGACTAGAATGGAAGATTTAGCCAGTTCATATGACATGTTTGCATGCAATAAGAGATTGTTGTGAAAACAGCAACATCACTTAGCACGAAATGAACATCATAAATGAATACAAAAAATGCAAATGTTAAAAATTTCTACCACGAGGAATAACTAAATTTCAACACATGTGAAAATAATCATAAGAGATCAAGTAAAAAAATAAAATCTAGTGTAAAATATATCAGCACTACTTCCATACAACTCTAACTTTTGCACGGTGTCATAGATGACATCTGATGCACTTCAAAAATGAAAAATAAAACAAACATATTCATGCGAGCCCTCGACACACGCGAAAATGCCTGCTCGAAAATACGAGTGACCGCAAATTCTGCACTCGTGTTCCCGGATTTGGACTCGCAAAAGTGACGACCTAAAAAAATGCTGAACGTTCGCTCCGTACCTGTTAGATTATGCGGGTGAGGTCAATTTCCCATTAATACTCAACTTTTTAAATCGTATTTTCGAGCATGTACACACTTAATTATGTCTAGCCCTGCATGCAATGAATATAGTGTTGGGATAATACCAACTTTACCCTAGCTAAGATTGGAATCTTCTACCAATGGTCACTACAATACTGCGAAAAGTGCTCTTTTTGACCGCCTCTTGATTTTGAGAGGGAGCAATAGCTTGGTGTACAGAGGGGCAAAGTCTGGTGTTAAAGGCACTCTGGTTCCCAACTGCAGTCTCTCTGGCGAAAGTAAAAGGTCCAGCCAACCTAAAAATAAAAGCAACGTATCAGCAGCAGAATCTCCAGATTTATAGAATAAATCAACCAGATCGGCATTTTGTTAGTCTGAATAGAAATTAAATTGTTTTGCAGCATAATGCCATAATGCTGAACTATAAAGACACTCTACTTATATTTTAAGCCTGATGACTGAGGTCAGACAGCTGTGCTTGTGTTGCAAGTTTAATAGTACATACTTGCAGAAATGAATTCGTTGAGTGGGAAAGTGTAACAGACGTAATCAGGCTATATTAAAACACATTTCACAGACCATTGCAACTATAAAATAGTTAATAATAAATCGACAGTAAATCATATTAAGTAATTGTGTGCAGCAACAACTCGGTTGGTCAGTCACTGAATCAGCTGAGCTGTGCTACACCAGCTATGCCTGGCATGTTTATACTCACTGTTTTCGATTTTCCTCAAGCCATGACACGTTCAACTTGCCGAAATTCCTCGCCCACAGTTTTGACGTGCTTCGGTAGTTTAGATTCTGTGATATCAATATCAGATTCCACCAAACTTTTAAGTTAATTTCAATTCTTGTCGATCACCTCCTTCGTGAGTGTAAACGCAAAACAAGGGAACTGACCTCTGACCTAGACTGTGATTGGCAAACAGTCACACGACGATCGCCACCTCGCGGATGGCCTAGTTCACGAATTTCTGGTGATGTCCATTGAAAGTATATGGAGTTGGCGGTCCATATACTATGGTCTATGACAGCATAGATTATAGACAACAGATTCGCAACTCCGGCATATTCTTACGAGCTGAGTTGAACTCTCCTGACCTATCTGCTGNTAAGCTTATACTAATAGAATTTCTGAATTCCTCGTCAAATGCTGATCATGTTCCATTTTTGAATCACCAAAATCGCTTAACTAGAACAGAATTTAAGACAATCTATTCTGTCCAAACGGATTACCAACGCACTGGGTTTGACTGTGTTCTGAATACGCGTTCGGTAATAGCGTGCAACTACTAAACGTTTCCTCTGAAGCCTGGGAGATTATTGGCCTGCTTATTATCACACGGGACAAAAGATTGAGCTGGGCAGTTAACAAAAGAGCCAGATGTTATCTTACGTTCAGCATCCCTCACGTCTGGAAAATTACTGAGTGAACGCTGTAATGTGACCGTAACCAATATTATAGTAGTAGATTATGGAGCAAAAATTAACATGCCAATTGTGGTTCTCAAGTCGAGAAATCATTCCTAATTAAAGCAAGGAATAGAATGAGACTAGTTGTGCAATAGTAACTAAGTAACTTTTTACAAAATTAATATCAATATCAACAAAATTAAATAGGCTGATTAACTGTGAAAAACTGGTCACAAATTTTCCGTTGTCATAACAGCAAACGGGTTATACCATGGAGCGGAACCCATGTCTGTGTCAAAACTTAGAAGTTGTGACAGTTTGAGTGCTTTGAAATTCACAGCTATGACGATTTTAGTTAGTTCTCTTGGAATGGAGATCACGTTCTCTCATAGGATTTGGAAGAGTTTGATAGAGTAGTGCGTAATTTGTGTTTTAAGTACGTCAATGAGTACCGTCAGAGGTCCTAAAGTCGTGAGTGCCCTAAAGTCGTGAACGATCTTATTTCCTTTTCTGCGCGGTCCTGCGACATCTGGCGTTGAAGTTTCCAGCGTTCGTCTGCTTACGAACGTCAAACGAATACCCAGGCGTGTTCGTATTCACAATATGATAACAAACAGTGAGTGAGTGGCTTCTTTTTTCAAATGTATCTTAAAAACAGTACTTTTCACTAATTCCCTTTTTTTGTGCATATTTGGGATATATTTTCGAAAATATTTACGTTCAGATTTACTCACACACGCGCTCCAGAGGTAGCTTGAACAATGTATCAAAATGTCCCAGGGTCGATCAAGTTTTGTAAGGCCAAAACAATAAAATACAGAACGATAATTGATGCTGGGTTCTTAGCGTTTTATGTGAACAACCTCATTGAAAACGCCTGTGAACATCAAAGTTGGGTGAAAAACTTATTACAATTTATTTCAATTGAAACTGAATTAATAAACAATGCAATGCATTTTATGTCATTTAGAGTAACTGTAAGCACTGTAGTTGACTTGTGTCAAAGATTTTATTGCTTGTGTGGTCATACTTCGTGCATTTCCGTCTAAACGAAACGTTCACGACTTTAGGGCTTCCTTCAAAATGGCCGGCGATATCAGCGACAGTTTTAAAACTCTGCTTACGGATACAAACAAGGATTAAGATTGTCAAAACACGTATATTTGTGAAGGCTGATACATGTCCATGACACATGAGCAGTTGGAAACGGGCACTGAGTAGTATGACAATCAACTGCTTATTATGCTTATATTCACGACTTTAAGTCACCGGTGTATACATATAGGAAATGCCCATTTGATGGCAGTCGTCACAGCGACAAGTCAAATTACCGTTAGATCACTACAGTAGCAACCAAGCTGTATCTCTTCTCAGTTCTTTTTAACTGTTTATCTCTTCTAACAGAAAGTACAAGGAATGATACACGTCACGGCCCGCACACCGAACACAGTAAATGCAGACAGTACATATGTCCCGCAGACAGTATTTACCAAAATACTGGAGGACAGAGTAATGAAACTACATATTCGCACACATCTGCCTATACCAGTAAAACAAACGTACATGAATTCGATCGAAAGAAAAACAAGTCCCAGGGGGATTCAGCGTTTTGAGTAACGAGGGGCCAGGGCAGAGTATTAGCCAAGATTTTGCCCGTCAGGCATTCGCAACCCCCAACTGCCAAATGTAATCTTGGAGAATTTTAGGGGGGGGGGGG
>NMRA01001723.1:0-10985 GCA_002633005.1 Phoronis australis
ATATTTTTTGCGTAGATGCTATGTATGTCTGGAATAAAGTCTTATCTATCTTACATTCTTCCTTGAGTAAAGCAAGGACATTTACTAATTCCTATGTAGCATTTTGTGTTAGTGTTCATACAGCTAGCTGGCCGGACACTTTTGGAGGCTGTCAATGTCTCGAACTCTTTCCAACTCGAACAAATACTCCAATATTTACGATTTCTTTACAATATGTCTTTTCACTTGTCATTGATGACATTTTATCCTGGTACTAGTATGAGAGGTGCAACCGTGGTGGTCAAGTTCAAGCATGCTATAGACATGCGCACAGATGTATTCAAAACAGAAATGGCTTAGTCCATGATTTCATTGATCAAACGAAAAACTAGCTAGCTGTATGAGGTCAAACATCAAATTAAAGCTAGGAACCACTATGTTTTAACCATATTAGTACATAGACCTTGAAATTTCAAACAGCCCTGGTTAGTCCTGCTCGTAAGCTAGACGTGAAACCTATATCAACAAGTACAGTTAACCACCTGCAGGGGAGCATGCAAAACCTGGGTGTCAACTGACACTCAAATACCTCATTACAGCCAGTTATTAAGTAAAAACAATTCTCGTGCATAATTCAACGGCTTTTGTCAAAAAGAAAAGGCTGTCATATACTTGAAAACAGTACGCACGTGACACGTGTGGAAGAAAAGTTTCAAGATTGAAAAATCAGTGAAAAAAGAAATTGACCAATACGCTATGCTTTATTTCATGGGACTGAAAGCCGACACATAGGATTGCTTCACAAATTTAGCAACAGAATAACAGTAGAACAGCACTGGTATTTTATGGTAACTAATTTCATTTAGACAAGAAAGAGTCTAGTTAATAATAACGTTAATTTTCCATCACCAATTCGGTAGAAGTCACATAGGTGGCTCCTGTATTTTGAGAACCAGTTTTCTCCTTCAGAAGGCAAGATTTGAATTCCTTGGAGTTTTTGTTTGTCAACAAGCTTGATTTCATGAAAGTTCTTCAAAATGGCACCCAGTGAAGGAAGCTCAATTGAGTGAACCACAACAGATTTTCATGGATATGTTCAAATTATGTTGACTAAATTGCTTCCAGAGGCATAGTACGTATTAATTGTAACACAATGTGTGTATTCATGTTTCCTTTTCGCTTCATATTTTGACATCAGTAACCTTTTATGGTGGTAAGGCACCCGACGGTACTACAGACACTCTCAACAGGCATTCTCGTCAGCCACTCGTTGTTATGTTCTATAATATATACATTTATTACAGTATGTTTAGAATAAAATCAGCGTTCAGAAGGGACATCACGAAATTATCCAAAAAATACAGAAAATAAGACCAAAATCTATTAATTAATGGAAAACGAATAATTTTGGACAATTATCATCGAATTATTATTATACACTTGCATTTCCTGTTCTATTACCCGTAAATCGGAACAATTCCTATATTGTTCCACGTTTTAGGACTCCACAAATGGGACTGCGCAGTATATGGTTTTATCCCGGTTTTGGTTACGTCATCCGCATATCGCAGAAGTCAACATAATGCGCAGCACAACTTGTTCCATTCTGCACATCACACGAGCGGTTTATTAAAGGTGCCTGTGGTGCTGGTGTTGCAGCCCAAACTGATGTCTGCGCCAAACTGATTTGACTCACTTCAATGCGGCACCGGTTGGTGAGCCAAACTGATGCCTGCGCCAAACTAAAGATACCATAAGTTCCCAAATTATTGCCAGAGGCTAATGGTTTTTAACAGTTATCAGAACTGAAATTGACGACAATGAGTACTCATGTATGCAGGTCATAAGGATTAATCACATTAGGGAAGTGTCTTGAAAAATTATTACACACCACAGAGCTCGCACTCTTTGTCGTCAAATTCAGTTCTGGTAACCATTAAATAGCTCAAAAACTGAAGCAGCGATTGTCCGTTTTTTAATCTTGCTGGCAGTAACTTGGGAACTTACGATAACGTCCGTTTGCGCAGGCATCAGTTTGGCCAGCCAGCCAGCTAGCTGTATGAAGACTAACGTCAAAATACAGCTAGGTACATCTGTGTGTTAATCTTCCGTAGACCCCGAAATTGCACCCAGCCAGGGTAGTTCTCCTTGTTACCTCACCATGAAACCTGTATCAACATGTAGAGCTAAAGACCGGATGGCCGGGTGCATGCAAAATCTGGGAGTAAACCGACACTCACCTTGCCAGTTACAGCCGTTTAATTGAAAACAATGCAACAAACGAACAAACGTAATTTTCTTGCATAACTCTTCGCCTTTTGTAACAATGAAAAGTATGTCATCGATTTGAAAACAGTGCGCTTGTGTCACGCGCATGCGTCATTTACTAAAATTTTGCGACATTCGCAGTCAGCAAAAAATTTGTTGTGGAATTCGGTTTGCTGGTATTAAAACATTGAAAACTTGTAATGAAATAAACTAGTTCCAAAAATTTGTGGTGACATGTACGCAACCTCGTGGAAAAAGAATAGTTGAATGAAGAATTGGCGAAACAAGAAACTGGTGACGCAATATTTCATGGCGCCGAGAGCCAACGCAAAAGATCGCTCCAAAGCTTTAGCTGCAGAATAACGGTAGAACGCCAATTTTCCAACACCAGTATATGATTTAGTTTACTCAAGGAAGGGTGCAGTTTTTAATGACACTAATTTTGTGTCACATTTTATCTGATCATTTTTTTAGCATACACGGTACACCAAGGCTACAGTTTGGGTCGACCAACTCACGCCAAATTGAAAAGTACCAGGCACAGGCATCACTTTGGGCTGTAACAGTACTAACTGAGGGGATACGTGCCTACCTGGGAGGCAGCCTGGGACTGGTTACTGACTGACTGTCTCATACGGAGTCTTACGTATTACTTCACCACTGGCTCTGGCTCTGGCACCTTAATATAAGATCCACCAACGGATTTGAGATCCAGTGTCCTCCTCTGAGCAGACATATTAAAAGCAAAAAATTCCCAGAGTATGGGATCATTGTAACTAATAACCCACGATATGTTTAACAGATATGTTGAACTGTTTAACACTTACTACGACCGACAGTCCAAGGTAAGTTCCCCACGTAAATTTTTAACCTGGAAGCCGACATATTGGTTTTTACTTCGTGCATTTCCGGAAAAGTAAATATTCCGAATTAGTAGCCAAGAAAAACTGAAGTATATACAAAAACGTAATACAAAACATTTCCAAAACTTTGGAGATGCATATTGATTTAAACAATTCGGTAGTTTTATTTAACGGTATTCGTGAACTTCCGGCAATCCAAGATGTCAGCCGCCTTGTACTCTGAACAAGATCAAACTGCAGACGACACAAATGACAATTTTAAAGTAGTTTTCAAAAAATTAAAACGGAGAAGACCACCCGCAGACCTATCGGACGTAATAGACTTTAGGCTTGTCAAAGATAATAGAGTAAGTGGTTCCCACTGTCAATTCTGGAGTTGCACTGTCTGCTGAAACAAGGCTGTTGTTACACTTACACAGTGTTATTGACACGTAATTTCCGGGTGCGATGTAGATTGGTATAAAACTCTAAATCGCAATTGGCCCTTGGCCAAATGGTTGATATACTCCACTCTCATGCTGGCAGCCCACATACGATATTAGTATCTGCAGCTGTTTGTGGAATCTGGTTTGCATCTGTGCTCTAGCAGTAAAAAACAAACGACGCAGACGTGTTGGAACTGAGCTGGTGGATATTAATGCCGTGTGATTTGCCTAGGCGAATGGTCACAGCCCAAGACTTTTTTTGCGAAAACTCTTGGTTATTGTTTACAATATGATGACATTGACGTACGCACATGATTTTGGTATTGGTTGCATGATCCTCGCATCGTCATCATTCCATTAATACACGTAAGTGTCTCCTACCCCATTTCCTTAGTATTTTATCAAATTTTGTCAAATTTCTGCTCGCACTATTCCCCGTTCAGAGATATCGCCATGCTGAATGGAAGGAGTCATCTGGGGGGCAAAAACTGAACTAAACTGCCGACACCCAAGCAGAGCGTCGCTCTTCAAAAGTCAAATTGACCGAGGTCAGTCGTCCGCGAGCCTGAGCTATGGTCCCAAGGGTTTGAATTCCTACGGTGTTGAGTCATAATTAACACATTCCATGACTCTGGAGACAATTTAGTCAACATAATTTGAACATCTTTATAAAAACCTGTAGCGATTCGCTCGAGGATGTTAGGCAAAATCATGCCTGTTGACGAACAAATAGTCCAAGGTACAGAAATCGTGCATATTCCGCTAGATATCTTCCCATGCTACATTTTGCAAGTGTCCCATGCAAGGTCACGCACTTCACTCAATCTCGCACTTTTCCTTGCCTAACTGTGTGGTTGTCATGCGCGCTGAAAAAAGTTAATGGCGACTTGTTGCCTGAGTGTTTTAATGAAGAGCGCGAGGATTATAGGAAAGATCCTCATCTGCCAGCAGGCAACACAGACAGACTGAAGAGACTGATCGAAACTTTGCTTTGATTTCATACATAGCTGTGTATTGTGTTGATCTGTTTCACTTTTACTTATAGGTTACCAGACGGCATTTGCTGTCAACGGACAAGTGTCATGAAGACCTGCTACCTGCAAATGAGTGGAAGGTGTTTAACATTTCTGGTTTCCCAGGTATAACTCATGTTGTATGATTGGACTACATCTGTGCAGGGCTACGGCTAAATAGTTGGTTTATTTGGGGAAAATTACCTTCTTGCTTGATAGGTTTGCTATTTAGTAGGTAATTGCTCAGCACTCCAAACAGCATCCAAACATCATTGGCCACGTTACATGCTCAAACTTCTTCAATTGTGGCATAGAAACCGAGATTCCTCAAGAGGCTTCAAAGCCCTCTACTTGATAGGCACACAACTTGCCTGGTGGAAATCACAAGATTAAGGTTTAACAGTCTTTCCAACTTCTTGAGAAAAAATAAGCAGGTTGGAAGACTTCGACTCCTGGAGAGCAGCTTGACGATGGATCCCCATGGGTCATAATCAGGAACTTGGTGCAATAGCTCCCCCTGAGTCTCCTCAGAGAACTGCAAAGAGTACCTACATGATTGTTGATAGAGCTTTGTTGAAATCACTTAAAGTGAAGAACTCAATAGTATATTGTTCGTAGTGTTCTTAAAGAATTCTTAAGAAAATCGGTTGGAAAATTTCTTTTTGTACATGATCTCGGATGTTGTACAGGAGATTTTCACAATTTACTTGGTTAATGTGATTCTCTTCAAGCACAAAATGTTCAACTTTATTCAAGTATCTTGTTCTTTAGTATTGCAGTGGTTGGTGTAAAAAATATTTGTTGGAGAATTATGGTGAATGGTAAATTTGATGTTATGTAGTATTTTTGAATTGAAATTATGGTTAATTTTACCAAGCGTGATTGATATTTTCTTCTGTGACTTATAGTCATCGGGAATTAAGTTTGTCTTAAACAACTTTAGTGTTTACTAGTTTTCAACAACAAATGAGACATTTTCTGTTTAACGTTATAGAAATTTATTCTACTTTGTTGGTTTCTTAATACGTGAACTTGTTTCCAGGGTTCACCTTCATTGTGAATCCCTTCAGACGAGGCAGGCAACAACGCTGGACCAATCGATGCCTCGTAGACTTCACACGCATGCCGAACCACAGGAATCTGGACGCTCATATGAACCTTGATGAACAGGATGATGTGTGGAAAATGTGGGTTTTGTTATCATAAAATCTTGCCCATTGGATAATATGTCCTTATGTTTCAGTATAAGGCCATCATCTTATGCAGGGAATTTTTCCATATTTTTGAAGTTTTAAGGAAAAAATGGTTAGTCTTCGAGCTTCATAGTGGTATGAAGTTTTGAAATGACAAACCATTTTTTCCTGATAATTTTTTTAAATTTGTAATTATATTGTTTTAATCAACCTATGTTTTGAGTATTAATTTTGTGGTCACGTCTGATGATGCACAAAACAAAGCAGAAATAACTACTGGCCTGAAGAATGGAGAAACATATTGATCTTAAATTTGAATATTACCTTACTTTCAATTTTTTTCTAATCCCTTGCTAGAAGATGTGATTTTGTAAATGTTCATGTACAACAATTATAATGTTTTGTGAGTGAGTTAAGAAAATAAGTTATCTTTTTACTCCTGTTAACATAAAGGACCAGAAGACCACCGTGCATAGTGAAGACTAGAACCACCTTCATTGTGCATGAACTGTGAATGCACATAAATGTTACTCTGACTTCCATATTTTTTGTTGAGAAAATCTTGATTCTAAAGATATCCCTGGGCATTAAAATATCTAATATTCAAAGGATTTATGAAGTGTACTGATATCTGCATTAAAGAATTAACGTGGAGTTGGAGAAAAAGTGGTGTTTGTAAGGGTGATCTTGAAAATTTGAAGAAATGAGTGTGAACCGACTGAGCCTTGTAAGCTCTGAGTAAGGCCCTTATGGATGTCACAGTTAAGGCTGGGTAGTGTACCGATACTGTCAATTTGATGCCAATACTCGTTAGGTACAGGTGCCAAATATTATCAATGAACCAAGGTTACAAACTATGAACATATTTGGTGTTTTAAGCGATGTTAGCTACGACATGTTAGAAGAATAAGTGTAGCACACACTAAACTTTGAAAATAAAACAAAAATTCCATCTTCCGTCACTGTTGTTTAGGTTATTGTTAGATTTTTCTAGTTGAAACTATGACAGTATACGACATTTTGGCTGACCTTCAGAACCAAGCAGTCCCTGTGAAACAAAATGAAGTTATGGTGTCACTTTTCACTTTAGTTTGACTTTATGCGGGTTTCTTTCTTGTCAGTTGACAGAATTAAACTACGGAACTATTTATTCAGCCACACTTTCAGTTTTCATTTTCAAGGTATGGAATGAGGCAAGAAGTACTTTTTGTTTTGATAGTGTATGGTATTTTTCATTTCTGTTGTTAGTATAGTATGTGTTAGGAACTGGTACTCAACCCTAGTAGCAAATAAGAGGAGGCAGTGTGGCCTGGTTGATAAGAGCCCCCTTTCTGTACTCGAGGTGGTGGGTTCGAGTCCCACCAGGTCACACTGCTAAACCCTTGAGCCAGGTTTTTAGCTCCTCAGCTCGGTTTTAACCATATATTAATAAAGCAAAAAAACAGTTCTAGGTGATTTGTGCTATGGGCCCATATGCAAGGCCTGCGCACGTCTGGTACAACATGTATCAGACCGGCTGCAATTGTTTTTTTAGTAGCAAATAGTCGCGTTCGCGACATGTTTGAGCCACAGTTGTCTTTTAATCTCTGCCCCGAACCGGTTTCACCAAGATGTTAAGATGGTGAGATGCATTCGGGTATTCTTAAAATGAGTTTGGTATAACTAGCTGGGTTGTTATTTTTATGACTACAAGAAATGTAGGAAATCAAGTTCATCAATTTCAAAAATCAAGGTGATAAGTCCTTCTAATCTTGGTTGATTGCAGGTATGAGTCAGGTGAAAATCAGGGGCTGATGCTTCGTTTGCGCTGGGCCACACTGGGTTATCACCACAACTGGTCAACAAAGGTGAGTGCTCGGCTTTTGACGCTTGATGTCTCTGCTCTGCTGTGAATTAACTCGCATCTATACAAGGTTCCAATTTGTATTACAAGCTAAGGGTAAAAGGGCCATGGTTTTGCCAAGATTGCTCACAGACTTTGAAATTAGAAGCATGGGAATGCTTGAAGCTATCTGTTTTTTATTTTAAATCAGTTAAATGAAGATTTTTCAAGTTTTAGTAGTTAAAGCACAAATGTTAATGAGCATAAAATGGTTCACCTTGAATCCTGAACATAACCTGTCTTTTTCTCTATTGTGTTACTATGTTCATTTACTGCTGTCATGATGTGTAATTGCCTGGTTAATCGGTTCATCTGTGATGTCGTTTGCAGCAATATTCTGAAGGTAACAAGTCGGATATACCGGGTGACTTAGCCTCGCTTGCTTCGCATGTAGCCTTGTGTCTAGGTTACCTTGACTACCGTGCACAAGCTGCTGTTGTCAACTACTATAATATGGACTCGACTCTAAGTGGCCATGTGGATCACTCAGAAATAGACCAAGTTTCTCCTCTGATATCGTTCAGGTAGGTTTGAGCTTAAATTTTTCAATACCGTATTTGAGCATTTCTGTACACAGGGTATCTGCTTCTCAGTTTGGTCTTTGCAGAAGACCCGGATATGATGAAAAAGTTTTTGTTGTTGCACATAAGATTTGAAGTATCTGAGCCTCTGTCATTTACTTTGCAGTTTTGGCCAGTCTGCTGTATTTATGTTTGGTGGAAAGACAAAGGAAGTAGTCCCAGTCTCGTTCTTCATACACAGTGGGGACATTGTGATCATGGCAGACCAATCACGATTGTGTTACCATGGAGTACCCAAAATAGTGCACTCCCCATCGGACGTGTTTGAACTGTGTTGTGCTTGTGAACGAGGACAGAAAGATGAAAGTCTGTGTCAGGACTGCCTAAAAGCACAAACTACATGTGAAGGAAAGGAGTGTTGTAAACCTTGTGATGTAGAGTGGACAGGCAGTGAACGATTTGAAACATCTGTGGATTCCGTTACAGAATACCTGAGGACACATCGAATCAACATGAACGTCAGGCAGGTTCTACCAGCCAATCAAACTACTGTTGTTTACTGACTTTTTTGGCATTTGCCAGCTTGTTGCTCATCTGTGGAGGGGCATAAAAGCAATTTATCGTTCAACTCAGTGACAGAAAGATAGTGTGTAGTGAATGCTGATTCATTGACAAGGTTTGTGTTATGTGATGAAAATCTCATCATAACACTGTCCTGTGTCTGTGACGCATTGGTTTTATTACGTACAGTAAAATAAAACCTCACCAATTTAGGACTCAATGTGGCAGACAAGTCCAATATTATTTTATCATAAAATATGTGTAGCACCAAATTAATACTTTTCTATATGTTGTTCTGCACTAGGCAACATTTAGCCCCCGGTTGGCTGGTCCACCTATTATTCTCCTGTACCTCAGCTAAGGTTCCCCACATCATACGAGGCCCTACCTTGCATCAATAGGGACCTTCAACATTGTGTTCAAAACAGCCTATCGCATTTTGGGCTTGGAGGGGGTAACTAGTAATAGTGGTTTAGAATTTTCAGGATGTTTGTAAATCGTGGGTGTCACGAAGTTTACATGCAAGGTCTGTGAAAGTAGTTCTTCATGATCCCTGCTCCGAGTCGTACAACTTTCCCAGTTGGCATGTGTAGACACAGCTTAAAGGCTTTATGATCCTAACTGTTGCTGGTGGCGAGAGGCACAGCAGCTGGTTCAATTTGCAGGCCTCCACAGGTGTAGCACTGCAGTAGCAATATCATTATGGCTAATAAAGAGTATATGAAAATGGCTGCATCTGTTTGTATAAGGTCACTTTGGAGCAAAATATAATTTGTGCAGGAACATTCGATTTGATGAATTGGTATGCTGAATCTAAAAAACTTGGTGCTGTGAGGAATGGAAAGATGTTTGATGAATGTTTATCGTGTACATTGCTTTCTGTCATGCAACAGTTTGCTTGGCGAATAGGTAAGCAACCCCAGACTGATGCATTACTAGTGTACAAAATAAAAGATTAAAAAATGCACGGGTGTAAAAAATTCCTGTGTTGTAAATGAATGCAATTCTGTAATATTTTTTAAGAGCTTAATTTCATATCCAGTATATATGCACTGATCAAAGTAAGTTTTGAATTCTGGGGAAAAATGGACATCTTTTTTCATTTCTGTAGATCACAAAGTGCTGAAATCACAGCACTAAATTCGTTACTGGTTTTCTACTCATTGTGATATAGAATTCTCTTCAGAAACCTATCAGTTTACTTGGACCTCCTCTTTTGTTAAAAAATTGGTTCAGCCTTTTTGAACCAACTTTTATTGTATAATAAATAATACCAAAGACATGTAGATTTCGATGAAAATTACCATCCAGCAAAAATGGATCAGTTCTACAGTACAACTTGTGAGAAGTTACACAACCAACCAGTTTCTTATCAGATAGCTCTATTACATAACATTTGAAATCTGTCACAATGTCATTAAATGGAATTAACATTATCAGCTGCCCTTTTAAATCTATTATGTGGATGCATTGCCTCCTTAATAAGCAGATTGTTATTTAGAACAATGACTAAGGACTCCAGTTTAGCTGTTGCTCATGTATGTCGCATAGTGAATGATGCTACTTATTTGTTCAAGACAGTTATTTGAATTGCTCAGTTTTACTGTCATTTGGGACTGGCTTTTATTGAACAGGACAAAAGTGGGCCCTGTACAACAGTAAATTTTACTGAACAGGCTACCTGCTATGAATAAAGAGTCCAACAGTGCTGACAAAATTCATATTTTGTGCATATAAGCATGTGGCATGTGGGAAGTTTTCAGTTCAATACACACATACATCATGTTCTTCAAATGCTGTGTTATTTGGCTTCCAGGAAGTCTTTAAAAGAGCACGTGCAGAAAATATTTGCAACAGCAGATCAGACACTCTTGTGATGATAAAATTTATTTCATTTCATTTCATAAAAGTCAAATATACATAATTCTGGTAAATAACAGGCTTAGATTAGGTTCGATGAATTATTGCATAAAGAACCAGACATGATACAGATCGCAAGAATCTGTCAACATTTTAATCTGAAACAATCCGACTGCCAATATGACCATAATAACTTGACCCTAAGATAAGACCCTGTTCCTGATACTGAAAAGCAGTCGCATCTTCACACCAAGTGATGAGAATAGCAGGCATAGATTGAACCTTCACTGAAATGTCTGCGCACTCCTTCAAGGTCCTGTAGTCGCCATGTTAGTAGAGTTGAGAATTTCTATCCAATAACCATCTGGATCTTGAATGAAGGCCAGCCCTTTCATTTTACCTAAAAACAAGGAGTTAACA
>NMRA01001724.1:0-10944 GCA_002633005.1 Phoronis australis
TCACGTAATTTAATTAATTAATCAAGCCCTATTCTTCAAGTGACGTTGGGGTAGTAGAATTTTGCCCCCTTTTGTTTTCATATAGTCTGACTGGGTGAGCTGTCGACTCAGTCATCGTTTTGCCTGGGTTGTGATAAGTTCGGTCGTGTGAAGAATGCAGTGTTACCTGTCCACGCAACGTAAAACGCAGTGGAGAATTACCGAGTATGTGGAAAGCAATTTTTGGCGTCTAATTACGAAAGAGATATGTACATTGTACACTGAAGTGATGAAAGTACCTGCAATACAACGCATGAAGAAGGGTGAAATACCGTCGCTGTCGATTCCCGGCAGTGCTCCGTCGTCAGCTCCGAGAGGTACATTTTTACAGCGAGAAGCCTCGTGAGCAGTGACCTCTACAGTGACTCGAGGCCCTGTCATCTGTGCTTCGGAACGTTCAATTTAAAAGTTGAGATCCAGAATAGGAGATTGTATTGGACATTCGACTATTAGTTGTTATGTAAAGATGCAATATAGAGGGCTTAGTCAGGGCGATACGGAAAACTCCAATTTTAAGTAACTTAGTTAATGCTTTACGTTTATCTTAATCACTTAGGTCTGCTGGATTGTATATCTCGTGCTTCGTTGTTAACCTGTGACCACTGCTTTGGATAGTTCCGTCGAATGGGGGTTCGAGCCCAGTGCGCTAGCCGTAATGAGTAAAGTTTTGGGAATTTTGTTTAGTTCTGTTATCTGAAATGTATTGGTGACCAATGCTTTTGTAACTTTTTAATGAAATATTAGCAAGTCATTATATGCCTGAAAATTGGTGCAAGGCATTAACTGTTTCACTCCATAAAAAGGAAGTCCTAGCGACCTTAATAATTGTAGATGGATATCGTTACTTAACATATTAAGTAAAATCTTTTTTAACATTATCAATAAAAAGTTGGTACCTTAGCCAGCCTAGAATAACATACTATTTGAAGAAGCTGCCGTTGATCAGATCTACTCCCTAAACGCCTTGCTACAAAATATCTATGCAAGAAAAAGGGGAGATGTTATATACTATTTATTGACGTTACCTAGTGTCAGAATAAATATTGATTAAGTAATTAGTACAGATAGTTCCATTTAAGTTGCCCAAAATCTGTGCATACGTTTATTTAAAACCAAGGGGTCAAACTTGTTTACATGTATTTTGACGTCAACATCTATTTTTAGATGATGTTTGTCACTTTGGTTCTGGGGTCAACCCACTCTAAAGATTCTAGAAATTTTTTAGAGTAAATCATAACAGCCAATGATATGATTAGATAGGATTGTTGATGCACTATTTTATTTCGTAGTGCGTAAGGTTGCGTAATGTTACATGTGTAAATTGGCTAAAGCTTCTGATATAAGCGACGCTCCGGAACTATACGGCCTTTTTATCATGTACCGCTATAACTCTAACGATATTTTTTCTTCATCTGGAGCCTAGAGCAAATATCATTGTAAGTTTATGCTATTTTTGTTTTTTCAGACTACCGTAGAATTCACTGGCTGTTTCTCGTATTGTACAAGACTGTTTATAAAAATGCTATATTACCGGCCATGTATCTTTATTGTATTGTAACGTGAACGTATTTCCCGAGACTTGTTATTCCATTATATTTCAGTGAAGCTGGCCTGCAGTGCACAGAAGAAATTGTACAACAGAGCCGTTTCGTGGAAGATACTAAAGAAGATCTTGGCTAGGACAAGGATTAACGAACAGGAAGTTAACTAAGAGCTTGTCACTTGCATCGTGGTAAGATCCTGCCTGCAAATGCTTCGTGGGCAGAAGATACTGCCTGAAAGTGTTGCGTCATAATAGACTAACTAGCAAGAGCAATCGTGCCTGCAAGTCTTGCGTCACGAAAGGACTGTGACCAGCAAGTACACTATTGCAGTGCAGTGTGTGTTAGTTCGAAGATTCACAAGCAGGACTGCCATCCAACAAGTGGAGAGTCCTAGAGCTTGAATAGCAGGCAAGACGTTTGATTATTTATAGATAATCCTTCCTGGAACTAGCATAGCTACTCTTCTTCTGTGTTAGTCTACTTAATTAACAACAGGTTGTTTTAATTAGTGGTTAGCATATAATAATCTAATTACTGGATTTAATAATTCTCTCGCAATCCACACACAATCAAAAGCATAGCTACCTTTTAAACAAACCCACAGTCAATTTCTGACACCTAAAGTTTCGACTCCGTTCAACATAAGATTCTATTTTAATACTCTGATATTGTATGTTATGGAAATGCTCTGAGCGTGTTGAAATCGCTATACAATGATATGAAATCGTGTGTAAGAATTCATGGTCTACATATACAGGTAGTCTTAGTTGTAATGCTGGCGTGCGTTCAGTAGACGCTAGGACCTACGCTAGGACCTAGCTAAAACCTAGTCAAAGTCACGTGTTCTCATTTAAATTGCACGGCAATATCTCACGTAATCTCGCGAAGTCTTGCTTTTTAGCGAGGTCCTATAGCGTTACTGAACGGGAGGCAGGGAGTGTACACCCTTAGTCACTTTTTGTTTACATTATGCTTACGTAAACTGCTTATGACGCGGAAAGATTCGCAATGTTCTGGGGTTTTTATAGATCTACAGTTTGTTTTATGCTTATTGTACGCCGACGATATAGCTCCCATGTGGTCTACTGCCAACAACCCGCAAAACAAATTCGAGTTCTAAAATGTTTGCGACAGAGTTTAATGAATATAAATATATCTAAAACTAAAATCGTGGTCTTTTGGAATGGCGGACCACGGAAGAAGTGTGAGAAAAGGATTTTTAAATCATGGGAAATTGAAGTAGTCACAGTTTATACTTATCTTGGCAGTATTTTTTCCACCTCGAGATGTGTGGACTAAAATGCTGATGAATTTAGCCATGGAGGTAAAAAAGTAGTTCATAGCATTGTTCGGTTTGACAGATATATTGGTGGTTCAGATGTTGTGACTGCTCTAACAATCTTTGATAAAGTGGTGACTCCAATACTAGTGTATGGCGCTTAGGTTTGTGGCTTTCAGCAGTACAGCTCCACAGAAAACATACACAATACATTTTATAAATACATATTTAGAGTCGGCTAAAAATTACCAATACCGCTGTACAGGGTCAATATCCCGTACAAGATGCGTAAAATACTGGTTACGATTACAAGAAATGACAAGTTAGATATCTCAGAAAATGTTATAACATTTTCAAGTCATTAGATGTCATTAGCAACTTGCATAAATCACACTGGCGGATCTACGAGGGGGGGGGGTGTCAGGGGGTTTAAACCCCCTCTTGGGATATGATCAAAAATAAAAATTAAAAAAAAAAACGTCTCCAGGGAACTGGTCCTGTAATTTTTTTTACCACAGTGTGCTTTGTAAAGCTATCTGCTAAGCAATCGGTATTTTTTTGGTCTCGCCACAGATCGAGTATTTTTGAGAAATATTTTGCATAGTGAACTTTTTGTCTCTGGACGGACAAGGCCAGCTTATTTGTGTAGATATTGACTCTCAGTATCCTCCTGGTTCTGCGGCGAACAGGTTTTGTGATATCTTTTTATAACAGTGTGCTTTATAAAACTATTAACTTCAGTCAGTACCAACTGTTTGGTCCCGCTACAGACAGACTATTTTGTAGGGATAATAAGCATGGGTGTACTTTTGGTTTCGCGACGGACCAGGTCAGCTTATTTGTTTAGATATTGACTCTCAATGAACATTTGGTCCCTCGGCGAACTGGTTTTGTATATCTTTTCACCACGGTGCACAATATGTTTTGGTTCCGTGATAATGTTTCCAGGTGATTTGTTTCCTGATACATTTAACGTTTTTTAATTGTTGTGACATACAGTAACCCAACAGTCAACGTGATTCAGCTTAATAAAATGACACTAAGTGTTTATTATCGCTAATAATAATAGACTATGCCGTGAGATCACCATCGTTTGTCAAATTTTCTCATAACGAGACAGAACATATGTTTAATTCCGGTCATAACATTGCCGGTCTTCGTTCTTAAACAACTAGAAGCTGCTGTCACGTGATCATCTGACATTCAAGTGTTGGGTTTCTACGTGGCCGTAGGCGATTCTTATGCTCTTGATCATTTAACAATTGTCTAAACCCCTGTATACACACTACACTTATGCGTATACGACTGTTCGTATGCTAAAAAACCGTGGGTGTACACAGATGTTCCAGCTAAATTTTTTGTTGGTGGCGTGACTCATACTAAGATGTGCACATGTATGGTTTTACGGAACCTGTGAGCCGAGTTCATGTGACGAAATTGAAAATTGTTTTTTAAAAATCATCCGAACGGAATCATAATCCCCACCTTTACTGAAAATGTAGATCCGCCACTGTCAATAGATGACCGTTTGTCTCCAAGATCGACATCGACATACCGTACTACACGAGAAAAGTGTATGCGATAAGTATGGAACATCAAGTGGTCAATTTGATCATTGTGACGTACGTCAGACGTTTCGTGTGAGTAGACTTGTGTACGTACGGTCGAGATTCATAAAGTGATTTAACTCGAATCGGTGTTCTGTCTATCATTGTGTCGAATATTATTAGCACCGGTCACCTGCACCCACCCTCTCACAGGAAGAAACGTGATAATTTGTTCGATGACTCGATTTCTTGCAGTGTTTTGTTACCAGCTGATATTACGTTGTCAACCGGTTTATCCTTATTCTCGGGAGACTGACTAGAACTAATCAGTTTTCCAGATGGTTTACACTTACTGACACAGGATAGACTGGAACTTGGCTTAGGTCTACTGTTCTGCACGAAACACGACTTTTGGGTCAGTTCATGCTCGTTTTGAAGCATCGCAGCATTTTGCAGAGAACTAAAATCTCTATTACAAAGTTCTGAAGTCGTTACCTACACAATTTTTAAAGTGTTCAATAGCCATCAATTGATCAACAAATTGAGAGGCGTAGCTCTTCTCAATATTAACCCCTTTTTCATAAGCCAACCCCTGAAAGGTTTGGTTTAGCCTTTTACTCAGGTTTCTAAACATTTGGCGATAAGCCTCAACGGCTAACTCATAAGCTTTGAGAATAGCTTAATGTTTTACTGTCGAAAAGTCAGAAGCGTCTTCTTCCTTGACAACACTTTGTATCATAATAGACCAACACTGTCGGGGGTCAATTTAAGATCTCTGCTACCTTCTGAAAGTGTTGAAAGTACTCATCAACTTCAAATTCCGTCAAAGTCTTGAATCACTACTTTGTCCAAAGGCGTCTGAATGTCTGTCACGGGGTCTACTTGCAAGACTTTGCTTTTCTTCCTCTACTTCTTCACAGTCTCTTATTCTCCCTTGTCTCGATAGCTCTCTGCTTTAACTGCTGTAGATCAAACTGTGCATCCTTAACAATTTGATTTAACTCTAACTCTAGTTTCTATGCTCTCGGGTTTTCAGAGACAGGTGGAAACCCGAGGGAAAACTCATAAAAATACCAAATTCCTATCACGAAAAATTCAAGAAATGATAATTTAAAATAAGAGAAGTTTATTATTAAAGCGAGTAGTAATAAATGCGCTGAGAAACATTGTAAGAACATTACATGGGTATCACTTCAAAACTTCTATAATGAGGAAAAAAGGTTGGTCCATCCTATCCTACACACTCGAACAGCGTTGCAAGCGCCCCATATAAGGCACCTCGTAGATGACCAAGGTGACGGTGTCTTGACTGTTCTGTTGCAGTGGGCCACGAAAATGGCAAACGTTTGTGTGGAAGGAAGGTTGGTTCGGCAGAGCCTCAAACGTGGATTTCATCGAGACCGATATTACAAGATTTGTCTGCTCAGATTGGAAACAGAAAGGCGAATGCCTCGCAGCAAATAGAGTTGTGTACAGTTTTCGTCACAAAAACAGTACGACTAGACAAAAGGGCTTTAAAGGTGGTCAAAATAATGCTCCTTGATAGCCGAACAAAAGGTATCCACAATATCGACATCACCTCCAGCTTTCATGATATCTTCAGAAATTTCATCAAAGGCTTCCAAATCATAACATTCAGCCGCTTGCAAACTGTTTCGCGAGATCTCTTCTGAAAACATTACGTACACAAGACATAAAAAAACAAAACCCATTCCAGCCCGTTTCCGGAAGTGTTGGACGAGTATCTCGTGCGTGAAACAATCAGGAACTGGCACGTCCGCCATGTTAAGAACATTCACAAATTTGTCGTAATAGTCTCGGAGAATTTTATCAAGATATTGTTTCCGAAACACCTCGGTTGTGCTCGCATATAACATCATAACCAAATCAACTGCTGGTGACCCGACGGTGGCTAGTTGTAAGTCAATGAATTTGAAGTCGGTCACAACTTTCTTATTTTCCTCTGAGTTGGCGTACTTGAAGAGCATATTTCCAGGTTTGAAATCCCGATGACACACTACGTTGAATGTGGGATCTGGTGCAACGGCTTTCTCATATATTCCAGATACCTCCATCGATTGAAGTTTCTCAATTTGGTTAACTATCTCTTTGTCGGTAGTATTACGTCGTACAACGTTGAGGCATACATCTAAGTTGAATTTGGCAGTCTTTTCAAAAATCTTCATAAGAGGGCCAGGAGCAACTCTCTCCACGAATAAGGCTTCAAAATCAGTTTTAAGATTTTCAACCGAGCCTTGGCCTAAGACCAAAGATAGCGCGTGGAAGGTGGCTATTCGTTCGACAGCCAGTTTGCAGTGATCGTAATCGAATTTGTCGTCGAGCTTTTTAACAAAGAATCCTTGCAAGGACAGGTCTTCGAGGACAAGGAATTTAATTCCATGGTTTTCGCTTTTGATAAGGGAAGGAGCTGGAACACTTATACAAAAACCATGCTCTTTTATCTTTTTCTCCATGGCTGGTATCAGCTTTTTGTACGAAAGTTCNAAAAGAGTACGTTTCTCCGAGAGTGTCATAAACTACCTTACCGTCGTTTTCCAGAGAGGAGAACAACAAATCAGACCCCGCAAGAACTGCACAGGCGATGAAGAAAGGAGGAAGACTGGCTGACATCACAGCAGGTTAAAGGTTTCTTTTTACGCTTGGTTGCCTTGAACCGTGCTGAAGTTGACAGTGTTGTCGAGGAAGACTTCAGATTTCGGCTTCTTCGGAAGATTGTGCAATCTGTTGGATTGTTTTACTGATTAAACCAATTCTTATTGATGTGATGTTGTAGAAACCGAGGCAATAAAGCAACACGTGTCAGCGGTTTTGTCAGCCAAAGCATCAGTGGTTTCAGTAAAAACAGGATATTTAATTGGAGTTTTGGTCATAACTTCGTTGTCCAGTTTTTTGGAAACTACTGGCCGCTCTTAGGTATCATTTAAAGATTCTGGTATTTCAGTATTCATCTTTCAAATTCATAATACACTAAGCAGCAAACAGGGTCGCGCCGCACGTTACACTTTTTTGCGTGACTTTCCTGGTACCCCTCCCCCTTCATTAGTCATTCTTTGCAGTATTTCAAACCCACCGTGTCCCACTGTGTGTGCCATCAGCTTATGCTCTGTGGTGGCTTAACTGCGTCATTTTATACTCACTTGAGCATGAAACAATGATGTTTCGGAAAATCGTGTACCTTTTAATTATGTCGCTAGATCAGTTACTTCATCTATGTTCCGTTGAGAGTAGAGTTTTATTCCAAAGATATGAACGAAACGGAATAAAGACTATCAACAATGAAAATTGTCGTGTGCTCAATCAATTCTGTATATACGTATGTATGTATCTATCTATTATATAAAATGCATCGTTTGCACAAACTCCGTCTCCCCTGCTCCACTACAGACCTTTGTTACGCCCGTTTCGGCACCCCCTTGGTCCCCGATATTGCACCGGCCCCCTATTTGGATTCGAGGTGTTCTATTTTTTTCTCGCGGGCCGTTCCATGTTCTTCAATCAACTGTGAGGTTGCGTACATGTTATAACAGCATGGAAGTGGTTTTACACACACACACACACACACACACACACACACACACACACACACACACACACATACACACACACAAACACACACACACATATGATAAACCATTGACGTCATTCTTTTGAGTGGTATATCCTATATATATATTTTGGACTGTTGATGGCGTTTCATAAAATCTTCAGTAAAAATTCAGGTTGTAGTGAGACACTTACAAGACTACGTGATAAATTAATTACTGAAACTACCCATCAGAAATATGCAGATGAATGCTTTCTCGAGCAAAAATCTATTGCGCAGGCTTGAAATGTACTGCTTATAGATCAGTGCAAAGGTTGCAGACTTTTTGTAGTAGTTTGTCCATGAAATCAGTTCATCAAAAAGTAAAAATAATGGTCCGATACACGTAGTGTCGCCGTGTGTCAAATAGCGGAAGATTTTGATAGTGTAGCGGGTTGGTGGGACAAATTTCTGAATGTGGGACAATTGGCAAGTACATTTTATGCTGTCAGCAACACAAAGTATTGGGTTGCAACGAACAATTACCGTGGAAGGGGTATAAGTTATTGAGGGTGACAGTACCACAATTTTCGAACCACCAACCACCAAGCGTATCTTTAGGACAATTTTTAGGTCTTCCAGAATTTTTAGACTAAATGGTAGAGAACATTTTGCCGTTGAGATACCCAATGCATTGCGTTTTAACATTTACCTGAAACACATTTGACAACGCAAATGTCCCTAACGAGTGATTATATTCGCCAGCACAATAAACGTGAACAGTCCACCAACATGGACGCTCTGGAACGCTCCTCCAGCCAGAGAGAGGTTAAACACCAGAGACGCCTAGCGGCTAATACAAAGCTTAACACCAACACTCACTCCTTTTTCTTTTATGGTGAGGATGGCAGTAAAAAGTGGGTAAATATATGAACAGAAAAACTTAAAGTAAAAACTAACTAAACTAATGTGAAAGTCTATAACTGCCCGGTTTGGATAGCATTAAGAATATTCACAGACGAAGCACCACGCTTCGTCATACAGTTCGCTAACTGCTGATGACCAGGACACCACTTGATATAGTTTACATCCTTGGTTTGTAACGACTGTCTTATCGCACTAATGTCAAGCCGCAAGCGTTTATCGTCAACCAACTTGGTCGAATGAACGGCCTCGACAACACTCTTATTGTCAACGAATGCGACAATGGGAATTGATTTTGGAGGCAGTCCCAACAAATCTTCCAGTAAACTGCGCAAATAGATGGCGTCCTCCTATGCTTTCTCCAAACTGAGGACTTCAGCCGCGATAGTGGACCGCACAACCCGTTTTATCTTGTTGGTCACCCATGATAGGGGGCAACATTTAATGTTATTGCCCTCAAGAAAGATAATGTGCGCGCCAACACTGCTTACACCATCGCGGATTCGCATGACCAGCGTCGCTAAAAACAGTCAACTGCCAGTCACTCACGGAGTCTAGATTAGGAAACTTCACAAATGAATCACAGTCTTTCAGTCTTTTTACTACTTTCAAAGCTCGCTTGAGATCACCAACATTGGCAGTTTTGAACTTCAAGCTCAACTCGATCAGATCATACGCCAGGTCCGGTCGGAAGCCCTGTACGGCCCAATTCAAACTCCCGACGATACTCCTTAACAGGGTTTGTTCGTTCGTGTTCAACATGTCACTTTTGTGATTAAATCTTTCAGGAGGAACGTCAATCATTTCCAAATCGCGAGTATAGTCGCTTTGATCCAGAACAATACTCCCGTCAGTTTGCTTTACATGAAAACCGATTAATTTGAAATGACCGCCTTCCTCCAACTTTCCAGCCGTAAAGCGTTCGCGCAAACGAGCCATGACCAACATGTCAAACCAGTTTTCGCCGCAATGCAAAAAAATCCTCAATGTGACTGCATAACATACCTACTAGTCGACCGTCCTTGCGGAAAGTAAACAGGGCGGGATCATGGATGACTGGGTATAACCCAACGTCTGCAGCTCTTCACACACGCTCTCAAAGAATTGACGGGCAACATCATTCAATCCATATAGGCAGCGGTTCAACTTCCAGTTTCTCGGCGCATTTCGCCTCAGGCGGCGGAACGATAAAAATATCGCGTTCGGGTTTACGACCTTGCAAAAACGCAGACTTGATGTCAGTGGTTTTGAGAGTCCAAACTTTTGCAGCGGCCACTGCCAAAAACACCCGCCAAGCACTTTTAACCAATGGCGGGCGAGTCCCGCGGCACGTCCGCCTGCTCCTCAAAGCCTCTGGCGGCCAATCTCGCTCGCACTTGATCACCTTTATTCCACAAACCCAGGTGGTGGACACGCTATTTTGTCCGTTGTCATTTACCTCTTCGTAGGTACCGAATACTTTCAACTTGTCAAGTTCAACTTGTTTCGCAATAACGCACTCGGACTCGTTGTGATTTGGGAACAAGCACGAGATTTATTTCTTTCTCGGTAATAGTTTCCCATTCGCAAGATCAACGCTCAAGTCTTCTCCACCGTCATCTAACCGCACATTAAACCTGTCTTTGTACTTTCCCGAAAGTTTTCCCGCACGGTATCTATAACCCATTCATCCGATGGGAGGACTTTGTACCTGATGCGTATGTCGGGGCGAACTGCAGTGTCACTTCTATTCTCACAACTGTCACTATTCGAGGCACCAAGCTGTTCACTACACGCAACCTCTCTAGTCGGTGTACAGTCGTTCGTGTTACCATGATCGGAAATGTC
Organism: Phoronis australis; assembly: GCA_002633005.1. Lineage (NCBI taxonomy): Eukaryota > Metazoa > Phoronida > Phoronidae > Phoronis > Phoronis australis. Next base: position 10,705 of record NMRA01001724.1, read on the forward strand.
ATTTTGTGAAACAGAATCACTATCATCAGACTGGATGCCAAGTGCCTCACCGGCTTTCACAAGTCTCGTAGGAGACACGCGCACGATTAAACCGCCATGGCACACGAACACCACTTTGCCGTCTTGAAACAAAACTTTTTCGTGTCCGAGCCATCGTTCTCGGTCTTCACGCTTGTAATAAACAACAGCACCATGCTCAAACAATTGTTCCGGTGATCTCACTTTGAAACGCAACGCCCT
>NMRA01001725.1:0-10936 GCA_002633005.1 Phoronis australis
TCCCATCCGCAGGACAATTCCAGCACCCGCCGAGAGGCGAAGGTCCTGGGACATGAGCTGTAGGTTGTGCTTGGCTCCATGTGCTGCAACAAAGATATCACCTTGTTAGAGCAGCAATGAAGCAATTAGAAGTCGACTGTAACTACAGAGCATTTGTTTTTGAAATTAACTTTGCTGAAACCAAGACTACTAACTACATTTTTTGATTCCTCAGAGTTGTCAAACAAATACTGATTGGTATAAGCAAAGAAAATCATTCAGTAGTGGATCAAAGAGTAGTGCAGTAAGCCTAGTTTTGGTAATTGAAGAGCGCATTTTATAGCCTCTAAACCACTGTGAGCAAGGAGTGTAGTAGACACTGCTTGGTGTGAACATAGACTATAGTATAGTTGTCTATGGTGTGAGTCAGAAACTATTTAGTTTAAAGCTGAAACACATCAAACCTGTCAAAAACTTCATTTAGCTTTACAAACGTTTGGTCATTTAGCTTTACAAACGTTTGGTCATTTAGCTTTAAAAACGTTTGGTCGTTTAGCTTTACAAAACGGGTGCAACCTGGTTCTGAACTACACTGTAAGATCAGTAATCCAGTTCTCATCTTTCTATTTGAAATCGATCCCGACATTATTTTTGACATTTCCGGTGTACTTTTGAGTGAACACACGATAAGAGTCTATTATTCTGTGCTCAAGTACATTTAAGCAATAAGTTTCTAGTCGGAAGTTTGCATTTGATGACCCCTATATTCAAGCTAAAAACTTGAGTAAAACCTCAAATTTCGAGTCCAGACTCCGACTTTTAGCCTAAATGATAGGATCAATAAGTTCAAACTAGGATTAAGAAGTAGAATTATAGAATATAAAAATAATTTCAAGTTCAATCTTGAGTAAAAAGGTTAGACCAAGGGCCAAGAAGTGAAGAGCTGAGAGACACAAAGACCATGTCCTGAACACATCCACTACCACAAGAAATTGTAGGAGTGGGGCATTTATCCACCTTCACTCTTATAAGGCTTCTATTGTGAGTCAGCATGCATGAATAATTGGCTGATAAGCCACCTATGGAACTACTTTTGGCTGAAAGGATGACCAGGTCATAAAATGATAATTAGCCAAGACCAGTTAACTAATGCAACAAAGAATAATGTCATAGCATCACCTAGCCGGCTTGGTGGAAAGCTGTATACTGTATTAGCTCTAATAAACCTTTAGAAAAATTCATTTCACAGGGAGGGGATGCTTATTGTAGCCTAAGGCAGTTGAAACCCGGTTTCCGAAACGGGTAAAATCGGAAGCTAGGATCCATCAAATTTACGCTCTGTGACGTAGTTGTAGCCTATGACTGTCTTTCTACAAAATTGTGGTGCATTGCTATCAAACTCCGTTGTTAAATTATGATCATTTTTCAAAAAATTGTGCTGAAATCCCAGGGCGAAAACTTGCCGACTGATACGTCGCTGAATCGCGATTGTCAATAGGAAAACTTGAATTCTTGAATAAAAATATAGTTTCGACTCAACAAATTACCTGAAATCTTCCTTATGTTTTACAATTTTTAAAGTTCATGTGGAGTCCAGATTAATTGCGAATAAGTCCAAATCTGCGCTACATCGTACTCCACAACACGAGAAAAATCTCTGGATGAACACACATGTTGTTGTCACGTGACGTTTGTTTTGAAGTTCGTCTGCGTATGAAAGTGAGTGCATGTGCAGGTCATCGACGACAGACTTTCTTGTTACAAAAGGCACAGGATTATGCAAGAAAATGGCGTTTACTAGATTGTTTTTCACTTAAACGGCTGCAACGTGCAAGGTGAGTGCCGGTTTACTCACAGATTTTGTGAGCACAGGTCGACGGTCGTTAGCTCTACCGTGGAGTAAAACATTAATAGTCCAAGGCTCGATCTACATGTTGAGGACGAGGTGAACTACCCGGGCTGTGAAATTTCTGAGTCTAACGGAGACACTGACACAGTGGTCAGCCAGCTCGCTGTATCAAGACTATAGTCAAAATCCAAAGTCGTTTTATCGTGTCCCTGTCAATAATAACGGCATGCTAAAGTTTCTTAATGTTCGTACTTCAGGAACATAACAATCACGTGTTTTGTACACATACGCGCACGCTGCAGATCACATCTCGGAAATTGCCGATTTGACGGATGACGGTGAATAAGCACAATGAATTTAAACAATGTCGTTTTACAGCTTGTAAGATTCATAATAAACGAATTTTGAATATTGCAATGCATGTGTTCCAAAATCTAAATAACTTGGGTCTTATGTTTTTGTATTCGTGCGCGCCGAATGCTGCGTTACAAAATCTCTTATCCTGGGCCGATTTGAAAAATTTAAAGTTGTACTCATATTTGTTTTCACTCCTCTTTTCAAATATTACAGTAAAAACTACGTAAAACTCTCACCATAAAAAGTACAGTCTGCTAGCTAGATTGTAATCAGCTGATCATATCCGCATGAGCGAAGCCAATTATCCTCGCTCATGACTCAATAAATAGAGCAGCTTGGCGGCATCCCTTTGATCGTGAGCCGAGCGCGACTCGGCCAAGGTGGATAAATACGGTCTAGTTCAATCTGCCAAACCCCACCTTTTACCCTGATAGGCGGGGTTTGGGCCAATCTTATTTAGTGGGAATGTTTATAGCATGACTGTGAGCAGACTTTAGTCACTACAGATGCAAGTGAATGGCTGTAGTCAACCAGAGTAGTCGAACCATTGACCTTTGAACCTAACTATGATCCAAATCTCCTGCGGACTAGGATGAATACCAAGATGGTGACCGTTGGGTAGTTAAAAATAAACTGAACGATTTCTTTGATTAATTATTAGATGACTTGAGATCCAAAATAATAAAAATTGCAGCTAAATGTGATAAATAGATAACTCACTCGATTCATAATCACACTCCAAGTTTTAGATCAACCAGGTGAAATTTACGTGCTTGCTTCAGTGAGCATGTGCTTTTTATATTCCAACTGACATTAGTTTACTATGTTTGAGTCAAGTTTAAACTAAGGTAACTGGCAAAAATCAAAATTTTTTTCCAACAGAAGACTGGTCAAAACATATTTATGTGACCGCTATCCATACACGCATTTCAATAGTTATCCGAATAATAGTAGGTTCACAAATTACACATATTCCACATGAGGACATTCAACTCTGTGTTCTACTTACCTAAATCAACTGTGCTTAGATTTCCGGCATTGAAAAAGAAATGTGAACGGAACAGGTCCCCAAATCCCCCCTTGCTGGGCCTGAATGGCAGAGGTGTGTAGAGATGTGCCCCAGCTAGCCAGTAGGCATTAGCACCAAGAGCATTACCTGAGAATGACATGACATATTTTCAAGCTCTGACAAGACAAATCTGAGACTTGTGTAAAGTTGTTGTTTTTAGAAAATGGCAAGTGTCACATAACAGTGCTCCCAGATACTGAGAACCAGTTTGATGAACTTTATTCACTTGAGAAAACTGGTTCTCAAAAGCCAGGAATCCAGCAATTTGATAAGCCAGCCATTTACTGAAAAAGGATGATGGGGAAACGACTAGTCATCACTCCTCATTACACTATACACTGGTCATCACTACATTAGACTCTGATCATGGTGAATTACAATAGCACCATCAATGATGGTTGGTCTATTGTAAATACTGAGAATTCCAGGTCGTGTACTGTGAGTGCAAGGTACTAAGCACTAAACTGTGAGGCATTTCAACACAAAATGTTGCTAACAAAAGTCTCAAGGATACAAGATTTGGCAACTGGTCAGGCGTGCAATTTGTGCAATACTCGTAACTGGTCTCAACAAGTTGGTCACAATCGAATCACACTATGTACAGTGTGTGAACATGTCAAATCAAAGTAAATGTTTATAGTAAGCACTAACCATCTCTGGACGGACCGATTCCCTTTAAATTAAATCCACGTAAAGTTAGCGGACCACCCAGGAAAAATCTATCATTAATTCGTAAAGGCCTCTGGTCTTCCCTCTTGAAGAGAGGTCTCATACATCCACCAGCTAAAGACAGCTGCAGAACCTAGAAAATGAATATCATTAATTTCAAAAGTGCTCAGTGGCTTAAGAATAAAAGTACTCAATAAGTTGCGACCTTTTGTGACCTGTGGTACAATTGTTAATTACGGCCTGAAGATTAGAAATGGCCAGTTTGAAAATACATCCAGCTATGTAAATATGGTGACTGTCTCTCAGTCATCTATTAAATTTGGACTTACTCTATGAAGGACCAACACATATACTGGTAGTTTATTAAGCGAGTGTTCAACACATAGGCAGAACTCTCATGTATTGGCCAAATAGACAGCACTGCCATGTATCGACCAAACAGACAGCACTTTCATGTATTGACCAAATAGACAGCACTGTCATGTATTGACCGAACAGACAGCACTTTCATGTATTGACCAAATAGACAGCACTGTCATGTATTGACCAAAGAGACAGCACTGTCATGTATTGACCAAATTGTGAATACAGAAGTCGTACACTTACCGAGTCAAGAGGCAAAGGCTTGTTATATTGCAGTTCCAAGTCGGCCTTAACAAACTCTGTATCACCACCTAGACCAGCTAACTCCTACAAGGGAGACAACTGATACAACACTTCCACTCCAACATGGTTAAAAGCAGACGTTTTGCTTCTGTGGAACTGTCAATGCTGAGTTCTTAACGAAAGTGTTTTAGGGTTTAAAAACTTTACCAATCTTGCATTGTAGCTAAATGAGTCCAAATTTTCAAATTTGCATTTTTAGGGTATGGCCAAAGTCTGTGAACTAAATAAAATTCTGAAGTGTTTTCTCGTGTCACAGGTTAGATGGTAAGAAATATTACGAGACCTATTTTATGAGCTTAAATGGCTTAAATCATTTTTCCTTTTCAGCAGCTAAACACAGGAGATACTGTTTTAATCAACTGGTGTCGGAAATAACATTCATCTCATAATACATTTCAAAATAACATTCATCTCGTAATACATTCCAAAATAACATTCATCTCATAATACATTGATTTCCAAAAAAACATTCATCTCGTAAATTAAAAAAAACTCTGCCAAAACACATTGACACTCAATGTCTCTTTTTGGCCATTATCCTGAATTAAGTAACTTGTGCAGAAAAGCTACTATTACTCCATGCAATGCATTTTGAGTTCAATCAGTTTCTTGGCCGCTATGTTAACAAACATTGCCTACTTTACATTCTGACTCAGCACTTTCCCCAATATTCATTACTATGACAACTTAAGGATTGATACTTGCCACTTATCGCTTAGAAACAACCAGAAAGTTACTGGGCAAATGAAAAAAAATGTTCTAGGAAAATGGACGAACTTTCTAGGAAAGTGGATAAACTATCTAGAAAAATGAATAAACTGAACTTTGCCCAGGTAACATAAAAATTTAAACATAAAAAATTACAGAAAATCCTCATAACCTGTTGTTATTCAACCTGGGCCAAAGAATGATCTAGCAAGTTTTTAAATTTGTTCACAATTTTTTTTTTATGAGTTGGGAAGTTTTCAACAATGGCACTAATTAAAAATAGTACTTAAAATGAAATTGAAACTGCTTTAAAATCCATCAATCACAAATATTTTACCTGAGAAAACTTCAATAGCGTTCCCGTGTTAGGTATGATAGGATCGTCCCTTTGATCGCGGACGAGTGTGTGTTTGACAGCAGACTTGAGAGAGTTGCCCATGTTCTCACGTACCGGAAAGGAAGTGGCACCTGAGAGGCAGGCGAGTTCCCGCCACACTCCTTCCCATCGTAGTGAGTGAGAGCCGAGGGCTGAGAGGAACTGAAAGAGATAGATAGCAAATGAACTAGAAAGGGACAAGATATCTAACAGGAACTAACAAAATACCGTTGTTTTTTGTAAAATGAATGCTCAGTTAGGCTGTCCTTGAAATACTTTCCTGTCACTGTACCCTAACTCCTACGAATAAGACTCCATGATTGGTAGACATAACATTTTCTCCACTGTGATAATTTGAGCATTGGATGTTATCTATTACGGTAGATGATGCACAAGACCTAAGATGTTCTGTATAACAAGGGTCTGCATCATGTCACTTAAAAGTTGGTCTTACGTTCCGGCTTCACAATTGCTCAACTTAGAGTTTACCAAAGTAAGTAGTTTTGAGTGCAGCACCGCCTGATGTAGTTTTAAAAATTATCTCGTAGTCATGTGTTTATTCTCAGAAACTTCATTTTTGCTCATGTGAGATCTAGTTATTTCTTAAAAACAGTTGTGTGGAACCCAAGATTAAATTTTTGAATCGGTAAGTAAACTTTTCATGACACAGAATCCAGAACTGTACAGTTATCTTGAAAAAGCCTTTTCATTTCAAAATACTTCAAGTCGCCACTGTAAAAATACATGAAACAATTCTGACAACTGTGAAGCAAAGTCATCAAACTGACTTCAGTTGCTTCAATGCCAAAGTTTCTCATACCTGTATATCGGCGCCAATACCACGATCACTCCCTCTGTATCCACTCCAAGGATATTCTGCATGGTTTTCAAAGATCCCGGCTGTAAATCTGTTAATAAAAGTTTGATAACATTTTTACCACGGACCTAACGATTAAAAATGTGAATGGTAAAAAGTAGGAGCAGAAATAGGAAGATTTCCCGAGGACAAATTGAACGCAAGATTTTCCCCTGAGGACAAATTGAACACAAGATTTTCCCGAGGACAAATTGAACACAAGATTTTCCCGAGGACAAATTGAACACAAGATTTTCAGTGCAAATAACACATAGTGTGACTTTTCATCACATGAATTTAGAATATTAGCACTAAATGAATACTAACTCATTCAGAAGTATTGGGTATCAGTGCTTGGTTGCATGAAACAGTCCCAAATAGGGTCTCAACTAAGTTCCCAAAATCTACGCAGTATTGGTGGACTTGTGAAAACACTAGTTGAAATTGCCTGCAAGTTTTGCATCACCAGAGATGGTGACCTGCAAGTACACTGTCGCTATACAGTGTGTGTAGTTCGAAGATTCACCAACAGGACAGACATCCAACAAGTGGAGAGTCCTAGCTTGGATAGCAGATAAGACATTTGATTATTTTGGTTGATTGATTAAAGTAATCTTTAAAGAGGGCGCTAGCGTAGTTACTCTTTGTAGTTGATTACTTAATTAACAATAGGTTTCACTTGTCTAATTAGGGGTTATCATATAATAAATTAATTACTGGATTTGATTATTCACTCTCCATCTAGACACAATCTCAAAGCATAGCTACCTTTTAAACAAACCCACCGTCAATCATCTGACAGTACTACGTCAATTTGAGTCTTAGTACTAATTAAAGTCAATTTTTGTTTATAATACAAATCGAGAGTGAATTTTACATTGAATTATCAATATTATTGAAAATAAGTTGTGATCTTCTCATGCAACACCCCTAAGTTAAGGACTAAGTACCTAATTATTTTGATGGAATAAAGAGCTCAGTTTTTAGCTATATTAATTACAAACTGTCATTTAATTAAAGAAGGGATCATAATAAAGATAAAAAAGGTAAAAAAATAACATCTGTAAGTAAAGAAAGACACAAATACACAAAAGATTTAAGGAACTTAGTAGAGTTCCTATTTGGGACTGTTTCATGCAATCGGCCACAAAATCCAGCCAGGTTCAACTGCTTTCAGCTGGGTTTCATACACTAGACAGCAAACTACATTTCTGTAATTTTTCACCAATTCTGCACAAAAATAAAATGCTTAACAAAATGTAAATCTGAAGCTGATGTATACAACACTCTTTAGACTTAGTATCAGTGAAAATGCCTCAAATGTGAATTAAGAATTAGAGAAGGGTAAGACATATTATTTCACTGATGGAATAATTTTGGAAAATTAATGAGAAGAATATGCAAAATACAAGACAGACATTGCTGTGAATACTCCATCACAGTTCATAGACAACAGATTCACAACTCCGATATTTTCTTATGGAATTTTCAGAGCAAGTGCCACTTTCCAGTTAGTGAGCAGACAAATTTTTTTGTCGGAAGCAAAACCGTGACTCACAGCAGGCGCTACTCATGAATACTGACGACACAGTCAACAGTGTTGGTCTCAGCTTGCGCGCAAGATTACAGATTTTGCACAGCGTGAATGTACAGAGTTGGCAGTCCATGCACTATAGTCTACGATTCAATAACAGAATTATGTCACTCACAAGGTGTTAGGGTCGCCTCTAATTGGCTTGACAAAGGATATTCCCGTGCCTCCACTGTTCTTGCTGCCGTAGGTGTACTCTAGACTCAGTCTCTCTGCGCGGCCAAACACATTAGGACACTTCATACCTAACATCTGCAACAACAAGACAGTGACCAATTAAAATAGAGTAACTACAGGGGAGGTAATTATTTGGAAGTTTGGAGAAATTACACGGACATTATTTGAATATCTGGGATGGTTTCAGACGTGTAGCTTACTAGCGGTATTATTTGCAAACCTGATATCAGTAAAAATAGTGAATCCCAAGATGTGTGTGTGTTAATCCATATTATGTTATCCGTAGTAAGCAGGTTTCATTTTACCATGACTTCCGTGTGACACATTTTAACAATAAAAATGTAATAAGTTTGAATATGCGGGAGATTACTAGGTATTTATTAATTTTTAGTGGTATTTAGTCCCACTTGAAATTGACATAGTATGCCTTTTTAGCCTAACTCCAACTGCCAGCAGAGTCAACTTGGACTTGTGAAATCAGTGAAGATTCATAAATTGTTGTAGAATGTGAATTTTTATTACGGAGAACACTTACTGATTATATTAGGTTCACTTCCAGCCCCTATTAGCATCACTATCTGGTGAAGAACACTTCCAGCCCCTATTAGCATCATTATCTGGTGAAGAACACTTCCAGCCCCTATTAGCATCACTATCTGGTGAAGAACACTTCCAGCCCCTATTAGCATCANTATTCAGTAGTTAGTTGTATCATTCTGTTTGAAACATGCTTTGCAGTGGGAGCATTTGAAATAAGTCTGATCTTTATTTGCATAAATTATACAATTTATGGTGTAATCATCCGCAAATAGATTTTGTTAAACTCATTGACCACTAACACATCCATGCAAATATCAAAAAATACATTTAGTGCCATGGTAAGGAAGTTATGAGCAGGAATATAATTTTATAGTGGCAGCCTTAAGTTATGCAGATTTATTGAAATTGATTGACCACAGAAACATGGATGCATATCTGTGGTGCCTGATACCAGCATCTGTAAACTGAGTTGTGTAACACTGGCAGAGAGTGTGCCATTAGTTTGGGGTATAGTGTCTCACTAACTATCTATTTTGAAAAGTCATGCTGACTGTAAGTCTATGGGCTATCATATATCAAGTGCAATGGTAGTAAATGTAGTGAGAGATAAGAGAATTCAATCCTCAAACCAGTAAATGTCGCCCATGGGATTCTAGATTATGTGTGGTACAGTCAGGCTCAATGGCCTTCAACATTTATTAGAGGTAGCACAAATTCTGCAGCAAAGTACTGCTGGTCAATAGATTGGCGATGGTTTGCATGCCCTCACTTCATTCTGCAGAAAAATAATTCCGGAAATTGTAGTTTTCCTATTTTCACTACTTGTCAGCTTGCTGCTAACACAAACTTTGTCCACATAATTTATGACATCTACTCATGAACTTTCTTGGATGGATAAAGACTTACATTTCAAGACATTTTCAAAGAAAAGCATTAGATAATTAATTAAAAGTTTCAGATATTTATTTTTTGAGAAACTAAACAAAGTAGAAATTGACTTGTGTATCATATTGTGTGTGAATATTGGCGATGCTGCTGTAAGCATGTCTGATCAGTCAGATAAAAATCACCATTGTTCGGATCATCCAGTGAAGGAGCAAATTTCTGAATGTGTGATTACAATAGCCTATTTAAGTCAATGGTCCACTTGGGCTGTCTGGTCATGTCTGAAATTCCTAATGATACTTCAGTTATGTGAATTATGACCTTGCCTTAAGATTCATGATTCCTTAACTGGCATTGCAAGTTGCAACGTCAGCTGGTATTCCGCAGTGTGCGGTATTCAATATACTCTCACATCTGTGCACAGATTCAGTTGAGTTTTGGCACAAAGTTTGACCAACATCATAGATGTTATGATATTGTGAGCCTGAGTAACTTATCGCCACCCAAGCAAAAGTGATCAACCCAAAACTCAAAAGCACTATCTTTACAGAGGCAAGGGTCAAGAGCCAAACAAAGGGATATTTAACTATTTCTGTACCAGTTTATCAGACTTGCTGAGCAGAGCCTACTAGTTTATTGTCTTGGTATGGTGGGGGTGACGAAGCACTGGTATGATGAGGTGCAGGAATCGTGCTGTAAGGTAATTTAGCAGTAGTGAGCGCGGTATGATTGTGTTGCAGAAGAAAAGATTAAACTCAAGGCTTATCACAAACAAAAATGTGTGGTGATTTTCACAGCTTGGATTGCCATATTATGCCAGTATGCTAATTACGGTGATCACGTCTTCTTATCAAATGCACCAGTCCATCATAAATGTACGTGCTTTTTATTGTGATCACAGCAAGAACAGGAGAGTCACCAAATTGAAGAGAATCTAAAGAAACTGGATGAGTGGAAGCAAAAGGGTGACTCTATGTTGTACTCCATGATTCCTCAGACTATAGCTATACGGTTGAAGAATGGTGAGGATGCTGTTAAGACATGCCAGGTAAGTCATCGATGGAAGGTGAAGGATGACTCTATGTTGTACTCCATGATACCTCAGACTATAGCTATACGGTTGAAGAATGGTGAGCATGCTGTTAAGACATGCCAGGTAAGTCATCGATGGAAGGTGAAGGATGACTCTATGTTGTACTCCATGTACCTCAGAC
>NMRA01001726.1:0-10921 GCA_002633005.1 Phoronis australis
AGTTTATTATTGCTTAGGATGCATAATGGTAGCTTGAGTATAACTGAGTTTATTATTGCTTAGGATGCATAATGGTAGCTTGAGTATAACTGAGTTTATTATTGCTTAGGATGCATAATGGTAGGTTGAGTATAACTGACAGTTTATCACTGCTTAGGATGCATAATGGTAGCTTGAGTATAACTGGCAGTTTATTATTGCTTAGGATGCATAATGGGAGCTTGTCATGGCAGGCTTATTTCAGCCTCTGAAGCAATACAGTTGTCACTTAAATGCCAGGTCAGCGTTCGATTTGGCAACCTGCATGTCGTCAATGCGACCTCAAATTGTGTTTGGCGACCAGAGAAAAATTCCAGGTCGCCATGAAATCGCCACTGCAAGTATCAAAGCCAGACTATAATTCACTCTAAGTTTCCTTCAAAGTTCGTGTTGAGTTGCAAACTTGAAACTACTAACAATTTTCCTAGAATTATAACCTTTGATTCACAATTGTTCTGTTTATTTCGTGAAATCTGCACATTTGCTAGGTCGCCAAATGCAACTTGACATTAAGAAGGTGCATGGTCTATGTGCCTATATGAAATTCAAATTTGATTTTAATGTTAACAGTAAAAACAGACAATGCGTAAAGATGTCTCACTTCTCTGACATGTTACTGCGTTTGTCGACGGACAATTCTCTTAGCCCTTGAATAACAGATGTCTGTTCATTTTTACTTTTAAGCTGTCGACATTTTTTCTTAACATCAGCAAGAGACTGTGACTTTTTCTTGTCCTTTTTAATCTTTTTCTTCTCCGTCACCTGTAGAGAATGTTGTTATTACAAGACATGTATAACGATTACTTTGCGTCAGAAAATGAAGCACAAAGAGATGATACATAAAATGTTAGTCAAACATGAGTCACGAATAGGTAACAATGGTCAAGAGTAAAATACAGTCTAAATTTGATCAAATCATAAAATACAGTCTAAATTTGATCAAATCATAAAATACAGTCTAAATTTGATCAAATCATAAAATACAGTCTAAATTTGATCAAATCATAAAATACAGTCTAAATTTGATCAAATNAGTCTAAATTTGATCAAATCATAAAATACAGTCTAAATTTGATCAAATCATAAAATACAGTCTAAATTTGATCAAATCATAAAATACAGTCTAAATTTGATCAAATCATAAAATACAGTCTAAATTTGATCAAATCATAAAATACAGTCTAAATTTGATCAAATCATAAAATACAGTCTAAATTTGATCAAATCATAAAATACAGTCTAAATTTGATCAAATCATAAAATACAGTCTAAATTTGATCAAATCATAAAATACAGTCTAAATTTGATCAAATCATAAAATACGGCAACTTCAGCCTACTGTATACTTCTCAGAGAGTTCATTCAGGACTATAACATCCTTCCAGCTTAAGACCTAAACATCAATTAACATACACTTGTCACAAAACTCTCCCTGCCACTGAAGCAGTTATTAGGTTTCTACCATCGAAAAGTATTGAAAACTCCTGTCACTGAAATGACAAGAGATTCATCTGGAACACCTCTGGTGTTTTCGAGGCCTCGAATTATATCTCGAGGGTGTTTCATACTATGCACGAATCTCAGCCACTGCATTAAGTCGTCAAGTCACCCAGTGATGTAAATGAAATCTCACAATGGAAGAAAGATTTAGAACACGCTGGGATACTAGTCTGGTGAAGCATGCCACAAGGTACACTAGGGATAAAAAATGATGTTGTGTACAACTTTTGAGGCCTAGTACTAGTAGACTGAAATCGTGATATTTAAACGTCTCCTGAACAAATCCAGCTGCACCTTTGACGGATTATTGGAGGTTTAAAAAATACCACAGGATTCTACTTAGGCAGAATTTAGGAAGAATCAAGTACTCTGGTCATAATTTAGGGTCTGTGACACTTTTACAAGGTACCTAAACTACACGGTTACCGGACTCATAAACACGGTTACGGACGCATGAACATGACTCACGTACCTGCAAACACCGTTCACTGACTCACAAACATGAGAACAGACTCACAAAACACGATCCAATCACCAAAAACACGGGACACGGACTCACATTTCACGGAAAAACACGGTTAACGGACCGCCAAACACAGGTCATGGACTCATCGGCTTTCTGGGTCAGCTGACATCTACATTTTGTCTGTTTGGCGGTCTGTTAACCGTGTTTTCTTCGTGAATATGAGTCCGTGTCCCGTATATTTGGGTGAACGGATTGCGTTTTGTGAGTCCGTTCACGTGTTTGTGAGTCAGTTGACGGTGTTTGCAGGTACATCAGTCGTGTTCATGAGTCCGTTAACCGTGTAGTTTAGGTACCTTGTTTTAGTGACATGACTGCATGCTGAATGATCTGTTTGATAGTTGAACGGCATTTTCTTGCATAGTGTGGAAATCTCTGATGAGTAAAATGTTTTGAAATTTGATCAATGTGAAAGAGTGAAATGTCCTTGTAACTAATCCTAGAAATAGTGACTAAATTTTACCGGAATAAGATGCGACATTTGTTGGCATTCAGAATGCCAGCAAATCTGTGTCCCGAGGAAAAACTATATCCAAAGAAAACTTTGCCAAGAAAAATTCTGGGATTACGTCAGGCAATTTTCACATGGAAATGTCACCGTCATGGAATAAAAGGCACTGTCATGGAACGACAATACCAGTCACCAAAGACAGGGCACCTCCAAGGTAATATGTCCCAAACAGGAGGGGAAAAACACCATGGAATCACTGCTGGTTCACAGGCCAAGACATCCAATTGGTTCTTGAGGACGACTTTCCAGCTTGCAAACTGAGCAGATGTCTTAGCCAGTTCACCCGTTGGATTCAACCATATGAATGCACAGAGTCTATAATCTAACATTACTTACTCACCTCTGGAGCAGTGACTGAATCTTGTGTAGCTTCATCCATCAGCTTTCACTAAATAAATGCTAAACGATAAAAGAGTAGTTATAAAACATGAATACAAAAGATTATAGTAAACGTTTTAGAGCGATATGCTCTTTGTCAACAGTAGGAGGTAAAACTTCAATAACTGGGTGGAGTAAAAACTTGTACTACAAAAGGACGGGCGAGGATGACAACCTATGGATACTTGATCACAAAGGTACCTTGTTTACCAATGTGGACACGTGCATGTTTTGGGGAGCGTCCGTTAAGTATCGAGAACGATGTCACATATGTATGCTCTTGAGCCCTGCTGGGCTGAAGACCTGACATTGCAAGTTCCCAAAATTCCATTTCTCAAACTATTGACATTCACCCAGGGATAATTGGAAACAAAAATACCAAATCTGTGCATGTGCGAGCTTCTATCAGAACAGCAAAGTCACATGACAGTCAAAATGAAGAATGCCACCAACAATACAATGGTGTACCCCTGTTGTACATCGGTTTTTTGCTTGATAATGGTCAATTTTCTCTTGGACGAGATCCCGGCTTTTAAAGCACAAGTACAGTACAACTGAGGACTACACGAAGCAGACCAAATGACATCACATTATGGGTTTTGTGATGCTAGGCATATAGTCATGATGGTAAATAACCATCAGTTGACAGAAGAAGAAATTTTCTACCAGGATAGTAAACTTTATATGCGTCAAATACTAGCAGTTGTTCACTAGTGTCATGATACGAGGCAGAAATGTACGGGTCCCTAGTTAAGAGAAGCAGTTTCATCCACTGAATAACACTATATCTGACCAGAGACAGCGCCACCTGTAGGCTGAACCTCGAGCAAATAATAAGGGTGGAAGACCACATCTGGGCACAGGCAACTCGAACGATACTGTTATATATGACCTCCCTAGCAGGTACAACAAAGAATATCATCTTTTAAACTTTGATTTCCTTTGTTCTAAGATGAGTCCACACCTACCTATCCCTCCTCCNCCCCCAACCAAATGTAATGCTTCACGATTTCTGGGTTTGTCCTTAATTTTCTTGTATGTTCTGTGAATTCTTCAATGAAAATATATCACCTTAAAAGAAACCCAATGCAACACCACTCCCTAGGCCCTCTTCTTTCGCGTCTGCCTATTGCATGTGGATATCAAGTTTCCTTGTGTATTCCAAGTTCATGCATACAAGATCTTGAGATTAAGCAGGATTTCAAGTTCACCCACAGGTGATGCACAGCAGTGACAACAAGACAGTTGTAGACAGTGCCACTCAGCTGTGCATGAATTTGGAATCCTGCTTAATCTCAAGATTAAGCGGAAGTGAGTGTTGCGTGAACTTGGAATTGAATATTCTTTAAGGCAAAAGGGTGAAATTTTTGTTCGGTGAAAAGAATTTTTGTAATTGGCCTTGAAATCAACCATTTTCTCCTTTACCGTAACTTGTGTCGCTAAACCGGAGGAATATGTGAATGGCTAAATAGATTATTGTTTGGTGAAACTGCATTGCCTGTAGTTGAAAAGGTTGGTTAAAATTGACATTATTTTATTCACACGTAACTTGATTTAGTGCAGTGCAGATTTTTATGAACATGAAATTCATTATTTGAGGGAACTTGTCAAGTTGCCTCGCGTATTCGAAGTTCATGCAACTCTCACTCCCGAGATTAAGCAAGATTCCAAGTTCACGTACAGCACCATCGCCTCGGCTCGTCGAGTCCCAACAGGCTGCACACTGTATATCGTCCGGTTACCTATTTTCGTCAGGCTCCAAAGTTCGTCCGCCATCTTGTTTCGCGTGCAGCGCAACCACGCGGGACTTAGCGTTCCAATTTGGAGTGCTCGTCTGCACGTTAGGTACTAACTTATCGGAAGAGACACGTATCAAAGTAATGAGACAAAAATCGGTGAGTTTACCGATTGTTTTTTAAAACCACTTAAAAATCAGTAGATTTTACTAATACACTTTTTTGTGCGTTTTCAGAAGATGTTTTCGAATTTAAATTTTCTTCCGACGGGACACAAAACATGATCCAGGGTTTGTTTATGCAATGTATCTGTTTGTCCCAGGCACTAGTAGGATCTAGAAGGCCAAAGGAAAAATCCGCAGACAAATGCGATACGCTGGGTTCTTAACATTTTTGCCTCACGTTCACCATTAAACTGCATTGAAATGTTGTCCAATTGGCTTTTATTGGAAACCACAGTGCAGAGCTCAACATCAAAGCTTCAAATCGAGTTTATGTCAATAAAAACAGGCTGTTGCAATTTTCATTACTTCGTTGGCCTTTTTCTGCATGTTTCTCAGTTTTTACAAAAGGGGGCAGCATATGACGAACTTAGGTGTCACAATAAAATGGCTGCCGAAGGCAGTGCACATTTGAAATAACTCGGCACAAATTAAAGAAAACTTCCGAATCGATGAATGCGGTATATCTGTGAGAGTTAAATCGAATCCTATTCAGATCATAACTTTGAAGTGGAATAATTCGGTGAGTACAACAGCAAGTCGGTTTTATGCTTAGGCGGACGAACATTGGGTTCCCCAGTATACATGACACAGTAGTCACAGGAATCCTCAGCTTCTGATCGTCCCCAATACACTATGTATAATAGTACGTAGTTTTATATAGTGTATTGGGGACGATCAGAAGCTGAGGATGTCTGTGAGTAGAGACAGAGTAGTGAGTAGACAACATGTGACTTCTTAACCCCTCGGCCTCGGGTGGCTGCGGTATTCAGAGCGATGTAATTACCGAGCCTAAAGACTTTAGTTCGGCCATCCCAAAAACCATGGTGCAATAAGTACCTTCTGCGCACAGACTCCGAGTTGAAGATCGTAGAGCCTTTGAAATAACAGATAACAGTGTTGTGTGCTTTCGTCGCTGTTCACTTCTTCGCAAAGTGGAAAGGGATCAGTTTTTGAAGTGGGGAGATAAAAATCGAAACGGACACGCCTGACATCTGGTGGAAAGTGGTTATCACCTGAGCATCGGGCGATATGGGACTGACTCCGAAAAGATGTTTTTCCTACTAGAAACATATCCCTAAATAGGTTTCCTTTTTCGAATTCATTCTCTAGCTGTCACCCTGCCGTCGGTCGGTCAAAAATATTGTTGAGTACACTCGGGTCTCATGTTCATACTCGGCAGAAGTCTAAAGTAGCCTACTTATTTGATTTTTTGGTGCGGGGCTGCCTGCACGGGCTTTCAAATTCGGTGGGGCCCGCGGCGCTCACGTACAAGGTCATACATGTATTCAACCATCCTGGTAGTTCTCACAAGATTAATTTCGTTGCAGGAATTGCCTCAGTTATACTTAGTTTCCAAGTGACTTCCTACTATACGTCTGCCGCTTCTACACAAAACGTTTTCACAGCCTTACTAAACATTTTACCGAGATGCCCCTCATTATGAAAAGGAAATAAAAAATTGAATAGACTTCTAGCCGATTATACTAGTTTTTAGCTATCCTCAAGTAGTGACGAACGCGCAGGCAACTGACTTCTAATAAACCTAAGTTAGTCTAGCGCACCAACGTCTCACTTTTGGTGGCATGCAGGCCCTTGACTGATTCCACTGGCATACACGGCATCCAGCCTAAAATATGAGGGGGTTCGAATTCTTGAGAATGTGGACCGCTACTTCAAAAAAAAAAAAACGGCGTACGTAGACTACGGCAGGGAAATGAATTTTGCAGTCGCAGACTCCTGCCTTCTTTAAAATTAATGGACTTTTTTCTCGGCGCACCCCGGCGCCAAATGAGTAGGCTCCTTCGAGCCCACGAGACCCCCCTGGGTACACGCATGCATTTCACTATGTTATGTTAGCTGTTGGTATTGCAAAATAAGTTACGTTTTTTTCAGCATTGAACCAAAATCGTTATCCCCTTCACAGCATCACTGAGCTGGCCCCAAAAGGCCGCCATTGAAGTTCTTAATCCAGAAATGCTTAGTAAAGTTGCTACTGATATAGCCGTCTAAACAAGCAATATAGAGCAATTGTAATTTAAACTGTTAATGGTAATTCATTATTTTACCAAGATCTGTACAATGCAGGCTTAATCTCGAGTCTGATGACATAGATAGTCAGAATAAAATTCTTAAATGAATACGTCGTATCAGTCCAAAAACTTGAATGGCTGAGTCGTTAAGGGCTTAATAAAACCCTGCTTACTAAATATCATGGAAATCCGTCAAGGAACACCGACGGGGCAAAAGATAGTAAAGATGCCACTGGAGCGGTAGTCAGATCCATCAGAAAGTCGACACCCATATATGTGGCACCCAATAATGTTAACCCAGGGTTCATCGTTAGAAGGCACTCAAAAGTTTTTAAGCCAAGCTTGATCGTTAAGAGACATCCAATAGTTTTTTTAAAGTGGTTTCAAAACCACTTATTGTTTTATTACTTTATTGTATTATATCACTGTTTTATATTTTGTTGTTGAGGGCCCTCTTGGGAATTGATACTGAAGAGGCCACCCTCATTTTAATTATCACAATAAATAAATAGATAAAATGTTGATCCTTAGCGGGTGGTATTGGTCTACTTAACAGAGTGACTTTAACAGAAGACAACACAAGGCCACCACGTAAGTTCACTGTAGTTCACAGTCCTATAGTACCTCTTTTGTACTGAACGATTATCCATCTATGAGTACTGTGGCGGTGCGAACAGAATACCATGACCTGAAACTGTATTTTGCCCTGTAAAGCTGGTTAAAAACTAAAAAATGATTAGGTTTCTTTTACTGGCATGAAATATGTCTCTTACTATTCTATCGAAGTCACAGTCATAGAACTCTATTTCCATCTACCAACAAAAACATCGAAGCTCCGGATAAGCGACACCAGGAAAGACGCTTCATTTTTAAGGTACTGACTATCCCTAAAATTGATCAGGATCAGAAAATGCCGCTTGTGTGCATCGCCTCTAGGCCCGGAGCCACCATTGTCACTGAGGAGCGGACCTTTGATACTTTGTAAACGTCCACACTGTAATTTTCCGACGGTAAGTCCAGGGAAGGAAAATCTGGCATACATGACTCCCAGCTCAAAAGCCTGAGATGAGACGGAATTCGTAATACCAGGAAGAGATAACCAGGAAGGGACAACTAGCTAAACCGCCGTTTTTGGCCTCCTTCCCCGGACTAATTTCAGGACTTAAGTTTCGTTTAAAAAGAAACAGACGATTTTATCAGAGAGATTGAGGCTTTTTCTATAGAATGGTATCAAAAAACTCACTTTGCAACCTTAAACAGTGGTGTAATTGTACTTTGAAAATATCGACTTCAGTGCACGCAATCGCAATTTCCCACACGCAGTCACGGGTATTTAAGAGTGCAGTACACTTCAGACCAGGCAAAAATCCATGCAGGGGTGATAAACCCTATGTGACGGATTTGGATCATATTATGCATTTTTGTTTACTTTCTTATGGTAATTACTAAAATGCACTTTAAACAAATTTTATCGCGTTAGGTTGCTTAAAAGTCGGGTACCTCAGTTTTCACTGAAAACCACTACCAGAACTTACCCCAATAATCACAGTTTTTGTGACATTGTAAGTAATTACAGAAGCTACTAGAAAATGAAATAGCTACTGTTTTGTATAAAGTCATCCATTGTCTTCCTAAAAATGAAAAATAAAAGTGTCAAGTTGCCCCTTAAATTCCACATTTTGGGGTTTGAAGGGTCATGGGGTCATACAAGCTGAAAACACGGATAACTTGCCCAGGTTTGAATGAGTCAATCTCAGCTGAAGCCAAATTTTACACTTTGAAACTTAATCGTGGGTTTGTTCTATCTTAGTAGAATAGATATTTGACATCAAAACCACCGGCAAACACATGTCTTCATATAGTAATGAGCAATTGTTCGCAGCCACCTCAGCCAAAGTGAGCACTTGTGACAATAACTACTAGTCATCGAAAATGTTGAGTTTTGAGATTTGAAAGTGCTCAAATGGTTGATAAATTATTGGGCTTATTTCTTAGCAAATAAAATTTGATAAAACTAGTATTTTTGTTTTTTTTTTTTTTTACTGTGAATTACAATTTTGATGAAGAGCCCTTCAGGTGTCTCTGATATCACTGAAGAAAAAATGGCTGATGAGGTGGTGGTAGTTAATGTAGTGTGTTCGTTGGCATAATCCTTCAAATCTGGTTTATGGAGCTTCAAAGGAATATCGAAAACCATGCAGAAAGCAATTGAAGCACTAACTGATTGCAGCAAGTCCATAGCAAGCCATCTGAAATATGTTAAAGTCATCGACCCAGTCCCGTTCAGTGACAGTGCTGAAACAGTGAAAGTGGCAGCTGATTCTTGCCAGGGTCAGAGTGGGCTTGTCTACAACAGTTTGCCCCCCCCCCACCCCACAGTTTGTGAAAATCGTCGATCTCAGCATGGAATCAGATGGAGGCCAAGTAAAAGTAAGATATGTGCCCACCTTCATCANATGAAGGGCACAACCCTACATGAAGTAAAGCGACACTCGAGTACTAGAGTAATTTTAGTAACTTCTTCCAGTACTGACTTGTATTAGTAAAATATTCACTTTATCTCAATATTTAGGGTTTGTCTAAATACATTCCATTTTATGAATACGCATGTGTAAAAAGTGGAAATTTGGTGTCCATTATCAAAAGATTTAATCGAGTCCTTGTCTCCTAGCTGACACCAATTTCTCATCTAATTCACTGTAGTCACTTCTGATTGGCCACATTGCTCTATCTGTATAACCAGAGATACATAATTTTCCAAATATGCAGTGGAACCCCATTACAATGAGGCCTAATTTAATTAACATGACTAAAGTTTTAACACCGTTAAGGTCCCTAATACCTGAAGCATTCAACCTCATGAACAAGACTGGGGAAAACATTTGGGGATTCAAAATATAGCATTCTATTGGGAGTTCTGTTATGCCTACTTTCCATAAAATTCTATTGCAGGTCTATGCAGAAATTGTAAGTGTTTACCAAAGAAGTTAGCCACTGTTGTTGAGCTTACTACAGAAAGAGTACTAGTAAGTAGTTAGTTAATGAATTGGAGTGTTGTTGCACAAAACCTTTTTCTGAGATTCTTGGTTCCAGGATTAAGTGTATCAACATTTAATGATAGCAAAATAGTACCTGTAGTAGATTTTTATTTCAGTTGTATTGTGGTTGCTTATAAACCTCATAGACAAATAAAAATGCCGTGCATTCAGAAGGATGCATAATGGTAGGTTGAGTATAACTGGCAGTTTATTATTGCTTAGGATGCAAAATGGAAGGTTGAGTATAACTGGCAGTTTATTATTGCTTAGGATGCATAATGGTAGCTTGTCGTGGCAGGTTTATTTCAGCCTCTGAAGCAATACAGTTGTCACTTAAATGCCAGGTCAGCGTTCGACTTGGCAACCTGCATGTCGTCAATGCGACCTCAAATTGTGTTCGGCGACCAGAGAAAAATTCCAGGTCGCCATGAAATCGCCACTGCAAATATCAAAGCCAGACTATAATTCACTCTAAGTTTCCTTCAAAGTTCATGTTGAGTTGCAAACTTGAAACTACTAACAATTTTCCCAAAATTATAACCTTTGATTCACAATTGTTCTATTTATTTCGTGAAATCTGCACATTTGCTAGGTCGCCAAATGCAACTTGACATTAAGAAGGCGCATGGTCTATGTGCCTATATGAAATTCAAATTTGATTTTAATGTTAACAGTAAAAACAGACAATGTGTAAAGAACCTAATTCGTGATGTCTCACTTCTTTGACATGTTACGGCGTTTGTCGACGGACAATTCTCTTAGTCCTTGAATAACAGATGTCTGTTCATTTTTACTTTTAAGCTGTCGACATCTTTTCTTAACATCAGCAAGAGACTGTGACTTTTTCTTGTCCTTCTTAATCTTTTTCTTCTCCGTCACCTGTAGAGAATGTTGTTATTACAAGACATGTATAACGATTACTTTGCGTCAGAAAATGAAGCA
>NMRA01001727.1:0-10914 GCA_002633005.1 Phoronis australis
GTCCAACATTATTTTCCTTCCTACGGGCCTATAGATTATTACTCAACTTCCTTATTTGCAATGACCAATTAATCGTGAGCCACAACAGAATTGCGGAGGAGGCAGTTTTGTTCATTTTGACTTGCAAAACATGTCTTTGCAGTTTCATCAACCTGTTCCACAGCTAGGGTGTACAAAACCTGAACATACAAACAACATACTGGATCGAAGATTTTAGTCACCTTTCACGACAACCGGAAGTGCAGCCGGCTACTTAAAAAAAACAAACAAACAAACAACCTCACACCAAATCAGCAGTTTTCACCCTCAAAGTTTCCGCATGAGAAACAGCCGGTGCAGCCCGACTGCCGAAATTCTCCTGCCGATTACAGAAATCAGGTGAAATTTAAGCGGCTAAACTGAAGGTTATGGCCGTTGATTTTCCTGCTAAAAATTTCAACATACGTTTGCAAGCTGTGAAATGTTTAAGAAAAGCTACGGGTAAGCAGAAAGTGGGTCAGTTATTGGTCAACAACTGGCAATCGACACAAAAATCAAGCACATTCCATTCGAAAAATACTAATTAATATGCCCAACTAACCAGCAGGCGCTAATTTTTAATGAAATTATAGGATCGAAGTGAATTCAACCTTGGCTCAAAGAAACTATCGAGTGTCACCCTAGGTATACAGTATACAACACCTCGGGTCCAACTGACGTCACAATTAATTAAAAGCCCGCAGATAGCTTATTAATTGCTCTGACGTCACAACCTCCCGAATACACATCCTTCAGTGGCGTGAACGACTCACTGGCGTCAAAAATCCCCTGAAGCGCCAAAAGGTTCTTAACGAGTACCTCTGCCCATTGAAATGGGCTTCTCCAATCATACTTTTGCTTAATCAACGCCCTGAATCGTGATTACACGCGTTGAATTAGTTATTCAACGGGCTGAATTAAAACGATTATCTTTCTGCTCGCAATCAACGCGGTCGAACTTTTGCCGATCAACTCGTACTATGCTTAGTAAATAAATGTCTTAATTAATTATTTATTCGTCATTATATGTCCAACTTAACAATTAAGTTTACAGTCAGTACTAGGTTAACGTCGCCATCATTTACGTGCTCGTGCCACATGAACAATCTTCAACTTGAACACTCAGGGGTCTTGCAGTCTTCCGTCCGCCATTTTGAGATTTGTGAGCACGAACATGATTGCACTATACATGAATTACCGATCAAGAACACCGTTGAATAAGCAATGATTGGTATACGTTTAAGAACCATATCTAATTTCAGCGCCTAACTGATACTACGTGTTGATTAAGCAAAAGCGCGCGCTTAATACATAACGTTCCTACACGCAGGTGCCTTTTCGGACGCTTCAATCCCGATTACTCTGTGCGCCGCCTTGCTCAGAGATGACCACAGACGCTCACCATTTGATACGCCGCCTTGCACGGTTAGCGTCACAAACCGACCCTTTTCGTAATACACCACCTACGACTGACGTCGCAATTAATTACTCCTGGCCGCGCCCCTTGTTATGATGTCACAAAACATCGCCTAGCTACAACTGACGTCCCATACCAAAATTAAGTATCTACACCTGGTCCCAAGACTGTATCACTCTACAGGTAACTTAGCAACCGGTTGAGTTTTACGAAATAAAAACTTATAAATCATGGTGTATCTTGGAAGTATACGTTATTTAGCTTTTAATTTCTGTTCCCTTGACAAGCACTATATCGGTATGGAACCACAGGCTATGCAAACGGCCCGACAAATTCCGTAGGCCTATATGCACTTTGGTTCTGCATTTGGGATTGAGGAAGTATAGTAAATCCCTACTCCGTATTGAACACAATCTGTCCGGGTAATTCGTGTTTGAGCAAGGAATTATTTTTTCAAGTTGGGTGAGGGGAAAAATTTTCTCACTGCCTTGGCAACACAACACCGCCGCGACAAGACTCCGCCACCAGTCATCGCCGGGTTCTGCCTCAATCAACCGGCCGAAAGCTGGGTTTTTATACATGTTTCATTCGATCGTTGCCTTATACACATACATGTAGCCTGCGTGTGAAATGCTGAGCGATGAGGATTTTCACAGTTACTAAACGAGTCTGAAGCCGAGGTTTTTTTTAAACCACCCGGCCACCTGGAGGAGTAGTAGCACTGAATTGGGCCCGGCCTGATGCCCTGAGCGGAGGAGATTTCGTACAACATGATTCGAAAGTTCTGAGGAAAAAATATGAGGACACTGATTGTTCGGTAATAAGATGGCAACTGAACAGTGACTGTATGCTGACCGACGAACTACCGCCAGACTGACAAGTTCTTTCCTAAAACCACACACTAAAATATCTACGATTTGACCCGAAGAACGGTAACTCCAGTGAAATTAACCCTAATTAAATTATTAAGTTGACTGCATTAAACGTTGTGATAGAAGTCGGAGTCTTCTAGAAAGTTCCACACTATACTGGAGTAGTAAACAAATTACATCATCACTGTTCTGACCCCAGTCTTCTTGAAAGTTCCATACTATTCTGTAGTAAACAAATTACATCATCATTGTACTTAACTCAGGGGTCATGCCAATCAAACAGAAAACAAAACAATACAACTAAAAATACTGTCAGACTATATTCTGACAGACCGGCGTTACTTAAGTAAATGCATCCGCGCCTCAAGTGTTGTCACGATCATGATCATTCGTGGAGCAATTGGGGATCTATATGAAAGTGCTTGAAATTGCCAATTTCTGATATAAAAACACCGCCCCACCGATCCGCAAACTGAACCGGCACCAAGTGCCGGTCTGGTGGAAATCTTCATTAACCTGATTTCGAGTTACGATTATTTATTGGTCGATGCAGGCTACCTACAGTCGGGTCATAGTGGACGGGGTAACCGGCAATCACAGCTTCATGCCATTGTGTTTAGTGGGACTGAGTCGTCCCGTTCAGTGCTGCTTGCTTCCCTGTGCGCGGCAAAATGGCACTCAAGTCGCTGCTTTAAGTTTTGCAACGGAGTGTGACACTGAACTCCCGGCCGGCAGTCGATGATATGAACAAACTGTGGCCCTTTTCACTTTCCTGGGGCAATCAGTGGCGTACTGATTAGAGGGGGACCAAGGCCACGCCCCCCTCCCCTAACATTTTCCCAGATTCCAATTGGCAATTCGCCGGGGGTGCAAACTGTCTCCGCGATGACGGGCAATCCTGGCTAGGCTATACCGCCCGGCGCCCTAGTGGNGGGGTGCAAACTGTCTCGATGACGGGCAATCCTGGCTAGGCTATACCGCCCGGCGCCCTAGTGGGCCCGGCGCCCACCCGCTAATCCTAGATCCGCCCGCCGGCCCCTGCGGGCAATGAAGACGAAGCGTTGGCCGTGTTGGTGCGCGCCCACTACGATGATTGGCGTTGGGACCATGCCACACTAACTTAAATGTCCTTGGCTAAGAAATTTTCTCGGCCTACTCATATCGTTCCCGGGGGGATCAAGATTGAATTCACCATTATCATATGCAATGTTATATGAAGCAGGTCTGGATTACTTTTTCAAACAAAAATTTCAGTGGAACAATACTGCAGGACCAAATTTCAAAAAAAAAAAAACGGCCGCTCAAAGACTGCATAGTACCAGCGGCGGGCACTAGACGGCTTTTGACAGAGTTTGCGAGCGCCACCATTTGGTAACTTGGGACAATTTACAAAGACTTAGACCTCTCTACGGTCTCTGCAGTTTTGCGCAGAAGCGGAAATGGATAAAGCAAGCGGCAGTGATATTTAATATTTGTTGACGTCTGAAAAATTGTTTCAGAAGCTAAATTTAACAATGAAAGTAACGGTAACCACTCTTGCCGATGACATGTTTACACTGGTGGTGTCAGAGGATATGGAATTGGAGAATTTCAAAGCTTTCTGCGGATCTGAATTGGGTATCCCGTCCGAGGAATTGGGCATTGTTTGGAATGGCCGTCCTTTGCAAGATGACAAAAAGAAACTAAAAGACTATGGAATTAAAGATAATGAAGTGTTATTAGTGCAGCAGTTACAGGGAGCTCTTGGAGTTGGTCCTGGATCGAGAGCGACAGGCAACAGTCAGCAAGGTGCTACTGGAACTAATGGTAAATATTAATCTGCAATGTAAAACTTACACATGACATAACGTCATCTGGCTGTCCGTACAAATCATTTTCACGACCCTCAATTACTCTAGTCTTTAACTACGCTATTACGAACTCGGTCCACTTTAGCCACGCGCATTGTGAAATCGGCAACCATTTCAGGGAACTTACTATATCTAGCGCCATCTATCAGCTATTTGCTACAACACGCGCTGTTCCTTTTTCATCAGTCAATGTCATTGGTCAGTTTCGTAATTTTATTAACGTCATTGTTATTAATCATCGTACGTCTGCTCTCGTCATCACCTTCATCGTCCCTCTCACGATCGTATCTGTCATCGTCATGTTATCGTTGTCCATGTTGACTAATGAAAAAAGAACAGCACGTGTTGTAGTAAATCGCCGATAGATGGCGCTAGATATAGCAAGTTCCCTGAAATGGCTGGCGATTTCACGATGCGCGTGACTAAAGTGGGCCAAGTTTGGAATGGTGTAGTTATAGACTAGAGTAATTGAGGGTCGTGAAAATGATTTGTATGGATAGCCAGATGTCTGAGGAGTGCAACAATACCAAAATCGTTTATTTAGACCTACATTTAGTGGATTTATTTGGAATAAGTTAGGGTCCATTATATCCGACTAGTGCCCGTAAGTGTACCTGATTATGGAACGGACCTTAAATATCAGACATTTCATAAAATCTTACTTGAAGCATAATCTGAGAATTAAATGACACCAAGTTTTGTTCTGCTGAGAGTTGGCCTAAAATGGACGGTCCCATAAATCGGTTAAAGTTGAAAACAAAATCTTTTTCCACAATGAAATCATCTCATTAAACTGACAATATCACTGTTTCATTTTTTCATTTGTTTTTAAACTCAAGTCAAATCCCGGCCGCGCACGTGCGGGTGTCATATCAAGAAGGCAAAGAGATACTAAAACTGCAGTGAGTTTGCACGTACTTTAGTCGTCTTCAGTGATTCATCGAAACGACTTGGCGTTCATCAGATTTCATTTTATGGATAATTTTGTTGCGAATAGAGCTGTGTTCTAGCAGCATATGTCAAAACACTGGAGCTGAAATTTGGCTACAAGGTGCCTGCGGCCATTACGTGGTTAGTCAGTTTTCCGTGGTGTGGCGTATGGGGAAACATGGTGTCCAATATTTAGGTTCTCTGAAGGTTTGCTAGTTGTGTTTTTTAAAGGTCAGTCGGAACATAAATGTAGCTTTCGGTGACAAGATATAGTTACCAGAACAATTCCGTAAAGGTAAGACTTTATTTCAGCAAAGAATTCACAAAAATCCGTAGTATTTTCAATTAAATATAATGCAAAATGTGCCGAAACGTCCGATAATTAGGTCTTGACTGTAAACAAAAGCGACCTGTGCCGTGGCCGTGGGCAGTGGTTGGCGGTAGCCAGTGCCACTGTCTCAACTGACTGTCGCAATGGTGAAGCTCCTATGGACGATTCATACACCGTAACCTTTTTGGCAAATTATACCTCACACTGATTAAAACGTTAAAGCCACATTGAACCCTTTGCGCATAGAGGGACACTGGCACGTGCAGTGTTAGAAATAGTTGGTTGCTGATTTGGGCAACTGAACAGAGCCAGAGGACTGCTAAAAAGTTTGATGTGCGCAAATTGGAACTTATAATCAACATGACTTTGATGTTTTAATCAGTGAGGCTAAATTTGCTGAAAATCTTTTGGTGTATGAAGCACCTATAGGAGCTTCACCGTACTGATGGTCAGCACTGTCTATTGTTGGCCGCTGTGTTCATATTGGTAATAATTGCTCTTGGACTTGTTCTGCATGGTTCAGATTTTATTTCCAGTTCAAGGAACTCGTTTGACTCCGCAATTACTACAGTTGGCGTAGTCAGTGTACGGATTTCATCCTTTGTGGAGGGGATAGTGTTATAAAAGTCGTCTAAGTTGGCTGTAGTGTGTTCAGGTAAAAATTGAGTAGATGGGTCCCCAAAGGACAGAAAACTGGTCCGTGGTTACCATTTTGAAGAGGAACTTGTCTATTTGACTTTTACCCAGTGTTCATAGGATCCTGTCTATTCAACTTATACCTGGTGTTTATAAGGTTATAATTTTTAATGTACTAGTATGGCATGATAGGTTGACCTTTTAGGCAATTGGAAATGTTGCTGATGTATAACTTGTTTTAATAGTGGTTCTGTTGATCATTTCTCCAGATTTCTCCATGATAGACTTCAGTCAGATCCATGTTCCTGGTGCCTCCACCTCACAACAGATGGCACCACCTGAGGCCTCTCCTGGAGAAAGGATGCCCGATGATCCTGCAGTAATTCGTGAGATGTTGCTAAAACACCCTGAACAGGTGTCTCTATTAACAGAGAGGAACCCACCATTGGCAAATGCCTTGTTGAGTGGAAGTCTTGGTGAGCTGGGACTTTGGTGTCCTTTTGGTGAAAATCTACATTATGTTCTGGCGAGTGATGTGAGATGGAATTGACATTTGTTTTTTGGCCAAAATATGAGTACAAATTTTAAAATCAGCGCATATGTAAACAATGGCATATTGATCAACGTTTTGGTTTATTGTGTCTAATTAAAGTTAATAAAAAGTATGTTATAACAGGGCTTAGCGCTTAATTGAGTCTAATTAAAGTGAATAAAAAGTATGTTATAACAGGGCTTAGCGCTTAATTGTGTCTAATTAAAGTGAATAAAAAGTATGTTATAACAGGGCTTAGCGCTTAATTGTGTCTAATTAAAGTGAATAAAAAGTATGTTATAACAGGGCTTAGCGCTTAATTGTGTCTAATTAAAGTGAATAAAAAGTATGTTATAACAAGGCTTAGCGCTTAACGTAACATCATCTAGCCAAATACAGACTGGCAAAATTCTCAGGTCACCAAATGAGAACTGAGGTCGCCAAACTTTGTTGGTAAAAGCAAAATATGAAATAAATGAGATAACCTGAAATACCTCCAATTTACTGAAGAAGAATTTGAGTTCAATTTCATACCGCTAATTTGTCTAAATCTAGATTCTGTGATAGAAGGCTGGGTTATAGCCACCTAAGTTAACCTTTTAACATTTTTTAATTATTGTAACAGGTGAAGTTCAGTCATTTGTCAGGAGTTTATCACCAACAAAGGCACACGGTTACATACTTGTCCACTGTGTTGCTAGGTTACGGGTGTCGTACCATAATTCAATTTCATTCTGTGTCAGTAAGCAGCAGCTGCCCTCCTACAATTAATGGGCCTAGGCAACTATTTTATGCAACAATCAGGTATGCTGTAGTAGTTAGCAATGCCGTCATGCACAACTCTTTCATGTAGGCTGCAGTTTTGAAATGATTTCCATTAGCTGGAAAATCAATTTCCAAGATGAAACATACTCAGTCTACTGAGATCATTACTTCTTATTCTGAAAGCCACACCCTTGAAATCAAAGCATGCAGATTTGCTGACGCTTTTCAGAAAAATTTACTGAGGTCTTGGAGCAACAGAAAGCAGAGAGAGTTGAGAGGGAGCGCGAGCGAATAGCAATGTTGAATGCTGACCCGTGTGATGCTGAAGTGCAGAAAAAGATTGCTGAACAGATCAGGTATTAACGGTTATTGAGACATCTGTTTGTTTCTGTTGGCATACTATACAAACTGCGCTCACAGGAATCTTGAATCAATTCTGAGTTTGCCTAGTTGATAAAGTCACAAATTAAATCTAAAATGTATGCTTTCATTCATCACGTGTTGCCGCCTCACTTTCAAACATTGTTCTGATCAAAGTTATTTGTAATGGGCTCAAGATTCTTCAGGAATTGGTACCCAAAGTTTATCACTCGACTAGTAGTCAGAAATTGTGCGTCAACAAGCATGCAGAAACAGTGATTCAAAACTGCTATCCAACTTGATCTTAATGTACTTGTAGACTGCAGAATGTTGAACAGAACATGGCCACAGCGATGGAGTATGTACCAGAAAGTTTCGGTCAAGTAGTCATGCTCTACATCGACTGTCTAGTCAATGGTCATCATGTAAAGGCATTTGTCGACTCCGGTTTGTAGCTGTCCTAGAGTAGCCCCTCCTGGTGTGCGTTAAACAAACTAAAGTAGATTAGTATTTTCTCATCTTACGTTTTCTTGGAAAAAGAACCATGTGCTGTAATTATGCAAGGCTCACCTGCATTTTTTGCTGGATACTTGACCAGTTATTTGTGCTGCTTCTGTTATTTTTGAATGTTCACTATGCTCATTATTGGAAGGCAGTATGTGTGTATTGTCCCACCTACTTCTGTTACTCACTGCTCTCTTACGTGTATCTTAGAAGTTAACATGTGTCTTTGTGACTTTACATCTTGGTAGTTAGTGTGTCTTTGTGGCTGTTCATATGGGAGTCTTGCTTTTATTGAACCGTTCCCTCTCATTTCCTGCATTTGAAAAAGTGAGCCAGTCAAAATTTTATAGTTTTTTCTTTTTGTAGTCAAGACAAGTGACTATGTTCATTCTGTATCTGGTTCATAAAGGGATATTAATTGTAAATGTAATCAGAAATAGGAACAGGGACAACAAACTGGATAATATTGTAGGAACAGTGATTGCTATAGTTAGTTTTAACTCTTCTGTAGGTGCCCAGATGACCATCATGAGCCAGGCCTGTGCTGAGAGGTGTAACATTATGAGACTCGTAGACACAAGGTGGGCTGGAGTAGCTAAAGGTGTGGGCACTCAAAAGATTATTGGAAGAGTCCATTTAGGTGAGTCAGCTGGAGAGTGTGTAGTCTAGAGGTCAGGTTGGGCTAAGTTTTGTGCATCAGTAACACCTAGTGGTCATGATGGGACTAACTATGACTTAGCAGCGACACCTGGAGGTCATGTTGAGGCTAATTGTGATGTACCAGTGAAACCTAGAGGTCATGTTGGGGCTAATTGTGATGCAGCATCGACACCTAGAGGTCATGTTGGGGGCTAATTGTGATGTAGCAGCGACACCTAGAGGTCATGTTGAGGGCTAATTGTGATGTAGCAGCGACATCTAGAGGTCATGTTGAGGGCTAATTGTGATGCAGCATCGACACCTACAGGTCATGTTGGGGGCTAATTGTGATGTAGCAGCGACACCTCCTCACCAGTTTTTACTGCCTGAAAGAGATGTCATAGCTTGTCATGTGTCAATTTGATGAAATCAATAGTTTTCTGCTATGGATACTTCTCTCCATATCCTGAATGTTTGAGAGAGATTCATGGCATATTTTTGGAGATGTTCTTTAATTATTTCTTGAAAACAAGATTGCATGTCCAGTCAAGTATCAACTGCTCAAAGATCTTGAAATCTTTAGGGAAAACAACATAATAAACTGCACTTTCCAACTATGACTGAGTATTTGATTTTGCATTCCCTTTCACTTTATATGTTGAGTATGTAAACTGGCTATATACACCTCTTAGTAAGTGATTGTGGTATTTCCAGGTCAGATACAGATTGGTAATGATTACCTGCAGTCTTCATTCTCCATACTTGAAGAACAACCCATGGACATGTTGCTAGGCTTGGACATGCTAAAAAGACACCAGGTATGTTGGTAAAAGGGTAATTTTTTAAGGTGACATTGTACAAACTTTCAAAAAATGTTATAGAACTTCAGACTAAGAGAAAACAAGTATGAGATGGTATATTGATTCGCTGAGAAGTAAGCTAATAATCACTTATGTGATTTTGAACCTCAATATTTGATCTGATGGTTTATTTGTAAGTTAATAATAGAAGTCGAATGAAAAATTCCATGGTCATATTTGACCTGTTGACCTGTAGCAAGGATGTCAACGAAATGAACATGTACACTCCTGTTAAATGCATGATAACATGAACATGTGCACTCCTGTTCAATACACGAATCTATGAACATGGCTTGTACTTTTGTTCAATACATGAATCTATGAACATGTGTACTCCTGTTCAATACATGAAGCTATGAACATNAGAAGTCGAATGAAAAATTCCATGGTCATATTTGACCTGTTGACCTGTAGCAAGGATGTCAACGAAATGAACATGTGCACTCCTGTTCAATACACGAATGTATGAACATGGCTTGTACTTTTGTTTAATACATGAATCTATGAACATGTGTACTCCTGTTCAATACATGAAGCTATGAACATGTGCACTCCTGTTCAATACATGAATCTATGAACATGTGCACTCCTGTTCAATACAAGAATCTATGAACATGTGTACTCCTGTTCAATACACGAATCTATGAACATTGTGTACTTTTGTTCAATACATGAATATATGAACATGTATACTCCTGTTCAATACATGAATCTATGAACATGTGTACTCCTGTTCAATACATGAAGCTATGAACAAAATGTACTCCTGTTCAATACATGAAGCTATGACCATGTGCACTCCTGTGCAATACATGAATCTATGTCCAAACTGTACTCCTGTTCAATACATGAAGCTTTGAACATGTGCACTCCTGTTCAATACATGAATCTATGAACAAACTGTACTCCTGTTCAATACATGAATCTATGAACTAACTGTACTCCTGTTCAATACATGAATCTATGAACATGTGCACTCCTGTTCATTACATGATAGTATAAACATGTACATTCATGGTCACTGCATGATAACAGTCGTGGTGAACTTAAAGTAACCTCATGGTGGAGATAATAGAACTTTTGATGAATGACTGAAACAGCATTATGGCCAGCAAACACAATATTATTTCTATTTTATATTCTAGTTGGTGTGTAATAGTTGTTATTTCTTAGATCACTGTCTAGCCAACTGTTGATTTC
>NMRA01001728.1:0-10860 GCA_002633005.1 Phoronis australis
TACGCATAATTTTTTCTATCATCACAATGGTACTGGTATGTTTTTACCTTCAACAATAAGTATTTTGTTGATCATAATTTGTTAACTTGGAAGCTCATAACCTAAACATGTGTATATTATGTAAGTTGAGGTATTTATATATTTTGATGGGCAGCATTTACAGATGTGTATTTTTTAACAGATCTCACTTTGTCCCTAGGTCCTCAGTATTATTTTTTATAAACTAGAGTATTGTACAGTCATGTTTATTTTCTGGGTGAAGTTGTTTCCTTTTTCCTATTATATCTATTTGTATGCATGTTTTAAAAATAAAAACTTGTGTGATTAGATATATTGCTTATCTTTCATATTACTTCATTTATTGTAAAATAATTGCAATGGAAGTGCAACCAACCTATTGGGATGTAACGTTTCTACAAAATTCGTTCTCAGCCAATGTAACTACCATATAACAGGTTTCTGGTTCCTCCATATTAAAATCCAGGTCAAAAAGAAGGTCACAAGTAGTCCTATTCAGTTGGAGAATTTTATGATGCCATCTTAACTGAGGCAGGCCAGCCAGCTGGCTCTCTATTGTGTTGGCAGGGAATGGGGTAATTGAAACTTGCGCTTCAGTTAACAATTCTAATTGGGGTTTGGCTTGAATTTTCAGCAGGGATAGATTCGTCATGTACTTGGACTTTGCTGACAAGTGTGTATGCCCTAAACCGGTAAGCAATGGTTGCCTCTCTTCAAGAAATATCTGATACCTCTATAGCTTTTTAGTTGTCTCTCGTCAAGAAATATGCCTTCTTGAGTAGCTAACAGTATATATACTCAAACAGAATAAAGGTGGGCGAGTTAGATCAAAATATAAAACCCACAAACTTACTCCAAATGCTACTCATAGTTCCAAAACAACTGTCGGAACAATGTCATAGAATTCCAACTATGAAATTACAATTTTGCCAAATATGGTCACAGACAGACAAACCTTTAAGTAATTTCTGATGAATAACAACAAGACTATATTGTTGATAGAAATGGCTCACCCCAAAGTTGACCAATTCCGGTGAATTAAAAAGTTACAGAACTCTACTAGCATAACATAAACACATGGTCAAAGACAAATATGCTGATTCTTCATTTCCTATGCACTCACAGAAGGCAATAAATTTCAGTACACAACTAATACCTTTAATTAATTGCACAACAACCACCACGTACTTTGTTACGTTCGTTTATTAGTTTAGTTTTTGTGGAAGTCGCTAGGTGGCGCACCACGTTGTGCGCAGGCGTAGCTCGCCCTTCCTGGCCCGGACATTTTGTAAAAAGGTCACGTTTTTTGTTTCGCTCCTATAGGATATATTTGTCAATCACAACCTCGTGACAATATAGTAGCCAAGAAAGAGAACCGGTTTATTTTTTGTCTTGTGCACTGCCATTCCTTATATCACTGACAAATGCCTTGAGAGGGGCTACGTTCGGGGCCTGGAGAGCCGGCAACTCAGGAAGAAGTTATGGATGAAGAAGCCGTACAACAACAAACTAGTCAAACCATCACAAGTGACATAGTAAGAGAACTTTCGAAGCAAAAAGATAAAAATATCGCCTTTTATTGGTGACCCACTAACTTATAGAAGATTTCTGAGACAGTTTAATCACTGTATCGAGTCAAATACTGATAACTTTGATGAACAGTTAAATTATTTGGAACAGTATACACTTGGTGAGCCTTTGAAAATTGTTCATGGCTACGGTGCTCTGTCGAGTAGCAAGTTAGCTGTGGATTCTATTTTCCGTGAATTTGAAGATCGTTATAATCAAAAATCCATTATTGCCAATGCCTACATCAAAAAGGCATTAGGTTGGCCCATCGTGAAAGCTGAACATCCAAAGAGTTTGGATGAGTTTGGACTCTTTCTTCTGGAATGTGGTCTTGCAGTGGAAGAAATTGGTAGCATCAGCATTCTAGACTATCCTGACAATATTCGCCAGCTTGTGTCTAATCCCCTTCAGCTTACAAGAACGTTGGAGATCTAGAGTCTATGACATCAAGGAAAAGGACGAGGTGGTTACGTTTAGTGATTTTGTGGCGTTTGTAAAGAAGGAAGCCAAAAAGTCCAACGATCCAGACTATGGAAAACCATCATATCAGAAATGACAACACGATATACAAAACCTAGTATGACTAACAAACAATTGAAACACAAGTCATTAGCTACCTCTATTGAAGAACATGGCAAGCGTTTTTTGTGTGGCTCTTGTAGCCATGAGCTGTGTATCATCCACGTAAACAGAAACTTAGAGTAGTATTTGATTGTGCTGCAAGATTCAGTAGTGTTTCATTGAATGATCTACTTCTCTCTGGTCCCAATTTGACAAGTAGTCTGCTAGATGTTCTACTTAGATTTCGCCAAGAGCCCTATGCCATCACAAGTGATGTTGAGTCTATGTTCCATCAGGCTGTGGTCCTGCCCAAAGATAGAGATTGTTTGCGGTTCTATTGGTTTCCCGATGGTGATCTGCAGCGAAACCCCGAGATGTACAGAATGACCGTCCATGCTTTTGGTGCATCTTCGTCCCCTGCTTGTGCCAGTTTTGCCTTTCAGCAGACAGCGATTGACTTTAGTAGTGAAGTTTGTAGCACGATTTCCCATAATTTCTATGTAGATGACGGTCTAAAAGCAGTTCCCACTGAAAGTGTTGGTTTAGACAGAGTGAAACAGTTGTCTAGTTTGTGTAGTCTTGGAGGTTTCCATCTCACTAAGTGGTCTAGTAACAGTAGAGCCATAATTGAAGATGAGAGGTCAAAGGAGCTTCAAGATTTTCAACTCGACTTAGACAAGACCAATCAAGCGATCCCTTCTGAAAGAACCCTTGGGGTATTTTGGCACCCAAAGAAAGATACATTTGGTTTCAACCTTAGTTTAGCCGAGAAACCAGCAACAAGACGAGGTATTCTGTCAACAGTTTATTCAATCTATGATCCATTAGGTTTAGCAGCGCCCATGGTTTTGCCTGCTAAAATCCTTCTCCAGGCTCTTTTGAAGCAGAATGTTGATTGGGATGACAAGATTGCCGAGCCAGACAATGTTATTTGGCAAGATTGGTTGAAGACTATTCCTGTAATTCAACAGACTGAAATTCCAAGGAGCCTCAAGCCAAAGGATGTTGATGTAAAAGCATGGCAACTACATGCTTTTAGTGACGCCAGCGAAGTTGGTTATGGTGTCACAGTCTACAGTAGATTAGAAGACTCCAATGGTCAAGTTTTTTGTAGTCTTGTTATGGGTAAGGTTCGAGTAGCACCAAACAAGAAAATGACCATCCCAAGATTAGAGCTAAAAGCCGCTACCCTAGCCGTTAAAATTGTCAATTTGATTTTGAAAGACGTTGACATCAAATTCGATGCCACTTATTTCTGGACAGACAGTACATCTGTACTTAGTACATCCAGAACACTACTGCAAGATTTAGAACCTTTGTCGCCAATAGACTGGTTGTGATTTTAGAAGGTTCTACCCCTCAACAATGGAACTACGTCAGCACCAAGGAAAACCGGGCTGATGCAGCATCAAGAGGTATCCTGTGCAGAGACGAGAAGTCAGTTGAACAGTGGTTACATGGTCCGGAATTCCTTCACAGCTGTGAATTCGGATGGCCAAAAGTTTCCATCACTCTAGACCTTAGCCAAGACGACCCTGAAGTGAAAGTAGTAGCCAGTACAGTAGTCAAGGTTTTGCAGCCCCTTGATTTTTGTGAAGATTTCCAAAATCTCATTGAAAGGTTTTCAAGCTGGGGAAAACTTCTCCGAGTGTCTGCATATATTTTGCGTGCCAAGAATCTCTTCAAGCAGTTGCTAACAAAATAGCAGCCTTCGACTAGAAGTAGTAAAGTCGCGTTGTCGTTACGTGCCGCCGAGATGTTCATCATCAAATATGTTCAGAGAAAATACTTGTTGACCGGGAAACCTATGAAAGCCAGTGTTCAGAAGTTAGATCCCTTCTTAGATGACCAAGGTGTGCTAAGAGTAGGTGGCAGATTGGTTTGTGCAAGTTTACCTGATGATACCAAACATCCCATTGTTATTCCTGGTGACAATCCCGTCATGTCCCTTCTAGTTCAAGACATGCACAGAAGATTAGGCCATGCTGGAAGAAACATAGTGCTTACCAAGCTTCGTGAAAGATTTTGGATTATGAAACCAAGCAAGACTGTGAAGAAGATTATGTCAAGATGTGTTCATTGTAGAAGATACCTCGGAAGACTGGGAGAGCAACAAATGGCCGACTTACCTCTTCAAAGAGTCACTGGTGATCACAAACCATTCACCAACTGTGGAGTCGACTACTTTGGTCCTCTTGAAATCAAGCGAGGTCGATCTGTTTACAAGCGTTACGGGGTTCTATGGACTTGTTTTGAATCTCGTGCCTGTCATTTGGAGCTAGCAAACTCATTAGATCTTGACTCATGTATTAATGCTATTAGAAGATTTATTTCCAGGAGAGGTCCTGTCAACTGGATGAAGTCAGATAATGGGACAAACTTAGTGGGTGCAGACAGAGAGTTGCGAGCAGCCATCAGAGAATGGAATGAAGACAGACTTCACGCTGAGTTGCAACAAGAAGACATACAGTGGGAATTCAACACCCCTACTGCAAGTCACCATGGTGGGCTGTGGGAACAGCAGATAAGGTCAGTCCGTAAAATTTTGTATGGTTTAACCAAAGAGCAGTCAAAAATTGTTTTGCGAAGTGGAGTCCATTCTTAATAGTAGACCACTTACAGTTTTGTCATCTGATCCCAGAGATCCAGTACCCTTGACTCCTAATCATATTTTGATGTCTACATCTCAGTCTGGAGAACAGTTTGCACCAGGCATGTTTGTGCAAAATGACATGTACGTGAAACGCCGTTGGAGACAAGTTCAGTATTTGAGCAACATATTTTGGTCAAGGTGGAAGAAAGAATATGTCCTGTGTCTTCAAGAAAAGCAGAAATGGCTCAATCAAAGGAGAAATTAGAAAATTGGTGATATAGTGCTTGTGTTTGATACAATCGTCACCACATCCTCATTTCTGATCCGTATTATCTCAGGAACATAGAGCTGAGAACCATCGTTGGCGTGGATACAGTTTTCCGTTCCCCATAATTAAGCTTCAAGCGCCTTACCAAAAAATCGAGTGTCAACGTTTGCAAAAGGTCCACCTTTCTAAAAATTCGAACTACTCCCCGCGCAATGCTGGCTACGGGCCTGCGCTGCCCAGAAACAAACCAGGGTTACATATACTGCAGTCGCATCATCCGCATTTGGTTTGTGAACAGTTAAACAAGAAGACCTAAAGCACCAATGCATATTGCTAATAATCAGTCAAGGCATGTTACACAACAAATATTTAATTACATTTTCCATCTGGTAAGTCTGGTAAGCCGATTGTGTTCAGAGTCAGAAACATCACTGTTTATGTTTTGAGGCCTTGTTTGAATTTCTTGTCAGCATTAACAATCCTGAAACAGTTGCTGGCAGCCGACTGTATAAATTCTAGGACTTCAGACGCCAAAGATTTTGTTGTCTTTCTCATATTTCTAAAATTTTTGACAAGTTCAAAACAATAATTTTTTCGCTGTCTGAAATTCAGGAATTTTTACCATATGTCTTTATGAGGAAGAATAGCGTCGTATTATAAGTATAAACAGCCTGAGAAGGTTTAAGAGCGTAAATGTCACACTTGTTACCTTAATGTCCTAGACACAGTAATTGTCCACTTTGTTATTCAGATGGAACTTGAGAGACTGGAACTGCCTGTGTGTTAGGGGCATTTTTGTGCTGACGGCCATTTCCACAGCTGACTTAATCTCCAAGATGTTACCACGCAGATCTTTTTGATGTGACATCACATTGTACATAGCATCAACAAATGGTGTGGGATGCAACTCT
This sequence comes from Phoronis australis, assembly GCA_002633005.1. Taxonomy (NCBI): domain Eukaryota; kingdom Metazoa; phylum Phoronida; family Phoronidae; genus Phoronis; species Phoronis australis. The sequence goes on from NMRA01001728.1 coordinate 5,921, forward strand.
CTCTACATATTCTGAAAAAGACATTCTATTTATAAAACAAAAGCAAGACCAACAAACCTGGACAACATGTTACAAGGAGGTTTTACAAACAATAATTTTTATCTCAATGCTAAAACCTGGACAACATGTTACAAGGTTTTACAAACAATTATTTTTATCTCAATGCCATCTTCATGCCATGAATAATATGCTTACACAAAAGTCTACATCTCAGTCTTGAGAACAGTTTGCACCAGGCATGTTTGTGAAAAACGACATGTATGTGAAACGCCGTTGGAGACAAGTTCAGTATTTGAGCGACATATTTTGGTCAAGGTGGAAGAAAGAATATGTCTTGTGTCTTCAAGAAAAGCAGAAATGGCTCAATCAAAGGAAATATTTGAAAATTGGTGGTACAGTGCTTGTGTTTGATAATTCACCAAGAAATGTGTCTCCCATGGGCAAAATTATTGGTGTCAAACCTGACAACAATGGCTTAGTACATATTGCTACAGTGCAAACACAAAATTCGCAGTATGAAAGACCAGTCACCAAATTGTGTTTATTGCTGGAAGCTGATTAATGGTGTTATTTTGTGTGTTGTGATAATTGGTATTAGGAGAAAATACCTGGAGAAGATAGTTATTTGGTATAATGCTAAAAAGTCTATTTGGCATTATAAGTTGTGATGGATCTGTTGATTATATTGTGATGGATCTGTGTGATTTATTGTGGTGATGGATCATTGATTTACTTGTGTTGCGCATATATCAACCTTTGAAGACAAGTCAAGATCAAAGAACGTTTGTATGGACTAGTGCGTAAAAACTGTTTTTCGTTCGCAGACATTACATGACTTTAATTTACGAACACTAGATTTTTGATCGTTTATTCCATATTTTTGGTGTGTGTTTACATTTTAGCGTGACTGTGTTCTTTAGAAACACTGTCTTGTGGTTTGCTAGGCCAAGTAGCCTTAGTTGACAGTGGGTATCAAGAATGCCATTTAGTAGTAAGTTTGTAAACAAAAGATGTAATTTAGTTAGTTGTATAATTACTTCGTAATTAAGGAATCTGAGTGTTACATTCGTTTATTACTTTAGTTTTTGTGGAAGTCGCTAGGTGTCGCACCAAGTTGTGCGCACGCGTACCTCCCCCTTCCTGGCCTGGACATTTTGTAAAAAGATCACGTTTTTTGTTTCGCTCCTATAGGATATATTTGTCAATCACAACCTCGTGACAATATAGTAGCCAGGAAAGAGAATTGGTTTATTTTTTGTCTTGTGCATTGCCATTCCTTTTAATTAATACTTCTAATACTACCGTACTCCTTCGGCCCACTCCCGAAATTTTCAATTTTTCATTTTTAAGCGCCCATGCTCTGCTTAACGCCCACCACCAATTTTTCATGATCAAGACTTTCTTAAAAGTGTCTGTGCTTCTGTGAAAGTTCGTCGCTGAAAACCAAGATTCCAAAACGTGCGCACATCACTTACCTTTTAGTGACAATCAATCAGTTTTAGCGATACCGAGACCTTGCCTTGCTATGGCGGTAAAATATGCAAAGGGCGTATTCTCAATGCACTTTACTGAAGGAGACACAATTATTTGCTTTGGCTCACCCGCAGAACTCGTGTTAGCATTTACTGATCACTGAGACAGCGCTTATCAAATACATTTCATTGCCAGGGAAGAACCAGCAAAGCAGTACTTGACAGGAATTTCAAGTCCGTGGCCTACCTCTCTGTGATTCCCCGTGAGTGCCGTGACAGTAAACCATCCTTAGCAACACGAGCACACTGACATAATTTTGGACGCATTGTTTTGAATACACGCAGACAGGAATCATTGTGTCCAGCCAACTTGTCTCACTGTTCCCTGCCTTGAACGCATCTTTTAAATGACTCACTCCCACACCAAAATGGAAGCACCCAACCAAAAGCAACAGCGCAAGAAATCAACTTGTCATTAAGCGCAAGTCGAAGACTCTATCCACATCCATGTTTTCAAAAACTTATTTTTTTGAACTCTTGATTTGCCTGGTGTCTTTTTACATGTGTTTTTGCTTCATTATTTTTGCAGCCAACCTAGCATCCCTATTGCCTAATAGAGGTATGGTGGGATTGTTGAGCAGGTGCTTTGAACAAGAGGTTCAATTCAGAAAGAAATATACAATGTATATAAAATGTTTCATTTTTCAAACTAGGTTCAAAGCATTTTAATGTTTTTAAAAGAACTGAGACCTGTCAATCATTAGCACAAGTTTTGGTTGCCAAAGTGTCTAGGGAACAAATCTACAAAATCAGGTGCTCCCCTTCTACATACGGGGTGCACTAGCGGAGTTTTGCTTGATCTGCCTTTTCTCTCAAGAAACTTGCCCTACTGAATGCACGCCTACCTGTAGGAATACCTTAGTTCTAAAAGATGACGAGCAGTGACCGAAGTATTTAAAAAACTCAATCACGCTCGGGATCACGGCGCCAATGTGGCGAGTTCGCTATTCCACTTCAGAGAGTCAAAGTTTGTTACTCCAATCCGCCGACGTATATTTGAACTGTTATTCTTGAAGTCTGACGTGAGTGTAGTTCCGTGAGGGTAAAATCGGTCCTACGTGCAGCAAGCACCCACTACTGACTTTTCAAAAATTTCGTTTTGAACTGCCCATGCTTGGCTTACCGCCCAGCCCGTTTTTTCAGATTCCCAATTTAAGCACCCTGAGCGATAACCCTGACAAATACAGTAATACTTCTCATGCAATTTCTCATGTACATAGCTAACCCAAGTTGTACTGTATCTGTATTATACCAATGATATAAATGTTAAATAAATGACATGTTCATCCTACATAAAATCCCCATCTAACACAAGTATTCAATGTTTCATCAAATGTCTAAAACATGAATTTAATTGTAATTTTTCTTAACTCTTAGCCATGGTTGCTCAAACCTCTCGTTTTCCCTGGCAAAATAACTTTCAACAACTTATAAATAAAAGCCTTTATTAGTTAATGTCAACGTCCAACAAAAATTCAAAGTGACAAATGAAAGACATGTGACATAATTTCTTCATATACAATTATCAAATCTTTATTGTTTATCAAGAAAAGTTTTTTATAAATGCATTAAATGAATGCAACTTGACGTTTTGTCTATGTAATAATTTTGTACCTGTCCAATAGATTTAAAGTTACAACCTTGAAATATGCATTAAACAAAACATTTGTTTACTAACCCTTCCTTGGGTGTGCTTCCAAAAGAGTGCACTCTTGTCTTCCAAGAGTTGAGTAGACTTTGACTTCGAATGTGACGGAACTTCCCTCGCAGTTGTCTGTGGCAACCACAGAGACATTTCTGAACAATATTATGTTGGCCTGAGAAGAAAAAAATAATGATTTAAAATTATTAATAAAAGGAGACATAAAAAACAAGGGAAGATAAGTTTTAAGTTCACATGAACTATAGACATTATCTTTTTGCCAAACAACTTAACGTGTCTAAATCTTTCAACCGCATGGGTGACACAATTTCTGAAAAATCAGTTACTTTTTGTTTTATTTTAAACTTTACAATTATAAACTGCATTCAGCTTTCGTAATCATGTTCAAGTTAGAATCTAATAAATAGTCATTGACGTAAATTTTTATAAATAGCAAAGTCAGCAGGGCTTCCTCATGCATGAGCACTGAGTTGACCTTGAGACAGCACAAATAGACAGCCTCACAGCAATTCTTGAGTTGAGATTCGTCTCCATTTGAATGAATGTGGATATGGAATTCGCCACCGTAGACAGGTCCCTTTAAGAAGTTGTTTGCAGGTCCTTCCAACTTTGAGTAAGTACATTTGATTGGTCAATCACAACCTTATTACCTTCATGGAATTTCGGCATTGTTTGGTTGACATGTGTTTGGTTGTAGGTATTGGTGTTTTGCAGACGATGCAATGTATAGGTGTATGGATTCCTACTTTGCACTACTTTGTGATTCGCCCATGTAATATCAAACAATTATTTTTTCGGTGTTATATTAACCAGTCGTGTCATAACACATTCCAGGTCATGTGAGACATAGTCTGGCTACAGGGAGGGTGGACGAAGACTGAGTGAAACCGCCAAAGGTGCCCCCAGTCCACTAACAAGCCTGATACAATTTTGTAAAAAGTTTTTAGTTATGTTGCTTATTTTTATGAAGATATTTTATCTTAGTTTTTGTTCACTCATATTTTGTAAGTACTTTTTACCTTAGTTCTTTCCTATTGATAAAGTATTAAAGAACAAGAGCTTTTCTTATTTTTAGTCACAGCTGCACATGCAATATTCCTATGTTGGGCCTGTAAAGAAAACATTAATGGTCCAATAAGTACTGTACTGGCTCACCACTGCACTTTCATTGGCCTAATATGGGTCCAACAATGCATCGATACTGGGCCTTTATGGAGCTGAAACAGATTGTGCTGTATTGGCCCAATAATGGCCTGGTACTGGCCGTGTATAGCCACTCAGTACCGGCCTAGTACCAAACGGAACTGCAAAATGTTATTGGGCCAGTACTGGCCAACAAAATTGGGCCAATACAGAAGACAGTTCAGGAGCATTGTTGGCCCATTACCTGCATGTTTACTGGGTGATGGGCCAGTGGGGAACGTAACTGTCAATATCAGTTTGACAGTGGCAAACCAATGTCTGCATAGTCCAGCTCTCTTAATGTCTGCGCTTTTGTCTGATAAGTTCATGTAATCCAGCAATTATGTTGTAAACTGACTGACCCTAACCTTTATTTCAAAATACCATTTGCAAGCGACTTTCAACAAATGTTGTGAAGTAGATGCATTTTGTATGAAATTCGTTCACAAAAAACTTTGAATGGAGAAAAAATGATTGACTGTCAATGAAATGGGGCTATTCGGAGAATTCTCCTCGCGGTGTCGCTGCTGTACTAGTGGTGATTGAATTGCGCATGCGTGGCT
>NMRA01000173.1:0-18029 GCA_002633005.1 Phoronis australis
AGGGATGTAGACCTCTGACACTAGTCAGCCTTTGTTCATGATGAACAATAAGTGGAATGTGTAATGAAAGCTTACTTTTCATTAACACTCTTCAAGGCAGTTTGACTTAGTTGTAATCAAAATAGTCAAATCAAGTAGAAGGTCAATCAATGATGTCAAGGCTAGTGTCTATGGTCACCATAATAGACAGTTGCTTTTGGGGTGTTAAAGAGTTTATGAATGGTCTTGTGGAGATTCTTTTCATGTGTTCCTCAAATGAAAGAAATGTATCTGTAGCAGTTGCTCACTTTGAGCACGAGTTTCTACTTGTGGAAATAATCCACTTACTGCTGCATTTTATTCCTGTGTAGCTCTCAATGTTGAATTCTTAACGGAAGCGCTTAGGGGTTTAAAAGCTTCTATTTCCTTGAAACTTTGATGAAGGAACACGCAACTCAAGTCACAAGCATTGTGTACATGGGAGAACCACAATGAACTGTCACAGGCAGTGTGTACATGGGAGAACCACAATGAACTGTCACAGGCAGTGTGTACATGGGCCAACCACAATCAACTGTCACAGGCAGTGTGTACATGGGCCAGCGTTAGATTTTTCCTTCCGCCTTGTCAGAGATGAGGTGAGCACTAGCCGGTTTGAGAACATTACAAAATACAAGTATACGTCACTATACTACTACTAGTACTGTAGTAGTACTAGTACTAGTACTAGTACTACTACTAGTAGACTAGTAGTACTGTAGGGAGGTGACAAACGCTTATCTTATCGCTGATTGGTTCTTACGTAATGGCTGTCACCACTTAAGTAGCCCTGGGCTTGTCTTGTAATTCCCTGCAGTGCGATTGGCGCAGCAAGACGGCACCGTCTTGCGACTTAGTTAGTAATCTAGGGGTAGAGGTCCATATAATTGAACGATCTGATCTGATCTCCATGAATGGTCATATCATAGATGAGTGGAGCACATACGAGTACTGTCTGTGGACAATTATGACACACAGGATGGAGGATTTCGGGTTGACCAGTGGGCACAATTCATGGCATTAATATAGCACAGATGCATTAATAATGATACGAAGCTCAAAGCAAGTCACTGGTCCATCCACAGCATCACAGATTTAAAATCCAGGACATCATTTTTGAGTTACAACACATATTGTCAGCATACATTAACACGGCACACCTACACTAGGGTGAGCAAACCAATATGGCGGAAATTCAGCAAGAGCGAAATTTTGCCATTTTTCATGATTTTCACAAGCTCATATCTATTAGCATACTAAGTGGTGGAAAATGAAAAGTATGCCACTGAAATATTCAATTTTTCTTCTTTCTATTGATATCCATTACAAAATATTTGGTCACTTATGAGTATTTTTAAAAATTGAAGTAAAGCAAGCACCTCACACATTTTTCACTCACGGGTAAATTCTTGTGACTTTCAGTAGGGGTCAAACTTTCAGCTGTTAAATGGCCGTTACTGAACCGATTTTAATGATATTTATATCAAACTGTTTGCTACAAAATTCTGCTTTCAACCCTGAGTGTACACTTTTTATTTTTTCACAAAAATATGAGAATATCTACTTTTTTTAATTTACTGCCTCGCCACTCCCTCACCTGGAAAAATCCTAAAAGTGTACACTCAATGTCATAATCACTTATCATGTCCTAATCCATTCCTGATCAAATTTTTTTCACTTTATCTCACCATTTCCATTTAGGAACACTTCTAAAAAGGTAACTTCAGTCATTTTTCAAGAACCATGTTGACCTTTGCAGGGTTCAAACTAAACTCGAACCTGATTGGTCAAATGTATTCAACAGAACCAGTCAAAACTTCTCTAAATTACAAAAAGTGGCCCAAACCTGGTAAAATATTTTCATTAAAATACTATAGAATACTTTTAAAATTTAATTTACTTCAATTTTGGGGATAGAGTCATTTTTTTCTATTTTCTTCAAAAATATCTTCTGTTACACTTTTACTACCTCGTGGGGGCACTGTGATCAGTTTCATTTTTAAAAAATTACATATTTCACCTAAATAAATGTTCAGTCATCGCTGCAGTGCATCAAAACATTTTAGTATAGAAATATGCTCTTTTTGGATAGTCACCAACACAACACCTCTCAGTTTCTATATGATTTGATAGGAATGAAATTGATTTAAAATTCGTTGAAATTTTAGGGTCCTATTTAATTTTGTTTAATTAAAAATGCATATTATCATTTTTTGTCATTTGGAGTGCAACTTAAGATTGTGAAAACATTGATCTTACTTGGGAAAAAGATTAATTTACATAACCTCACAGGTTTTTAAATAAATAACGAAATACTCTTAAAAAGACTAGTTTTCTGGTTTTTGTTCATTTTGAATTCATTTGCTATGCAAATTTCATTTTTTAGAATTATTTCAAAATCTTTTGGCGCAAAAGAAACATGTTCACTAAACCATAGTAATTCTTGAAATGTTTTGTCGTTTTCAAGGTAATAAGTTGCTCTCTTTTTAAAACATCACTTGTTCAACTTAGCTTCAGGGGCAAAAATGTCCTGTCACAAGTCGAAAAAAAACGATGGTGAATTTTTCAATTTTTGTTGTTCTTGTTCGAGCAAAATATAATAATTTGTGGTTTGGTGTCTATGCCATGTTGTTCACCTACTTGCAAAGGACTCTCCATCTTGTTTAAAGAACACTGTGAGCTATGGATTCCCAAATATAGTTGTCTAAACTTGCCATTTTCTGTGGCCTGAAATTTCTGGGTGCCGTTTGCTGAAAAAAGGCCATTTTTGAGGCTCTAAAATTCAAATAACTCGAGAACCACCGAACCGATTTGAAAAATTCAAAAAGTTGTATAAACGGCATGTCTAAAGCTATCATTTAACACTCTTTTCAAGTGTTTCTGATGAAATTTGTATTTGGGTTTGCTCACCCTACCTACACTCGTCACAATATAGAGCATTAACGAGGGTACGGAGTCAATCCACAGCACTATTATTTTTGATATCCATGGGCTCGCTAGGGATTGTCACAGTGAATAATGTACCAGATACATTGTGTGATGTGCATTGTCAATTTGACGCAGGACTGTACACACAGAATGGCGACGCGCAATATAGGTTAGGGCCATCATTAGTAACAATCCAAGGAAATGCGATGATAATTAAACATGGATTTGAGTTGTAGAGACTAGTAGTGCTGAAATATTTGTCCAGGAGTCGGTATCTCATGTGTCCAAGATACCGTTGCACCACAGTGTCCATCAGTATCGCGAGTAAGTATTATGTAGACAGCTGCCTTTTAGAAGCAGTTAGTTTAACTGTTAACTATGGGGCGTAAAGTTAAGATTTGAAGTCTGTGGCCCTGGAGCATGGTTAATATATATACTATGGAAATTATGGTCACAAATATTCTCGAGACATCCATTAAACACATGAAGCACATCCAAATCAATTTGGTCCAATACTTTGTGGTGGTGTTGACATTGGGTGCAGCTGTTATTAGGGGGTATGCCATAGAGCATGAACAATGTACAGTGAAGGATTTGCATTATGCTGGTCTAGTGGTTCAGTGAATAGTGAGGAGACTGCAAAATCCTAGATCACTTCTAATGTAGATTGTAGATCAATTCCTTGCTGATAGTCTCTGCCTTGGTGATTTGTTCCCGAGACGGGCAAATATTGTTCATTACTGCGGTTGCATCTAAGACAAGGTTGGTAGTCAGGAGGGGGATTCAGTCGACTGTACTGTTGGGAAGTAAGGACCATCTTGAGCTTCTTGAGATATCTTTCACGATGAGGTTGAAGTTTCGTGCAGGTGTAAATGAAGTGGTGTCTTGTCTCGTCCTCTTCGCCACAGAGAGGGCATGTTGCGTTAACAGCATATTGGTTGAATACAGCTCTGTTGGATTGAAGAATGTAAGTACCGGTCAGTAGCCTGGCCTTGATTGCCACTCTCTGTATGTCAAACTGCGAGGCTTGGACAGAAGACCAGACGCAATGAGCAGAACCAAGGAAGAGTGCGTCAATGTTGATGTACTTCAGTGAGCTATAACCATATGCTTCTGCCTTGGGCTTTTGCTCCCAGTAGCACGTGACTGCTGACTTGACAATAGTCTTCCACTGATACTTTCCTGGAGGATTGAATACAGCGTCAAATGCTGAGGGGAGGTCATACAATATGAGCAGTCTTCGCACCTGGCTAAACCAGCTGTTTTCCAATAGGTCATGCATTATTATCTGCTGCATAGCAATATTCTGGAGCACCGTATCATTGCGTAGCATAATCCCAAATAACGTCAATAGCCGTTTGTGTACTACACCGATGATAGGTAATACACCAACCAACAGATAAACAATGCACGTGGGCATTCACATTGGTAGGAACTGAAGTTCAACAACATCCATGTTACAACCAACAAAGAGTGCTATGTACTGTCTATTGATGAATTACCAGGTGGCACTGCACACGACTATGCTGGTCATATATCAGAAAGCATAGGACCGACTTTGAATCAGTTGTTGCTATCACAGAACTTCATGTCTTGGGATTGGTGGGGAAGCTGTTGTCAGGACCCTGGATGGGAAAGTTTTACCAGTCAGCTGCAAGTAACATCACTCGTATTGATGCATTTGACCTAGAGGCTGGAGTGATTGAGAAAATGAAAACAGCTGCAGCAAGACCACTTGGCGTCCTGAGCGCTACTTGTGACTTCTTCGGTGATGACCTGGGCGTAGATGCATGTTTGAACTGTTTGCAGCAGAACCCCAGTGAGCCTCAGTTGTTTGCAGCTATGATGACCAAGTGCCTTACTGCCTGTGCAGCTGTGATGACCAAGTGCCTTACTGCCTCTGTAGCTGTGATGACCAAGTGCTTTACTGCCTCTGCAGCTATGATGACCAAGTGCCTTACTGCCTCTGCAGCTATGATGACCAAGTGCCTTACTGCCTCTGTAGCTGTGTAACAATGTCAGTACAGGTGATACTTTGTGACAAACATCACGGAACAGCTGAGGATAGAAACAGAAACAGCACGGTTACATAACATGGACTGCGAAGAAATCATTGGAATGGTGAGTGCTGCTATGTCCAAATCCCCTGGTGTTACCATCGGTTATTTGATAGCGAAAATTTGTTGACAAAAGAACAAGGTCACTCAGTTGTTAGACAACACGGAGAGCAAAAGGAAAGATGAAATAGTAAAGTTAGCAATAAAACTTGCAAGAAAGCAACGAGTGTTTAAGAAAACTGTTGCTACTGAAGTCAAGCTGCAATTGCCAAAACGGTTAGTATTCAAGGTGCAAAAGAAAATCACAAAAGAACACAAAAATATAGAAAGAACACTTAGAACGCCGAATCTGGACATGGTAAAGGCCTTTACAGAATTGACCAGTGAATCAGTACAGGCCGTCCAAAACATTCTTTGTTAAAAGGTTGTTGGACAGAAAATTTTCTACGTGTGGTACAACGAAGATTCTCACGTGAAGATCATCCACAATGGCCATATCAAGAACCTAAAAATGAAGAAAATGAGATTTTTATGTGATTAGTCATTGGACTGATGAGGAGTCACCAGAGGTGGCAGTGGAGTATGATGTGTCAAATGGCTGACGACTTCATCACAGGATTTAGTCTTTTGCTAATGTTGATAACCTTATAGAAGTCAGTGCATCTGCTATAAGTTTTTCTTCTTCGCCATGATGTATAACAAGATAAACGTTATTTTTGAAATTTGGTGTCGTTAATAAACTCGTTAGCGGCCATCTTTGTGGCCATGTTTTTAGGAGCCAGTCTTTCTGATTACAGTTGATGTAGGTAATCAAAATTAATCAAATGATTGATTAAGAACTTAAAATTGTTCATATTTGTGTTTTTTAACATCTTTTGTGTACAAAATGCCTATAATTCATTTTTAACAACATTAGTGGCAGCCATTTTAACAAGAACCTTTAATATATTGTAATTTGCATATTTTCTACTTGTAGCCCAAGCATTAAACTTTCATTTCGTACCACCTTCATCAATATTGGTGAATTATTTACAAAGTTATAATCATTTTACTGTGGAAAAACATTTTTTGGTCTCAGTGTTTTTTCCGTTTCAGTGGTAAACGAAGGGCAAATTTTGTGGATGGATTTCCGACACATAAATGCCAGTAACTTCACTAATAAATGGTGTAGAGTTGAAAATTGTATTGTTTTAAATGTCTCAAAAAGGTCTTTAAGTTGATACTAATATTGTATTTTTGTCAATTTAAATTTTTTGTGCACCTCCCTAGACTAGTAGTTACTACTAGTAGTACTAGTAGTAAGTAGTTGGTAGTAGCAGTAGTAGGTAGTACTAGCAGTAGTTGTAGGTAGTAGTAATACTAGTAGTACTACTACTAGTGGTAGTACTAGTAGTAGTTCTACTACTGCTACTACTAGTAGTAGTTCTACTACTGCTACTACTAGTAGTAGTACTAGTAGTAGTAGTAGTACTACTACTACTAGTAGTAGTACTAGTAGTAGTACTACTACTGCTACTACTAGTAGTAGCAGTAGCAGAAGCAGTAGTAGTGTTCCACGTGATTCAGGATTTGTGATTTAGGTATTAATATTGACCGATCTCTGTAGATTACATACAAAGAGTATCCTTATCTGGGCAGCCCTGAATTGGACAATTGAAACAAGTGCTCTCACTTTAAAGTAAAACTTCAAAAGCGTTGTCACGTTTTAGTAAAATCCAAACGCATCATTTGAAAACTTCTGTGCCAGCATTCCTCAATGGCTCATCATCCTAATATTGTTAAATAGCTGTAGTCTGGAAAAAAGATGGCATTAGTAGACACTGAAAGTAAATACAGCAAAATTTGGCACCTGAAGTGTCTTTCTTCGGTAACTGGGAAGATGCTTCTATTCATCTTTTATTGAAAAAGTACTAAAAGCATGACGTATACAATTTTGGGTAAAAGTGGAGTAAACGGGTTCTTCGTCAAAATCATTACCGGGAACCAGTTTCACTAAATAATGGACATTGACGTTATTCTGTGAAAACTGGTTCTTGGCAGCTATTTTCAAGAGGGACCTGTTTACTCCACTTTTACCCAATTTTGTATTTGAAAATTGTTTTTACCAGATAATTTGGAAAAGAATTTGGTTGTAATGTTGATTCCCGGTCTCGTCCGAAATTTAATTAAAATTTTAAAAACAAAGTTTAAATTTACTGTACTAGACAGAAAAATATGAATTGAAAATTGACAATATTTTCATTTTAATCCATTTTTATCTGTTCATTTTTGGTTAAATCCGACGATGTTCACCAAATCCAGGGAAAGAGTGTCCGACTCTTTAGATTTTGGGAAAGAAAATTTGCACTTTGCAGTGAATACACAAGGTACATATTTTAATTTGCACTTTGCAGTGAATACACAAGGTACATATTTTAATTTCCCAGTGCTATGTGTATATGTCGTGTTATTGAGTTAATGGAGATTCATAAAAGCAACAGCACATTTTTGTCTCTGCTAATATTTTTATATTTTGTCTAGATAAGGGTAGTCTTCTTATAGTGGAAAAATCATGGCCCGGCCGACTCTTGAACCTTGGTTTCCAGAGTCGAAGCAAGGCGTCATAGATAGCTGTGCCACAAAGAGCTAAAATCTTAGATTTGACATGTAATTTATAAAATGGACTTCTAAATGAGTTGTCCTATTGATAATTTTTGTGAATTTTCTTTGTCTTGTAGGAAGTCAATATACTTCTAAGCCACTGCTGCAAATTGTTCAACGTAAAGCACGAACAGCTGTTAATCAAGTTTTGTCAAGTCATCAACAATTTATTGGCCCGCCAACNTACACAAGGTAGTGAATACACAAGGTAGTGAATACACAAGGTAGTGAATACACAAGGTAGTGAATACACAAGGTAGTGAATACACAAGGTAGTGAATACACAAGGTAGTGAATACACAAGGTATTTATTTTAATTTCCCAGTGCTATGCGTACATGTCGTGTTATTGAGTTAATGGAGATTCATAAAAGCAACTGCACATTTTTGTCTCTGCTAATATTTTTTTATTTTGTCTAGATAAGGGTAGTCGTCTTATAGTGGAAAAATCATGGCCCGGCCGACTCTTGAACCTTGGTTTCCAGAGTCAAAGCAAGGCGTCATAGATAGCTGTGCCACAAAGAGCTAAAATCTTAGATTTGACATGTAATTTATAAAATGGACTTCTAAATGAGTTGTCCTATTGATAATTTTTGTGAATTTTCTTTGTCTTGTAGGAAGTCAATATACTTCTAAGCCACTGCTGCAAATTGTTCAACGTAAAGCACGAACAGCTGTTAATCAAGTTTTGTCAAGTCATCAACAATTTATTGGCCCGCCAACAGGTATTAATTATTGTAGATTTGAAATAGAGATATAATGACTGTATATATAATACTGTTTGACATTTCCAACTACCATATTTGCCGTAATAACCGCCCAGGGTGCTTAGAAAAGTTTGTTCGCTTATTATAACCCAAGGCCGTTGAAACCCGGTCTCAGAAACGGGTTAAATCGGAAGCTAAGATTCATCATATTTACGCTCTGTGATGTGTCTGTAATCTATGAAAGACTTTCTACAAAACTGTGGTGCATTGCTATCAAACTTTGCTGCTAAATTACGATCATTTTACCCAAAATTGTGCTGAAATCTCTGGGCGAAAATTTGCCGACTGCCTGCCTCGCAGTCATCAATATGGCGACTTGAATGCTAGAATAAAAATACAGTTTCGACTCGAGCAAATTACTTGAAATCCTCCTTAAGTTTTCCAAGTAGGGTCCCTAAGATTTTTAAGTTCCCGTGGAGTTGGGATCACGGCAGGTTTAAGTACAAATCTGTGTTACATCGTGCCATCCACATGTATGATCGGCAACATGTGAAAAATGTCTGGACGAACACATATGTTGTCATTTTGAAGTTGTCTGTGTTTGTGAGTAAGCGAGCGCGTGCGTGTCACCAGAGTTCATTTGCCAGAGCAGATACCGTCTTTTGGCCAGAGCCAAGTAATCTAACGAGCTAGATGTGCATTTTATCTAAAGAAATTTGCACAAGCAGTAGGCCTCAACCATAGCATGTTTCATTCAGCACTTGCCAGTCTCATATGCTAAAAACGTTCGACATTTGTTTCGGTAAGGCCACATTAGCTGTGGTGTGGCTGGATGCGTACGTGACTCTGACAGTTATTTGTGGGTGTAAGGGTGTGTAAGCATTCACTGTCAGTCGTCATTTTATCGGATATTTGGCTTAAAAAACCAATTATGCTTAATCAAACAATCCATCTCAGAATTAGAAATTGTCGGAAATTAGTGCCAATATTCATTTCTTGCCAATACTATGCTCCCCGTTTCATGAATGGATAGTTCCCGACTAATGTCTTTGGTGACAGGTTCATGTATGTAGCGCGCGCTTCCTGGCCACGTGCTTTTAACACTCGCCAAGCTTTTTATTAGTCTTCGTTTTGCAGTTTTCACATGTAGGCCTACAAAGAAATTTGGATTCTTGTTGAAAGCGGGAAATATCTACAAAGCAATCACGTAGACAAGTACACTACTTCTGTTCTGAAAGGCCAGACCATTGGTCCTCGCAAGATCAGCAGGACTTTTGTGTTCGTTTTGAGGCATGACGGAAGTTTGAAGTGTATAGTCACGGCTAAATACCGACATAGCGGCGAGGCTCGTGGTCTACAAACTCTGCGCACAATGATTTTTTTCAGGACTGTCGGATATTATTGATAAATTGAAGACGTTACTGTAGAATTTTAGGACCTACACGTTCATGAACTGGGCGCTTATTTTAGCAAAGTCTGAAAATGCATGGGGGGGCGCTTATAGGGGCATGGGCAGTTATTACGGCGAATACGGTAAATATTTTGTTATTTCTGTCATGAAAAAGATTGAAGTTGTTTGAAAGTGCAGTATATCTCAAATTATACCAGAGTGCCTGACTACAACCTTTACCAAGTTAACAAACTAGCTGCTCAATGTTAGATTCATAGTCTCAAAAGAGTTTCTGATTAGAATGAGGCCGTCTTGGGTTCCAGCAGCTTGTTCATGTACATGTACCATAATGGCTGGTTTATACACCATTATGGGTTGTTAATTGATATGCTAAGCCAATGCTGTTTATACATATATTATCATTATCTAGAATTATCTAAATGTTGCTTACCCGAGCATCCTCAAATTGATAACTTTCATTATCTAGGTTAGGCTTAACGAGGCATCCTTAGATATAGTACTCTCGCACCTTCTGGCATCAGTAAAGACCTGCTCCTCATGGATGGTCGGGGAAATTCTTCATTCACTGGGCACTGTGCTTTATGAAAACGGTGGAAATGTGACCAAGGTTTGTAGAAACGTCATTGAAACCATTGGTGCTAGTCATGCATTAAATAGTGAGTGCTTATTGAATTATGAAGGAGTTATTGTTTTCACCACACGCTTGTTACCACAATGTTTCAGGAAGTTACACATGACGTGCACATGAAGTGCAATATTAATAATCTTAAGTGGAAAGCAGTGGGGTGTGGCATGACTGAGTTGCTTTATTAACTGCAATACAATAGCCATGGGGTAATGAGAGAGTGAAATAAGAACTACATGTATCCACCCTTGAGGAAAGGCTCTCATGAGATTTGGTTGATAAGGAAATACAAAATGAGTTATCAGCCTGTTTGTGGGTAAGCTTTAGTTACCACAATAATGTGTTTGAAGTGCTGGAAATAATAAATGTCATAATTATCTCCTGAATTTAGTTTTATGAAGATCTCCTGGGACAGCATGGAATTCTGATACAGTTGATTGATCTTGATGACGACCATGAGAGGGCAGCACTGAAGTGCATGGAGAACTTGTGTATGAAGTAAGAAAAATATTTGATAGACATTAATAACATTTGTTCTTGGCCAAAATATTAAGTCGACTCACAAATGTCTGAAAAAATCCACCATTCTTGAGTCATGATTTCCCAGTTCTCATGGCCCATATACACATCATTGTGTGTATCTACACGGCAGGTTTATCTACAAAGATTTCATCACTTGACAAGATGGTGTGGGTTTTAGTTTTGCTGTCTATGGCATTGTCTATCTTTTATTTATGTGTTAACATTGGAAAGCAGCTTTTGGAAGGTACGGTGTTTTCTCTATTAATTCGTACACTAGTGTACAAATTATTTTTCCCTTGAGAGCTTCGTAATATGCGAATTGATAGAGACAAAATTGGCCGTACGAACTATTAGAGAAGGGAGTCGAGTGTTCGAATTATTAGAGTTAAAGGTCGACGGTAACAACAAGTGCAACAACGGCCTCCGAGACGGTGGTTTAGCAATGTGAATTATAACAATTAGTGCAATGATGGCCTCTGAGATGGTGGTTTGGCAATGTGAATTATAACAACTAGTGCAATGACGGCCTCCGAGACGGTGGTTTGGCAATGTGAATTATAACAACAAGTAACAAATTATTTTCCCGGATGATGGATTTACTTCAAAATATAATACTTGAACTCTCATTGCCACTTTATTTTCTTCTCATGGTCGCAAACTTCAGGAACCACACTGCCTTCGGAACCTCCGCTTTTTGGGATGTTGTCTACCACACTGCAGTGCACTAGATAAAGCATGTCTTTGAAAAAATCAAGCCACAGAATTGTGACGGGTGGTTTTGCCTACACTCCCAATTCGATTTAGAAGGGAAGCTCTTGGATTTTCAACAATTCTCATACCTCACGGAAAGTGGTCAAATTCTCCTATTGTGATGAAATTCCCCGCCTTAGCTTTCTGGAGATGTATTTGCAGGGTTAATTTGCTGCCTACGTTATTACTGGGTATTTGTGTGTGATCTTGAAATAATAAAAAAATGCAAACCAGCAGATTTTACCAATGTCACTGGCAGTTGTTGTTGTGGAGTGCCCTGGAGCTTAACTGAAATTTCTCGAAACATATTAGAAGAGCAGTAGGCGCTTACCGTATTTCCTAAAAAAATCAAAGGTGTTATAGACGAATACTATACGTGAATGTTTGCGGTAATAAGAAACTAAATGACTGCAATAGCAAGAAATTCTATTACGATGCAATTTCTTGGGGCAAACTGCTCCACCTAGGCCTGTTTGTGTTGATATATAGTTTCCACCTATACCTATATAGCCACCCGGAATAATTTCAAGTTTGTTTCTACGCTGGTCAGCTTGAACCAGAACAAAATTCTTCGAGCCTGAAAAATCTACGTGGTCGACTGGCGACGTGGGGAAGGAAACTTGGCGCTAGTGGGAGGGGGTTGTGCGGAGAGGAGAATAAAAAATATTGCTAGAAGGTGGCTACGGGCCTGGAATATCGAGCCTAGAGCCACGCGGTTCTGGGGAACATTGGGGCCAAGGAATATCGCAAAGCAACGGGTCTTTTATAACCCCCGGGTGTCTAAGTTCAATGTCAAGTAAATTAACACCTGGGTCGCTGAAACTTATCTGGTACACAGTCGAGCAGGTGTGCATTCAGTAACACTAGGACCTACGCTAGGACACTAGCTAAAATCTAGCCAAAGTCACCGTGTTCTCATTTAAAATACACGGCAATATCTCGCGTCAAGAATCTCGCAAAGTCTTGCTTTTTAGCGAGGTCCTAGCGTTACTGAATGGGAGGCAGGTGTACTCATTTAGCATTGTCGCTATTCTCGTTTGATGGGCCACTTTGAAGTGGCGCGTGTGTGTTCCCACACTTGAATAGCTGGAGGGCATGTTACATTGACAGCAACACATGTGAGTGACAGATGACTCATACATATGCGCGTGCTCAGCCCCAGAAAGTATAGTAGGGCTGGAGAATTTGTTTGCTGTCTTGCCAGAAAAAGACGCATTTCCAAACGGCGAGATCGACCAGTACCGCAGTGAGTGTTGGGGATATTGTAATCAGGACAGCTTGCATGAAAAATAAATGTTTTTTTCATCACAAAGTTTGTCACTAGTGAATGAAACATCGCTGTGATGTTTTTAATTTATCACATATTGATGCCGCGGTTCGAATTTTTTGTTGACTTATCCAAAAATTTGCAAAAGTAGCCGAAAACACAAGCCAATGAAACGCGTCAAAGATCGGTGCTGAATTATCCAGAGACATTATCCCGTGTTCACGCAACACATTTACAACTTAATGAAGAGGGCCGAGTGTTTAAGTTGGTTTATGGAAACAACCAAATAACGGCCGGATTTGCACAAGTGCCAGGTATCTACTTGCCGCCAAAAGCTAGCCTAGGCTCGCGTTCTTGGGAATTTCCAGATTGCATGATGTGACTTGATACGAAATGACCAGTCTCAGCTCGCCGAGTTGATTACAACCATCACCGAACTAGCTTACTCGCTGAGTAGGCATCGCTGGTTAGAGCTAGTCACTAACTTACCGCAGCTACTGATTACCCGAATAATTGGCGATTTGTTTACAAGTTATTTTTACCGACAAAGATACGTATATGAACTCGACCACCCACTGTACGAGTTATTTTTTTCCCAAGAATCCCCACTGTATGGGTTCTTTAGACTCATCCCGAGTCAAAGTCTTAACATATTAAGCAAATACTTGCTGTTGAGTAATGCCCTTGCAGTAACTTTTGATTGACGACTGGCTCAGGTTTGCTTACCTCTGATTCTCATCGTTATTACGTTGCGTGTTTCACACAATGGCAACTGATTAGAAGTTAGCCGCGCCGGACATTCGAGATAAGACAGCCGCATTAAACCTTACGTTGACAATTCATTGGGTTGCGGAGTCTAGAACATAAACATTCCCAACCATAAAAACGCCTGAATTAATTAGTTTTTCAAGCATTTATTTCGCCAAACAACTCATTAATTGCTCTCTGAACTCAGAACTTTAATTACAGCTAATACGCACATAGTTCTACTCATGTCATGAGACCACTATGGCCATAAATTTAATCCTTGTGTTGTAAACTCCGCAATACGTGAAGATTGCACGTGCGCACTTCGCGCCATCAAACTGGAGCACTGTATAGTCATTTGCCGTCTGCGCAGTAGTCACCGGANGATGCGACTTGATACGAAATGACCAGTCTCAGCTCGCATTTCCAAATTTCAGTCGCGAATGACTGGCACCGAGTTGATTACAACCATCACCGAACTAGCTTACTCGCTGAGTGGACATTACTGGTTAGAGCTCAAGTCACTAACTTACCGCAGCTACCGATTACCCGAATAATTGGCGATTTGTTTACAAGTTATTTTTACCGACAAAGATACGTATATGAACTCGACCACCCACTGTACGAGTTATTTTTTTCCCAAGAACCCCCACTGTATGGGTTCTTTAGACTCATCCCGAGTCAAAGTCTTAACATATTAAGCAAATACTTGCTGTTGAGTAATGCCCTTGCAGTAACTTTTGATTGACGACTGGCTCAGGTTTGCTTACCTCCGATTCTCATCGTTATTACGTAGCGTGTTTCACACAATGGCAACTGATTAGAAGTTAGCCGCGCCGGACATTCGAGATAAGACGGCCGCACTAAACCTTACGTTGACAATTCATTGGGTTGCGGAGTCTAGAACATAAACATTCCCATCCATAAAAACACCTGAATTAATTAGTTTTTCAAGCATTTATTTCACCAAACAACTCATTAATTGCTCTCTGAACTCAGAACTTTAATTACAGCTAATACGCACATAGTTCTACTCATGTCATGAGACCACTATGGCCATAAATTTAATCCTTGTGTTGTAAACTCGGCAATACGTGAAGATTGCACGCGCGCACTTCGCGCCATCAAACTGGAGCACTGTATAGTCATTTGCCGTCTGCGCAGTAGTCACCGGAATCAGGGGGTGGCACGGTACTGTTACTCCACAATTTTGTAAATTTATTCGTGTAGTACTAATCTGAGGGTAACAGAACCTTGTTGAGAAAATCCGCTGTTATTGCAATTTTACTGCCATTTGGTGACACTGGAAAATCTTATCGCTATTTCCACATTTTCTATCACCAAAAATGGCGATCTGAGAAACGACTTTTGTTGCTCTAAGCTAGTGTTATGTAAATAACGATTCCCATCACCTGAATAGAATTGGCGCTTATGGATTTGTGTTCTTTTATAAGAATGAAAATTTCCATTTTACCGATCCAAAAAGCTTGTATGAATTATTTTTTCCGACGCAAATATGTGTACAAACTATTTTTCCCTCGGAGACAAATGGCCTGTTTCAAGAGTCCTGTACAAACTAATAGAGTGTACAAATTAATAGAGAAAACACCGTAAGCTACTTTGATGTCTAAGTGAAAGCTTTGTGAAGCATTCTGTCTGAATTCAGTTTGAAAATGTTTGATGTACTGTTTCCAATAAGAACCATTGTGTGCACAGGGTTGAACAATTTTCTGTCTTTTACTAACTCATGGGATGAATTTTCTTACAAGAATTACCAAAGCAGACTGTGATAATGCAATGTGAATTTGTGTGTTATCTATTATATAAAATGCATCGTTCACCCAAACTCCATCTTCGCCGCTCCACTACAGACTTTCCTTGCGCCCGTTTCGACACCGCCTTTGTCCTAGGTAGTGCACCGGGCCTCTGTTTAGACTCGAGGAGTTACATTTCTTTCTCGCGGGCCTTTTTTGTGGATGCGGAGGGGGGTGGCCAGTTTCGTACTGGCTTTGGTGACGTCAGTCCGTCAGCTCAACGGCCTGGGTGACGTCAGTTTGTCAGCTTAATTTCACTTCCTCTGACTTCCATCGCATTTATACTTCTTCGGGCCTGTCACCGCTAAAATTAGTGTCATTGCAACGAGGTGGCGAGCTGAGCTACCCTGGTTGTGTGAAGTTTCGGTGTGTAATGGAGCTCAAGACACAGCTACCCAGCTGTAAGTTGACAGTTTTTGTCTTCATACAGCTAGCTGGCTTTCTACCTCACTATGTACATTTATGATGTGACTTTTGTAAATCCATTGTATGCTGTACAATGGTAGTATTTTTAATGCTTCTTTAGTTTTCAATCTAAAGAATAGCTGGTTACTGTACATTATGTTATGACAGGGTCAAATATTCTGGAAAGGAAAAATATTTTTACTGCCTGGGGAAAGACTCCCACAGCCTCACACCCTGCCTAAAGCTGAAAAATTCTGATTAAAGCTTTAAAATAAAATGGTCTCTTCAAGAAGTCCCTGTCTCTTGCACTCTTGCAATGAACACTAATGTTCACTTGACGGTGTAGCTATTTCCCCTCGGCATTTCCCTTACATTGGCTGCTACCTGTGCTTAAGCACGGGTAATGGCTTGTTGCAATATATTTGATATTTGTTCATAATTTTATATATCATGTTTTTACTCGTTGGTATAATAGTGATTTCCATTAGCCCCTTGAGTAATTGATTGATTAATTGAAGCTCAATGCTGTAATGTCTTTCCAAGATCACATTTTTGTTTGAAGTGGTTGTATAACAAACAGTTGTAGACTGTGATAATAATTTGGTGAAAAATACTGATGATGGCATGCATTATCAGCTTTGTTTCATAATTACTATTGAAATATTATGAGTGTCATTCAATTTTATTTCTTGTAGAACGGTAGACAGTCAACAACAGCTAGCTGTTGAGTACATCAACAAATGTTACGTGCAATTTCTCTCCTCACTTCATAAAACCCGCCCTCCACAAACGGATCCTCTGGTTCACAGTCGAGTAAGCAAGCACTGGCATTTGGTAATACTGAATTGTGCTTTGTATGTCACAAACACAACATGATTAATGCAGTGACTGGTGATATAAACTGTAGACAGATTTTTTGTTTGCCATCTGGTTTGCTGAGTGAAAGAAAACATGTATTCTCTTCATTAAACAAAGTAATGGGGATATTTGATGACAGGCTCACATTGCATTGGAGGACATGCACTTGATACCTCATAGTTGAGACAGTGAACATCAGATATCCTAATGTACTTGTTACAAGTGGCAACAGGGGTCTGACTTGTTACAAGTGGCAACAGGGGTCTGGCTTGTTACAAGTGGCAACAGGCATCTGGCTTGTTACAAGTGGCAACAGGGGTCTGGCTTGTTACAAGTGGCAACAGGGGTCTGGCTTGTTACAAGTGGCAACAGGGGTCTGACTTGTTTCACAAACCTGGCATAATTCCATTTTAGAAACTGAAGAGTCTTGTTTAAAAGTGATTACGGCAAATCCCAGATATTCACAGCATTGATAAGTTCACAGTTTAATATTTTGAAAGTGGTGTGATTTCACCGTAACAGATGAAAACATTGTTGGTCACAAAATAGATCATTATGACATTTGACCGTTGTTTAATAATAGACTACTGAAATGTGAGCGCCTGTGTCACTTTGTGGTTGATATGTGTTCATATATGTCACTTTGTGGTTGATATGTGTTTATATGTGCCACTATGTGGTTGATATGTGTTCGTATGTGTCACTATGTGGTTGATATGTGTTCGTATGTGTCACTATGTGGTTGATATGTGTTCATATGTGTCACTATGTGGTTGATATGTGTTTATATGTGCCACTATGTGGTTGATATGTGTTTGTATGTGTCACTATGTGGTTGATATGTGTTCGTATGTGTCACTATGTGGTTGATATGTGTTCATATGTGTCACTATGTGGTTGATATGTGTTTATATGTGCCACTATGTGGTTGATATGTGTTTGTATGTGTCACTATGTGGTTGATATGTGTTCGTATGTGTCACTATGTGGTTGATATGTGTTCATATGTGTCACTATGTGGTTGATATGTGTTTATATGTGCCACTATGTGGTTGATATGTGTTTGTATGTGTCACTATGTGGTTGATATGTGTTCGTATGTGTCACTATGTGGTTGATATGTGTTCATATGTGTCACTATGTGGTTGATATGTGTTTATATGTGCCACTATGTGGTTGATATGTGTTTGTATGTGTCACTATGTGGTTGATATGTGTTCGTATGTGTCACTATGTGGTTGATATGTGTTCATATGTGTCACTATGTGGTTGATATGTGTT
>NMRA01000173.1:29191-40891 GCA_002633005.1 Phoronis australis
TACCGTCTGCTACGCAGGTGAACATGTTCAACGTCTGCGAAGTATAGTGAAATAATGAGCATAATTCGCAATAATCGGTCTCACCTGAGGCGCCATATTATGTAGCAAACTTTCTATGCAAGCGTTCGGAGTTTGACCACACTCTACATTTTAGAAACTATTTGTTAATTAGAGTGCGCAGAGTACGCACTTGGTGGCGATAAAGTTCTTTTCAAAGTGTTAGGCGATCCCAGTATGTGGCTTAGTACGTGTGGTGACTCAAATCATAAGGTAAGATTAACCGCCCAGGGCGGTTGCCGGTCGTAATAAGCGCCCATGTTCAGTTAACCGCCCCCCCCCCGATTTCTTGAAATTTCACGTTTAAGCGCCCATGTCTGGTTAACCGCCCACCCCCGATTTTTTGGGTTCGCCAATTTAACCGCCCAGGGCGTTAACCCGAACGATTACGGTATGTTAAGGGTTTATGGTCAAGGTAGCTTTGTTTCAATGGTGTTTAAATATACAGCTTTGGAACAATCTGGGTGAAAAATGAGCAAATTAAGAAGCAGATTCTTGCACACATTTGATTTTATTAAAAGTGAAAGTATTCCTTGAGTCAACGAATTTGGTTACCAGTGCTAAAAATGACATTAGTCCATTATTCTGACGTTAAGTTTGTGGAGCGATCATGTATGTCAAATGCGAAAATGCATTTTTTAGATGGGAAGGACTTGTTGAAGTTATTATGTTTGAACACAGCTATAAAACAACAAAAGCTGTTGTGTTTTTGAGATTTTATGAACAATTCCTGATGTTGCCATCTATATACCACTTAAATAGTCTGAAAATACTCTGCCATTCATTGAGTGAGATTCAGCTCTGCCAGCAGAGCATTTGACTACAATTATGGGTGTTCCAGGTTCTATTCTATGCTGAGGCTGATCTCAGAAAATCTTTTTTCTCAAAGATAATGACCCTTTAAAATTGAATAGATGCTATGATATTGGTTACCCTGATTTTCAAAAACTGTGTAATGAATATAGATTGTCACATGGCGAAGGCGTTATCCCCTGTAATCTAGAGCCCAAAGTGGATTTTTGCAAGCAAGGTGGTATGTGCTACCCAGCATCGTTGTCAACTAGGAGTCCATCTTCATCGTGGGTTTCGACCTTGTCATAGAACCCTCTCCGATGGTAGATCTCTGAAGGCTGATCAGACCTCCAGCCGGCACTGCGTTTGCCATCTGTTCTCTCACTGTGACCACAGCCATGCGGTTGCTTTCTCCGCTGCTCTTATTGTAGACTTGAACTTATCAACTCACCCTCTTGATGAAATACCTAGTAGCTTCGTCATCCGCCACATGCTGCCATCAATAAACCCTCGACATCCAACTTCTATGGGAGGACAGAAGCACTTCCAGCCATTCGCTCCACATTCCTGTGGTAGATCATTGTACTTCAGTTATTTCCTCTCTTGAGCTTCCTGCACCCTGGTGTCCCAGGGCACAGTCAACTCAATCAGAATCACTGTCTTGTTGCTGTCTGACCACAACACTATGTCTGGTCTTAACGATAATTATCCAAAATCCACGAGGTCTCTAGATAAGGGGATAACGACTGATAACATGTAATCTATTTATACCACATACTGAACGAGAAACATTGCAATGAATCGGCTTTTGTAACTACTTTCTATGTCATAGGCCTGAGGTTGAAGGTCGTGACCTTTCAAGAAACGCCGAGTTTTCCTTGTTAAAATGATGTTTTTACTTAAAATCAAATAAAAATTGAAACAAAATAGATCTAATTAAATTGAATCTGTAAATAATTTTTATTTTAAGCAACTACTCTTACTAGTTTACTACACATCTTATCTTGTTAAGCTTTCACCGTGAAATATCGTCTGCTAAAGTAGGTTACCACTGGTTACTGAGTTTAAAGACAGCCTTCAGCGGCTAAAACACCTTTTTGACACCAGAAATGCATGTATTTTTCATAAAAAATATTGTTTTTGCTTCTTACATACCATGGAAAGTAATTAATTGTGACGCAAATTTCACCGCTCATAATTCGTAGCCCCTTCGAGCGCCTCAGAAAAAATCTCAACCAATCAGCGTAAAGTGGTTCATATGACATCATCATGGCCACAAATTTACTGGGGAGCCACACTGCGTAACAGCTGAATGCCATTTCTTGGATGTTCTGCACTTGTCGATGTCTGGGCTAAAATGCCTCTTTGCGTGGTGTGCGGGTGTAGCATTGTCAGCGGCAATAGGATACATTTGCACAACTTCCTCACCGATCACGTCGTGTGCCGTGCGTGGAATAGATCCGTATCCACGACAAGGCCTGGCGACAAACTTTCCCGATCAGCAAGATCTGATTTAGGCTTGGTGCAAAGCTGTATACAAAATCTACAGCTTCACATCGATGTGGGTAAAAAGGACTAAATAAAATTTGACGCAGAAATAGTGTCATTAAAAGCTGCACCGCTCTTTGATGAAACCAAATTATTTACTGGTGTTGGAAGAATTATCATTCTAGGCCTACCGCTCATCTACTGTTAAAATTGAAGTGCGCTCTTGGGAGTCGGCGTTTGGCGATTACGTCACCTGACCTGAACAGTTTCTTTTCCTCCGCGGTTTATTCTTCTATCAACTGTTCTTTGCTGCAACGAGGTTGCGTACTGTCACAACGAATTGTCATAACTGGTCTCATTTCGTTTCGAGTTATTAGCATTTTGAAGACCAACAAACCGAATTTAGAACAAACTTTACTGCTGCGAAGCTGTTATCATGTCCCAAAAGTAGTCGCAAAATTTTAGTACGGCGCGTGCGCGTTTCACGAGCGTACTGTTTCAAAAAGACAACAGACTTTCTTTGTTAGAAAACTCTAAAGGCCGAGAGTAATGCTAGAAAATGACGTTTATTAGATTGTTCTTCCCTTAAATGACTGGCACTGAACGGGCAAGGTGAGTGTCCGAATCGTCTCCCAGGTTTTGCATGCACCGCGGTCGTTGGTCGTTGGCTCTGCGATATAAGTTTCACGAGTTGACTAACACAATTCATACCTGGTCTGTAGGTAGGCCTATGAAATTTTGTCATAGACTACAGTCTATGGTGTATGGTTTAACAGAGCTCAAGTCACAGTGTTACCTAGATGTATTTCGGCGATAGCTGGTTGGCTACAAAAAATCTGCAGTGTGCACTTCGACATTTCGTGTCACTGTTCCGGCCCAGAGTATAAGGAATCCGGCCCAAATCCGGAATATTCTGTCTGATTTGGGTCGTTCCCGTAGGCCTAACGGAATTCTGATACTGAATTTAAAACGTTCAATTGATTACAAATTGTTATGACTGGGTATGTTTTCGTGCAATACAGACTTTATTTCGTAGTTTTAATTTATTACAGACACGCGCAATGTTGTGTTGTTATTGAATTTTCAATTTTTTTTTTAGCTTCACCGATTACGGGTTGCAGCATTTCAAGGCGACTTATTTCTAATATAAAATTTTCAATGAATTTGAATATAGTTGCATTGTACGAAAAGATCATGCTGATATGTGCTGTAAGCCTAACGTTTCTAAGTATTTTGCACCAAATTAAATGGCCTGTTGTCGTCTATACCCATACGGGATACACACTGGACAGCCGTCCGTATTGGAATCGCACAGCGTTCACACCTTCGTCTTCAAAAAGACATGAATGGAAAGTTACTAACATCAAAGTTTTTGTATCAAACAAATTACACTTTATAATAAACATTGGGAAATTGCTGATAACAATTCAAGCGAAGCGTTTTGTTTTTCCGGCTGTTTCGACGGCACCAGTCACACTCCCGGGGATTCCCATACGGGCCCGTATTAGAATGTGTGCTAAATAATTGAATAAAAATTCTAAAGGTAGTGATTTTGATTAATTTTAATATTAACTGACATGAAATGAAAATTTAATGTGTTTCCTTGATTTTCCACGTATTTTGCACTAAATTAAAAAACGAGTCATCTCTGATTCCAGTATTCTGGAGACACGGTGAAAGCCAAATTTGTTGTAATGATGTCATAGACTTCGATTAGTGCAAGCGCCGTCTCAATTTTTTTTTGGCGCTAAATGGGATTCGTGATGTGGCTACTGTATTGTCGAAGGCCTACTTAATTAACGACTGGGATATGCCATGACACAGTTTTTTGATGTTTTTTTATCAATAAATGTATTTTAGATGTAAAAATAGTAATTTTGGCACCATACTTGGCCTTTAATGTCCAAGTCAAAGCATCCCGACCACATGTTACTTGCATTCAAACTGGAGATCGATGATTTACTAGTGAGAGAAAATGACGGATAAATGTTACTGAATTAAGATGTCGTTTTCATTGAAATTTTGCGTCTTACTTTTCATAACGTAAAAATGTTGGTACAATGCCGTTTGTTGAACATGATATTGTTGCGCGTGCTCATTTAAGTAATTCTATTTTCACGTTCGATGACATCAGCCGCTGAGTGGTGCAGTGGTAAAGTCGATGACCAGAAACTCTTGCAGACCGGGTTTGAAACCGGCCCGGGTTTCCCACCAAAATATTATTTAACGCTGCTAAATAACTAAATGGGTTATTAAACGGTTGTATTGGCCATTCGAGGCTGATATTGTGGTATAAAGATTTTTATTTTGACTTAATGTGTGACTCTCATTTTCAGAGGCCAAGGCTGTTGCTTCTGATGCCGTGTCCACGTGCCACTCAAATACTGTTGGCCTGGACTCACCGCAGTCATCATCAGGTGCAGCCACACCCAACCTCGTCGAGTCCACAAATAGCATGCCACTTAACACAGAGGCCTCCTGGGTGATCAAGCTGTGTGTCAGGAACATCACCAGTGACTCCAAACTGGATCAGTCCCTGAATGCTAGTCTCACTGGTCGCATGGGTCCCTACGAACCTCTTCCCATTAAACTGGAATCCTTGCAAGTTCTGGCAAATCTGACAAAGGGATACTTCCCTTTTGTAAAGTAAGTCTCCATGGCCAGCTACATTTAATTCTTTTCACCAAATGTATTTATTTCAATCACTTAGTTGAATTTAATCCTTACATGAGAAAGTGACCTATTTGTATTGATTAATTCATTTTGTAAATTCTCAAGAGAGGGGACAAATGTGAAATAGCTACATTAAGGACATGTCGATAATTAAGGAAATTTTATGTGTAAGTTTTTTATAAACATGTATTTTGCTTATGTGCTATTTGTCACTATTGACAGTTTTAATTGATGTTATAACACCCAAATAGTTTGAAGTAAATTAGTGACTTTTCATGAGTGTGAAGTGGTGCACTTTATTGCGCTATTTCTACTGGCTTTTTGTTAGAACCTTGATTGTTGTTCATGCAGAAGTCACCTGACTCTGTTCACGGATGTTATAATGGGCTGCCTAGAAGACACAGACCCATCTGTCCAGTTGCACGGAGCCAAGGTTAGTGTGCCGTTTTGTCCTTAACCTTGGGTTGTCATCAAAAGGTAGATCAACCTGCGTCGTTTTGGCTGGTTGTCATCAAAAGTTAGATCTACCCAGTGGCGGTTTTAGAAGGGGGGCCAAGGGGGCCATGGCCCTCCTAAAATCTCCCAGATTCCATTTGGCAGTTCGGGTATGTCTGATAGACAAATCCTGGCTAATACTCTGCCCTGGTGACCCCTAACTCGAAATCCATATTTAGCAGGTCAGTTACATTCAAGTTGTACACAACTTAACAGAATATCTCAATAATAGCATGGCACATCTGTTCATGTCAAAAGATGTGGGAAAAATACCCTAATCCAGTCACATGATCAGAAGAGATGCCATAAAAACACAGTGCCCAGAGCGCCAATCGTCAACACTAACATGTCACCTAACTGAAAATCATCCGTAACAATCTTTTTGACACGCACGCACGCACACACGCAAACACACACCCACACACACATATGTACATGTACATGGAGATGTGTGTGTGTGTGTGTGTGTGTCCCATACGTGTGACAAATCGAATCTTAAATCGCCTCTTATTTAAAGAGGGACTCTCAATGCGCTCATGGAGAGCTTCCTTTACACCCTTCTGAACCAGTCTTCCTCAAAGTCTAAGATAGTGACATGATCAGTATTGAAATCATGTCCAGTGGCACACAGGTGGCTAAAAATAGCTCAATCATATGTGGACGACGATGTTGTGACATACGCATTTTTATGGACTGTTTTGTTTCACCTATGTAATTGTCTGAGCACTGAGAATCCTTACACTGAACACCATAGAAACACATTGATTTATTACCCTTGGGGGTCGTGTCCTTGACACAAAGGTTTACTGCAAGAGTACTCATACTGATCACTATCTGCAATTTGACTCAAACCATCCTCTCATCCACAAGCTGGGTGTGATTTGCATTTTGAACCACAGAGCTAACGCTATCATTTGTGATCCTTCGACCATTTCTGAGGAACTGAATTACACTAAAGATGCTCTTGCCAAATGCTGTTGTCTACACTGGTCGTTCACTAAAGTGGAAAGATGAGAGAGGAGAAAGTAAACACATAGATAACCACTACTATGAGCTCTACTCATCTGGTGATTCCCTACATCCAGGGTCTTTCTGACCATCTCAAGAGGACATTTAAACATTTTGACATTTCTATCATCCACAAACCATTTAATTCTCTCCGCAGCCAACTGGTTAATGTCAAGGACGAGACCCCCAAGGGTAATAAATCGTGTTGTCTATGGTGTCCAGTGTAAGGATACCCAGTGCTCACAGTTACATTGATGAAACGAAACAGTCACATTGTCATCCTAGTTACGGGGACACATATGATTTAGCTATTTTTAGCCTCCTGTGTACCACTGGACATGATTTCAATACTGATGATGTCACTATCCTAGACTGTGAGGAAGACTGGTTCAGAAGGGATGTAAAAGGAGCTATCCATCTGCCCATTGAGAGTACCTCTTCAAATAAAAGAGGCGGTTTAAGATTCGATTTGTCACACATATGGGATGGTGTTCTGATGTCAATGTCGTGCCGTTTGGTCAAAACACTACCAATTGGCCGATAACGTCACAAGCCAAGCTGAAGACCGTGAGATGCGGACACAACGTTGCTAATTTTTGTAAGTTTAATTCCAGTATTAGAGTCAAACTTTATCTGTTAGTGCACTTGGGAATCAGTTGTGTTTTGTTTGTTTTGAACCTGTGGAGAAACAACACATTTGTGTTTTTAGTCAGATTTGACATTGAGTGTTTCTGCATTTCTGGTATTGTACAAGAATTGCGGTAAGACGTTACTTAACAATCAGAGAAGCTCTAATGCTAGTCAGTTTTGTGTGCCCTAAAGGCTGCAGCCTCATTATACTCAATAGACATGTATAACAACAATGAATGGAAGTGGTTACTGGCTTGCTATTAAGATTGCGATCTAATATTGAATTCCTGTGAACCTTAAGGTACAGTGTACATTGTTTTAAAATATCAGACATTGTTTCTTGCATTGTTCAAACACAAAGTTGCCTGCAGTTTATATTTATAAAAATTCATATTCGACGGTCACATGTTTATAATGATCATGTTACTTTTGAAGACATGAGTTAAGATTTTTCATTATGGATTCAGAAAATATATTAAATTTAACTTGTTAAATGCATTTATCGTCATTATTTTGACACTTGTCTCTTTATTTTGATACCAGTCCTTAGGGTTTATTTTGCATTACTCATCTCTATTTATAGCCTCAAGGGCCTACTTTTGTATTCATACGTTTCTCTACGCAACTCCTGATTGGTCGCCCATATTTCCTTTGTTCAGTTCAGCGTGGTCTCTCATTCAGCCACCTACTTCGTCGTCTACAAGACCTACGTTCGTTCTCTTCATTTTGTGTTTGCAACATAGCTCGTGGCGTACCCCGGGCAAAATAGATTACGATAAATATTTGATAGGTTGAAAATGACAGGTAAAAGGTTATTTGTTGAACGTAGTTCACGAAGTTGAAGTCTTCATAATCTGTGCGTATTCACTGGTTGAAGTCTTCATAATCCATTCATATTCACCAGTTTAAGTCTTCATAATCCTTGTGTATTCACCAGTTGAAGTCTTCATAATCCATGCGTATTCACCAGTTGAAGTGTTCGTAATTCGTGCGTATTCACCACTTGAAGTCTTCATAATCCGTACATATTCACCAGTTGAAGTCTTCGTAATCCATGCATATTCACCAGTTGAAGTCTTCATAATCCGTGCGTATTCACCAGTTGAAGTCTTCATAATCCATGCATATTTTTTTTTCACTGTGATATATATTTATTGAAGGATACACAGAACATACAAAGAAATAATAACAATTAACCCAGAAACCGCGAAGCATTATATCTGGGTTGTAAACAATTCATAAATGAAACTTATATACATAGAGGTACATACAATTAAGTAGTATCTAAAATAAGTATTCCAATACTTAGACATGCTATTACAGATATGTAAAAACAAAAATATGTACAGATTCATGTAGGGAAATCAGATGCAACAATATTGATAAACGGTACATAAAAATTTGCTAACGTTGCTTAGGAGGAATTCGTTGAGAACAAAGTCAAGGTTAGGACTACCATTCAGTAATAATGTAACTCTAGTAGGGATATTATTACAAGAATTGAGAGCGTTAACAATTGATTGGTTATCATTGAGTGCACGAAAGAGTGAGTCTCTCAGGGATTCGATGAGGGGACATTTGAAGAAAATATGAGGATAAGATTGATGGTCACCACATTTACAGTTTGGAGAGACATTACTAAAGTTGTGCCTGAACTTGTCAGAGTTGAGGAAAAGGCCACATCTTGATCTGTACAATGCTATTTCGTTATCGCGGGTAAGGGAGAATTGAGTCAAGGGTGTTGAGTTATCAAAATTATGAAAAACAGTTCTAAAATTATTTTTTATACTCGTAAAAGAGTTGCTTTCCTTAACAGAGACTGGAAGAGAATTCCAGTTGTTGATGCACATCATGACTGTAGACCTTCTGAATGCCTGACTGAACGACGGAGGAATTGCATATGGGGTGGAGAATCTCAAATCACTACGATGGCCTTGTCTAATATATAGATCAAATATTTTTTTGACAGACACGTTGTTGACATTGTTTATTACCTTGAACGTAAATGTGGTCATGTGAAGATTGCGTCGAGTAGACAGTTTGGGCCACTTGAGACTATTCAAAACCTTAACACTATTGGATCCCCTGTAAGCTCCGGTTATGAGTAAGGCGGCTTGATATTGTAACTTCTCCAAATGTTGGAGTGTACCCGTATTGGCAGACTGATATATAATATCACAATAATCAATGTGTGGAAGTACAAAGGATTTGAACAAAACTTCTAAATGTGTAGAATTCAGATGACGAGAGACAAGCTTAAGTGGGTTAATTAGTTCCTGAGTTTTTTGTACAAGCTCCCGAACATTAGGGGTGAATGAGAGTTTTTCATCTAACAGTATACCCAGATGTCTGTGAGACTGTTTTCTAGGAATGATTTCATCATTAAGTTTAAGGTCATAAGACGGAATCCATGCATATTCACCAGTTGAAGTCTTCGACATAATTTGTGCATATTCACCAGTTGAAGTCTTCATAATCCGTGCGTATTCACCAGTTGAAGTCTTCATAATCCGTACATATTCACCAGTTGAAGTCTTCGTAATCCATGCATATTCACCAGTTGAAGTCTTCATAATCCATTCGTATTCACCAGTTGAAGTGTTCATAATCCATGCATATTCACCAGTTGAAGTCTTCGTAATCCATGCATATTCACCAGTTGAAGTCTTCATAATCCATTCGTATTCACCAGTTGAAGTCTTCGTAATCCATGCATATTCACCAGTTGAAGTCTTCATAATCCGTGCGTATTCACCAGTGACATTCCTTTCTTACATACTTGCAGCTACTAGATGTTTTGGGCAAGACAATCATTCAACAGAATCAAGACTACCAGGGTCTACCACAGCCCCGTGTGAGCGTGGCGGAGGCAGAGAGTTTCTGGCAGCTCCTTCTTGATGGTCCCCTTCCCACCACCCTGCAGAACGATACACAACCAGCTGTGCAGGCCATAGCTTGTGACTGCATAGCAAACATTGGACCTCAGTCATTCAAGCAACTTGATGTAAGTATTTGAGAGTGCACGTGTGGCTATTTTGTGCTTTGAGAGACACAAGAAATGTGAAACCAAATCTTACTCAGTGTTTTATAGATATATGTTGTGTAACATGTGTGATAATAACTGTGGGTTATTATATCAAGATACGTGATATGCAAGCCGATTTAAACCAGGGCAAATCTTATATATCCTGTGACCTATTTTTAAGAAGATTTGCATTTACACGAATCTTCAGAGCACTAAGCGGAAGCATCTGTTTGTATGTCATTGTGGAATTCATAAAGTGTGACTTTTATTCCATGTAAAATAGCAGCAATTATAAACTAATCAGCATACAGAACAAATTTGACATCAGATAACGAATTAACAGACAAATAGCCTTCTGCTACTTGTACTATCGCAGTACCAGACCGGTAGTAGGTTGAGCAGACAATCAGAACAAGACGTCATGTTAAAGAAAGAATTACTTGGAAAATTTCATTGAATTAACAAAATAATATCACATTACAAAACTTGTTATGTTACTATTAACAATTTTATTTGCTTATATTGATTAAATACAACATGGTTAGGAGACGGAGGTTATGATTTCTGTGTGTGGAGTAGTAATATGTTTACCATAGCAACGACTCATTCATGACTATTTGGCCACATGAGGTCGCTGTATTGTTAAGGTTGCATTTGACTATTTAAAACACTGTTTTCACCTTAATTTTATTCCTCCCAGAATTCCCCCGAGTACTACCATGAGATACGGACATGCGCAAAGCGGACCATTCCACGGACTTATCTTCTAGAGGAAGACGTGTTTTTCCTTTGGAAGGTTTTTTCGCGCAAGTTACACCGCGACCACGCTCAATTGCATAACTCTTTGCTAATGAGCATTTTCTTCTTATCAACTATATCATCATCTTGGAAGTTTTGGCCGACCGAGCTCACCGACTCTGTGTGACTCGACGGGCCACACAATGCCCGGTTTTACCGGCGCTGAGCATTACGACTCTCTATTGGCCTTATCGTATTTTCAGGCCTACCTGCTTTGGGGCTTCCGTGACTCGACACGGACCATGTGGAGTGGTTGATAGTTGTTCTATCCTCGTACGCTTAACTCTTTGCGTATTTAACACTCACATTTGGGCTTTTGGCACAGCGCACATGAGGCTCGCATGACTCATCAGTCAAGTATTTCTTTGTGTGCCTCACTGTACTGACACGTTACGTCATACCCACGCACAGCTGTACATTGTTTACCACTTTGTACACGCCTTTGACCTTTGCACCGAATGTGCCCTCTTTGTGCTCGGCACTGTCGACGCCAGCGATCCTGACACTCTTTTGTTCGTCGGTTGCCATCGCTTCCCGGTTACACCCGGGTTTTTCGAGTTGCACTCGCTGCCCGCTCTAATCCCTGGGAACGCATCTTAGTCATTCACACATTATGCAGCGCGGGTTTTTACAGCCAATCCCGGCGCACTTGTGAGGTCACGTGCGGAGGTGGTTCGTTCCCACCAATCAGTTTCCACCCTCGGGTATTTAGGCATTTGCTGTTGCAGGCTCGG